>CM053773.1:84958270-85004838 GCA_028658325.1 Potorous gilbertii | reverse complement strand
AAATACAGGGAATGGGGAATAGACAGTTATCTGGCCCTACAGGACAAAAGAGAAGATGGGGTAAGGGAAGGGAGGGATGATAGAAGAGAGGGCAGATTGGTGATATGGGTAATTAGAATGTCCAGTGATTCGGGGAGGGGGGAGGGGACAAAGGGGTAGAAAATTTTGGAACCCAAAATCTTGTGAAAATGAATGTAAAAAGTTAAATAAATTTATTTAAAAGAAAAAAAAAAGGAAAAGAAAATAATTCCTTAAAGATTAGAATGGAGCAGGTGGAAGCTAATGACTTTATGAAAAATCGAGAAATTAAAAAACAAAATCAAAAGAATGAAAAAAGGGCAGGCAATATGAAATATGTCATTGGAAAAACAACTGAACTGGAAAATAGATCCAGAAGAGACAATTTAAAAATTATGGGACGAACTGAAAGTCATGATCAAATAAAGAGCCTAGGTATCATCTATCAAGGGAAACTGGCCTGATACTCTAGAACCAGAGGGCAAAATAAATATTGAAAGAATCCACTGATCACTTCCTGAAAGAGATCCCAAAAGGAAAACTCCTAGAAATATTGTAGCCAAATTCCAGAGATCCCAGGTCAAGGAGAAAACATTGCAAGCTGTTAGAAAGAAACAATTTGAGTACTGTAGAAATACGATCAGGATGACATAAGATCTAGCAACTTCTACATTAAGGGATCACAGGACTTGGAATATAATATTCCAGAAGTCAAAGAAAATAGGATTAAAACCAAGAATCACCTACCCAGCAAAACTGAGGTTTCTACTTCAGGGGAAAAAATGGTCATTCAAAGAAATAGAGGACTTTCAAGCAATCTTGATGAAAAGACCAGAGCTGAATAGAAAATTTGACTTTCAAACACAAGAATCAAGAGAAGCATGAACAGAAAAGACAAATCATAAGGAACTTACTAAAGTAGAATTGTTTACATTCCTACATTTAAAACTCTGGAGAGTTTTCTCAGTACTAGGGTAACTGGAAGGATTAGATACATACAGACAGAGTGCACAGGGTGAGTTGAATAGGAAGGGATGAGATCTAAAAAAATAAAATTAAGGGGTGAGAGGAATATATTGGGAGGAGAAAGGGAAAAATCGAATGGGGCAAATTATCTCTCACATAAAAGAGGCAAGAAAAAGCTTTTCCCAATGGAAGGGAATAGAGGGGAGGTGAGAGGTAAAAAGAGAACCTTACTCTCATCACTTATGGCATAAGGAAGGAATACCATGCATACTCATTTTGCTATGAAAATCTATCTTACATTACAGGAAAGTAGGGGAGAAGGGGATAAGCAGGAAGAGGAGTGGGAGGAATGATAGAAGGGAGGGTAAATGGAGGAGGGCATAATTAGAAGTAAGTACTTTTGTGGAGGAATAGGGTCAAAAGAGAGAACAGAATAAATGGGGAACAGGATAGGAGGGAAATATAGTCTTTCAGAACATGACTTTTATGGAAGTCTTTTGCATAACTACACATGTGTAACCTATATTGAATTGTTTGCCTTCTCAGTGGGGATGGGTAGGGAGGGAGGAAGGAAGAGAAGTTGGAACTCAAAGATCTAAAAATAAATGATAAAAAATATTTTTACATCCAACTGGGGAATAATATATACAGGCAATGGGACATAGAAATCTATCTTGCCCTACAAGAAAATAGGGGTTGATGGGGATAAGAGAAGGGAGGGGTGTGATGGAAGGGAGGGCAGATTGAGAGAAGAGGTAATCAGAATGTACACAGTCTAGGGGTAGGCAGAGGGGAGAGATGGGGAGAAAATTTGGAATTCAAAACCTTGTGGAAATGAATGTTAAAAACTAAAAATAAATAAATTAGTGTTAAAAAAAAAAGATTTACAGAGTAGTTTCTGGAAAATGAACAAAATTAAATGGCAATTCACCTTACAGGATTTATACCTTTAAAGCACCTTAAACAGCACCCATTCCAACTGACTTTTTTGTGAAGGAAGTAAATTTCAGAGTTAAATGTCTTGCCAAGGGTAACACAGGTAATAAGCAGCAGAGTTAAGATTTGAACCCAGTTCTTCTGATTCAAAGGCTAGTGCTCTCTTGACCCTATCAAATAACAAATAAGAAACTGTGAAATTTGGAGTTTAGTGATCATCATTCTAAAAGAATGTAAGCTCCTTTTTATCTTCATCTTTGCATCATTAGTGCCTAAAACACATAATTTGCTTTTCATAAATGCAGTGTCCTAACGGACTTATTGCACTTTTGAATTATTAGAGTTATTGTTTATTTATTATTATAACTTATTAATAAATTAATACCTAATTTAGTTGATACAATTCTTGTTCCATCTTCATTTTATACATGAGGAAACATCATGAAGTTTTCGTAAGTTTCACAAATTTACACTCAATAGTGACAGGCCCAGCATTAGAAGTAAGGCCACTTTAATTCCCAGTTTGACACTTTTCTTTCAATATGAAAGACAAGAAGCACTAGGCAAAAGGAGTTTCCATGATCCTCTAAAGGCAGTGTTTATAAAAGAACTGAAGGTACATCATTAAAGGACTGACAATGTATTGTAAAGAATGATGCTAAGGTTGTGCGATAAAATGAATTAACCAAGAGCTTGAGAAACCTTAAGGTGCTATATAATGTTATCTATCAAAAATATTAAATTTGAAATAGAAAACAAGGTAAGGCATTTCTCTTCCACATGAGGGTGATTTTATGGTTGCTTTCTCAGAGTTTATGTAAGATGTATAGATATGAAATAAGAGTCATGAAGGAGGATTCTTCCAAATCTGATCATTTTTATGTTTTACTCTTACTAAACCATCCAAACTTTAAAAATACTATTTTAGTAGTCTTGAATTTTGTGAATTCAAGCAAGAAAAAATTCTCAAGCCCAGCATGATTGGTGTGCTTGAGTTTGCATGCTGCTTTGCTCTTGGGTAATATAAACAGTTTTGATCTAAAGATGAAATTTGGCAAGTGACTAATCTTTGCTATGACCTAATTGTTTGGGGTACCTCAAAAACAAAATGAGAGCAGATGAAGAGTGGCTGCTATACATATGCCATCACTTTGGGAACTAGAAAGCACATATGAGAGTGGGCACCAGGAGTGGGTTGAATTACCATGATGAGTGTTTTTTTTTCCTAAACACCCCCCCATACCTCTCCTTCTTGCCATCAGATTCCCATCATCCACATGCTCAAAAACACAGCCCAAAGATGAAACATTAGTTTTAAGGGAACTCCAGAAACAGACCATGATCTTCAAAATACAAGGGGATTTCCTCAGTAGTCATTCTGGATCACGAACAGATTTAGCCCAGAACTGTTATTAGAGAAAGGCACTTCAGGATCTCAGAAAAAAGCATGTGTTTGATGAAGATAATATCTGTGGCATTTCTACTACTGGTAGTATTTTCTTCTATAAAGCATTTAGCAATTAATTATTTAGTTCCAATCTTCCAAAAAAAAAAAACCAACAAATAAACAGCCGTACTAATACACTATTGGTGGCGCTGTGAACTAATCCAAACCTAGTGGAGAATAATTTGGAACCATGCCCAAAAAACAATTAAATTTTGCATGCCCTTTGGCATAGAGGGAGGATCAAAGAAAGAGGAAAAGTACTCACATATACAAACATATTTATAGTGCCTCTTTTTTTTCTTCTTTTTCCAATTCCTAGCAAAGAATTGGAAACTGAGGGAATGCTCATCGATTGGAGGAATGCCTGAATAAACTGGCACATGAATGTGATATTATGTTATTGTAATGTAAGAAATAATGAATGGGATGGTTTTAGAAAAGCCTGAGAAGATTTCTCTGATACGTACTGAAGTCAACAGGATCAGGAAAAATACTAGACAGTAACAACAATATTCCAAATATAATCAATTTTGAAAGACTTAGCAATACTGATCAACACAATGACCCACCTTGATTCCAAAGGACTCATGATGAAACATGCTATCCACTTCCAGACAGGGAACTAATAGACTGAGCACAAATTGAAGCATAATTTTTTCCTTCCTTCCTTCCTTCCTTCTTTCCTTCCTTCCTCCCTTTCTTCTTTCCTCCTTGCCTTCCTCCCTTCCTTGCTCCCTTCCTTCCTTATTTCCCTCCTTCCTTTTCCTTCCTCCTTTCCTTCCTTTCTCTCCCTTTTTTTTCTTTCTCTCCTTCCTTTCTGTCTGTGGTAGGGTGCAGAAATGAGAAATACGCTTCCACAAACATAAATACCTTAAGAGATTTGAAGGTTTTTCGCCTTCTCAATAGGCAGGTGAGGTAGAGGCAAGGAGAAAATTTGAACCTTAAATATAAATAAATAAAAAGTCTCCACGCTTAAAAAGAATGAAAAAAGTACCCTTGAACAATACATTAAATGCTTTGATAATAAATTATTTATTAGTTTAATAATGAAATAATTGTATAAGTTTGCTTTTTTGGAATAATCTGAGTTGTAATTTTCTAAGAGATTCTGTATTAAACTAGAAAGGAAAGATTATTGACACATGGGAATGCTTGGCAGCTCAGTAGTAATAGTGAAGATTTCCTGACTGTACTGAAATGACATCACTACTTAACTTGGATGGATCAACTCTAAAGAAGTTAAATACTTTTAGTTCTTAATCTGTTTCAGTTTTCTAAAAAGAAAATAGGGAGTGGCTCTGATAGGTAATTTTGTTAACTCTAATTTGCATGGATTATGGGTTCACTACTTGCAATTAGGTTGATGTTATTACTGGTTCTTCCTCCATTGATGCAGTGAAAAATCCATTCATAGCTTTCATGCTGCATGGCTTTGGTTTACATCTTCTTTTGTAAATCATACACAGAAAATCTAAGTGCTATTAGGTAGGGTCTCTGATGACTCTTTGAATATTCAGGGAGAGAGTGCTGCATTCACGAAGGGACAATATGGTTTAATGGACAGAGAACTGTCCTTAGAGTCAGAAAGACCTGGGCTCAAGTCTCACCTGTGACACATTCTAGCTGTGTGATCCAGGGCTAATCTCTTATTTAAACCTGTAGTGACCTAGTCATCTCTCTAAGATTTTAAGTTGTAGAATGGTTGCCAATCTGCACTGGTAGAGGGAATTTGCTTTATTTACCCTCATGACATCACAAATTCAGAAGAAAAAAAAAAAGAAATGAAAAACACAATGAAGAACTTGGGCCACCCTTCTGTGTATGTTCGTGACCAATGCATTTTGATGTATATCTGCACTTAACAATATCATTTATGGAATTTCTTGGTCACATGATACAGCCATCTTAAATCCACCTGTTGTCTATTTATTGTCTTTTGAGTTGACTTTCAATTTTTGTTCTTCCAAGATCATGTTGTTTCTTGATTTGCAGCTGTTAAGTACGGCGAGGAGAATATCAGAGAACGATCTGACACCACTGAAGTACTGAATAATTTCCTAAACACAATCTAACTTGAATGCATATCATATCTGAATCTGGGGTCATCTGTGAGATTGTCCATCTCTAGCACCTATTAAAATATAGGTAGTTTGGTATCTTTGGGACAATTCTTCATTGGTCTCAATGAGTTATTATAGTACAACGTATAATCATAGTTGCAACAGTTGCTGTAACCATACAATCATGGTTGTAGTCATCATTACAATATATGATTTTCACTCATTTGGCTTATGCAATGTGAATTTTTAGGCTAACATTTACTATCAGTTTTGATTACTTTAAAAATGCTATAGTTCCAATGCTCTTACTACTAAGGAAGCTTTATATTTTTCTGTAATTCCATACAAATATGCAGAGTACCATCTGAAATCAGAGAATTTAGAAAACCTCCCCCTTCAATAGGAACATTTTTTTCTTAAGTTCTGCAGAAGACATATTCTACACCAGTAGAGACCACCTTAGCTGAGCTTTATCCTATTTTATATCTCTCAATACTTTTGACATGAAGTGGCCAATATTTGAACCAATATATGTCTTTGGTCACATTTTTAAACAACACATTCTGTAATTCCAATCATATTTTAGAGGTCTCCATGATTACTTCTTTTATGTCATTGAAAAAAAGGCTTAAAGAAAAGGAGGAGAGGGCATTATATTCTCTACATATTGACCAACAAACTATGTGAGGACAGAAGACTTGATCTGTTCCAGAAAAATTCTCTCCATTCTCATGTTGCCACAACAGATTCCCTTAATATAAATAAGATTGTTCTCATAAAGATTTCACTGATATAAGAAAGAAGGCACATGTCCTGGTAGTTGCACTTTTCTCAGTCACATATTTTATCTTTTTGATTTTTGCTTGCTAAAAGCCCCAAACATCCTCCCCATTTTTTTTAAATACCCATCCTCCTTGAAATATCTTGAAAATTAAGCTATGGAGCCTTTGGAATAGTGTTAATTCTAGAAGAGATTTCATTAGAATGTATTTAGTCAAATGGATTCAGCCATTCTTTTTGAAGTTATCTTCTTAACATGGCCACTTTTTCACATAGAATACTGAGCTCTTGTCAGTGTTGAGGATACACCACTATAGAAAGGTCATCAGATCAGTTCTATTTCACATTTTCAAAGGCTCTCATGCAAAAATCTTTTCTGGATCTTTTACTGACTTCCCTTTTGCTACCTGTTGTAAGTAGATACTACCTGTAGTCTTCCATAATTCCTTTTGTAATGTTTTGCTACTGAACTTGTTCCTCAACTGATGTTGCCCTACCTTTTCTCAAGAAGATTAAGTATTGTCTGAGGAATATCTCTTTATTCTCCTCACTCTGGCCACTGTTTTGTATCTGGTAAACTCTCTGAAATGGGAATAGAATCTGTAACATCTTTACTTTTGCTTCTTTCCCATTTTAAGTAGTACACAGCTTTTCCAAACAGACCAAATCAGAATTACCATGATTAAAATCATAAACTTTTAGAGCTGAAAAGAACTTCAGAGATCAAGTAGTTTAATCTGGGATAGAATATCTTCAACACCATACCTAATAAGGATCATGCTGGACAGAATGTCATGGATTTGGTTTTTGCCATCACTATGTTTAACCACAGGATTCACTTAGTTTTAAAAATGGCCAACAACTTAAAAAAAAATGCCAGACTGCTCTCTCTGCAGCAGTCTCTCTGAGAGCTGATTTTGCACAAACCAGATTTCAAATCTACTGATATATATTCATGCAATCCACAATCATTTACTTTTTTCTGAGTAGGGAGTAATGGGAGCTGGGAAAGAGATAGGAGAGTGGGGCAATTTTATTGACATAATGCAACACAGTATGCTAACCATCTCCATATCACTGAAACTCACTTATACTTAGCTATGCTTTTCATTATAAAAGTACAAAAAAGATTCAGATTTTGGTTGGAGACTTCTTGTAAGAAGAAACCACTGCCCTCCAAAGGAACTCATTCTATGTAGAAATAGTTCTAAATTTTAAGAAGTTTTTCTTATGTGAAACGTATATATACAATAATACACATGTACACATGCACATGTGTATATACATGCAAATACATATGCAATTATGGTTACACAGGCGTACTATATAAACTTTATATGCATAAATAAATACAGCATGGATATCTTTGTGCATGGTATATATAAATACACTTATATTCTTTAGATATGTAGATTTACATGAATATATGTAATTACATGTTTTGATACATATGTATAAAATACATGCATGTATATATGCGTGTGTATGCATATATATCTATATCTATCTATTATCTATTTCTATCTCCCCTTTACTGCCCTCTTGATCCAAACAGAACAAGTCCAATTCCTCTTTCACATAACAGTCCTTCAAAAATTTGACCACTGTCATGTCCTCTCCCCAACCTAAACTTCTCCATTTCTTTAAACTGATACTCAGATGGTTCAGTTTCAAGGCTCTTGACCTTCCTTATCCTCCTTCTCTGGACATTCTCCATTTTGTCAATGCTTTTTAAAAAATGTGTTACATAAAACTGAACACAGTGGAATAGATTTAGCCTGAACATGATTGAGTACAAAGAAATTAATCATGAATCTCATTCTGGACATAATTCCTCTATTAATGCAGATCATCATCACATTAACTCTTTCGTCTGCCACATTATACCATTCATTCCTATTCAGCTGGCAGGATGCTAAAATATTCTCAGCATTTTTTAACGTAAACTTCTACTTAGCCATGGTTCCTGTATTTTGAACTAGTGAAGTTTATTTTTTTTAATTAACTTAAGACATTCTCTTTATCCCCATTAAATTTTATATTATTAGATTGGGCCCAAGATTCTAGCCTGTCAATTTTGTTTTGATCCCCACTTTGTTGCTGAAGTTATCCCACCTCTGAGCAATTCAAGACAGGCTTTTTTTAAATTTTTATCTTTACTTCTAATTTGTTGATTGCACTAACTTTTATCTTAACTAGTCAGTGATCTGAATGAATTTTGCTAGTCAGTTCTGAAAGGGCTGGTTAACAGGCAACCAGCACAGCAGTCTTTGCTTCCTTCAAATCTGAGTTTTTCTAGCTTGGTAGAACTTGCCAGAACTTGCTCTATTCTGATAGAGCATTAGAAATATCAGGGTTGTCTCTCTACCATGAGGAGGCAGGAGAAGAAAACTCTAGTGAAGCTGCATAGCAAGGATGTCAGCTTAATTTGGAAGATCTTGAGCCAAATAAAAACAGATATTGGTTCCTGTTCTAATACAATTCAATTTAATGAATCTACTAGATACAAAGAACTATACTAGGAAATCCTCCCTTTTTTCCTGGAAGGATACTCTGTACCCGAGAAGGGTGTTAACCTGAACTGTGTAGTCAAGTGATGATATTCCTCCTTACTCAGAATATCTAAAGAAAATTGTATAAATATCAACATTTAATGCAATGGTAGCTAAATGTATTTCCCTTGCCATGAGTGAATTAATGAAATTACCATATATTGGGTAACTCAGTAATAAAGATGAGTCATTCCTAATGGTGTGGAGAAGAGTGATCCGCTTTTAGGAGTCAGGAGAATAGTTTGAGTACTGTTAAATGCCATGATTCTTTTTTTTTTAATTTTTATTTTATTTATTTATAAATGTTCTACAATCACTTCCTTAAAATTAAGATTTCATCCCCCCACACCTCCCCCCTTACCCCCCTCCCTCCCCATGACAGCATACAGTTCTGTATAGGTTCAACATAATACTTTCCTATTGAGCATATTTTCACTATAGTGATGTTATGTAGTCACACTGACATAAGTGGAAGAAATCATATAACAAATCAAAACATAATACACTAAAACCCACACACACACACAAACATGATCTGCTACATTCTGCGAATTATAAAAATGCCATGATTCTTGACCCATGGTTTCATATTCTTTTCATTCTTCCTGATTTATTCCTCACTAGAAAGATTTGGGATTTCTGTTTTTATCCTTTTTATTTGCTTTTAATGCTTTCGAAAGACTCTAACAGCAGGTCCAACTCCCATGCTGAACTTTTAGCTTAGGTATGGATTGAAAACCAGCCCAAGTTGTGTTGTCTCAATGTCCCCTAACTGTTCTCATTAGTCACCAGTCCCTGGCATCTCTCACAAAGAATATAGTAGCACAAAACAGGACTCATCTAGGTTGGAGTGATGACAACCCACCCTGGAAGGTAGACTTTAGAGTGTCATACCTCAGAAAAACACCTTTGAAATGAATGCATTTGGAGTATTTGCAACTGCTAACTTGGGTCATAAAATCTGAAGGGAATTCCAGAGTTCAGTGATATGACTCCTGCTTTTCTAATCACGTCGCTTTCAACGATGCGTGAACAGCAGCACATTTTGTAAAGAAGTACTGTCATAACACTAACAATGACAACTTGGCTCTTTACTGTTATAATTTCAGGAATCCTTATTACTTAATGTGACATTTTTATTCCAGTTCTGATGCTTTTAAATCACTAGGGTCAAACTGAAAACATCTAGTATATAACATGGAGGACTTGCTTATCATTGCCTTTTGACTATCACTTACATGAATTTCTCATAAGCCTCTTTCCCAGAGTTAGAACTATCTTTTTTTTCCCTATTTTCCTTCCTTTTCTCTATTTATTTATTTTAAGTTTGCAACATTCATTTCCACAAAATTTTGAGTTCCAAATTTTCTCCCCATCTCTCCCCTCCCCATAGCATGCTGTGCATTCTGATTGTCCCTTCCACCAATGTGCCCTCCCTTCTAACACCCCTCCCTTCACTTATCCCCCCATCTTCTCTCTTGTCCTATAGGGCACTATACCCCATTACCTGTATTTCTAATTTCTCAGTTGTATGCAAAAGCAATTCTCAACATTTGTTCCTAAAAGTTTGAGTTCCAACTTCTCTTCCTTCCTCTCTCCCCACTCATCTTCACTGAGAAGGCAAGCAATTCAATATAGGCTATATAGGTGTGGTTTTGCAAATGACTTCCATAATAGTCATGTTGTGTAAGATGAACTATATTTCCCTCCATCCTATCCTGCCCCCCATTTCTTCTATTCTCTCTTTTGACTTCATCCCTCCCCAAGAGTGTTGACTTCTAATTACTCCCTCCTCCCATTTGTCCTCCCTTCTATCATTCCTCCCATTCTTCTTCCTGCTTATCCCCTTCTCCCCTACTTTCCTGTAGTGTAAGATAGATTTTCATACCAAATTGAGTGTGCATGTTATTCCTTTCTTGAGCCAAATGTGATGAGAGAAAGTTTCATTTTTTCCCTTTCATCACCCCCCTTTTCTCCTCCATTGAAAAAACTTTTTCTTACCTCTTCTATGAGAAATAATTTGTCCCATTTAATTTCTCCCATTCTCATTCCAATATATTCCTTTCTCACCTAATTATGTTTTTTTAGATATGATCCTTTCTTATTCAACTCACCCTGTGCTCTCTGTCTCTCACTTTCTCTGTGTGTGTGTGTGTTTGCATGTGTGTGTATAATCCCTCCAACTACCCAGATATTGAGAAAAGTTGCAAGAGTTATAAATATTATCTTTCCGTGTAGGAATGTAAACAGTTCAACTTTAGTAAGTCCCTTGTGATTTCTCTTTGCTGTTTACCTTTTCATGTTTCTCTTGATTCTTGTGTTTGAAAGTCAAATTTTCTATTCAGTTCTGGTCTTTTCATCAAGAATGCTTGAAAGTCCTCTATTAATTTGAATGACCATTTCTCCCCCTGAAATATTATACTCAGTTTTGCGGGGTAGGTGATTCTTGATTTTAATCCTAGTTCTTGGACTTCTGGAATATCATATTCCAAGTCCTGAGACCCCCTCAATGTAGAAGCTGCTAGATTCTGTGTTATCCCGATTGTAGTTCAACAATACTCAAACTGTTTCTTACTAGTTGTTTGCAACATTTTCTCTTTGACCTGGGAACTCTGGAATTTGGCTACAATATTCCTAAGAGTTTCTCTTTTTGTATCACTTTCAGGAGGTGATCGGTAGATTCTTTCAATATTTATTCTGCCCTCTGGTTCTAGAATATCAGGGCAGTTTTTCTTGATAATTTCACGAAACATGGTGTCTAGGCTCTTTTTTTATTGATCATGACTTTCAAGTAGTTCCGTAATTTTTAAATTGTCTCTCCTAGATCTATTTTTGAGGTCAGTTGTTTTTTCAATGAGATATTTCACATTATCTTCCATTTTTTCATTCTTTTGGTTTTGTTCTGTAATTTCTTGGTTTCGCATAAAGTCCTTAGCTTCCATATGTCCTATCCTAATCTTTAAAGAACTATTTTCTTCAGTGAGTTTTTGAACCTGCTTTTCCATTTGACTAATTTTGCTTCTTAAAGCATTCTTCTCCTCATTGGCTTTTTGAATCTCTTTTGCCAATTGAGTTAGCCTATTTTTAAAGGTGTTATTTTCTTTAGCATTTTTTTGGTCTCCTTTAGCAAGCTGTTGACTTACTTTTCATGATTTGCTTGAATTGCTCTAATTTCTCTTCCCAAAAGTCTGTCACACTGGACGTGGAGTGGAACACAGCTCAGCCTTGGCCACCCAGTGCTGAGAGGAGCAGGGCCTGAGGAGGCCTTGGGAGCAGAATCCTTAGCAGCAGCGAAGGTTCCCAGATTCCTCAACCCACAGGCAACATAGGCACTTCAAAGGTCACTGAGAGAGCTTTTTCACCTCCATGTCAAGGGAGCAGCATCCTCCCCTAGCCTGATCCCAGGCAGCAGAGGAAACAGTAGGAGGCAGAGATGGCTGTAGTGGTAGTGGCCTGTGTAGGCAACTGCCAGCTTCCATTGTTGGAGCCTCAGAGTAAAGCCCCTGGGGGAATTGAGCAGCTGATCTGAATCTCAGCCCTGAATGGCAGCCTTGCCCCCACATAAAGTCCCTGGGGGAATTGAGCAGCCAATTGGAATTTCAGCACCAAGACCCACCAGGGAGTAAACACATCTCCCTTGATTGTACCACCTTGGAAGAACTGAGATCTTGCAGGTCCCCGGAGTACACCCTACAAAACTCAAGCAACTGGTTGAGAAAATGCCCAAAAAAGGGAAAAAAAATAAGACTATAGAAGGTTACTTTCTTTGTGAACAGGTATCCTTTTCCTTCTTTTCTGATGAAGAAGAACAATATATACCAACAGGGAACACATAAAAATCAAGGCTTCTGCAACCAAAACCTCCAAAATAAATATGAAATGGTCCCAGGTCAAGGAAGAGCTCAAAAAGTATTTTGAAAATCAAGGACAAGAGGTGGAGGAAAAATTGGGAAGAGAAATGAGAGCAAAACCAAGAAATGACAAAACAAAACCAAAAGAATGAAAAAATGGAAGATAATGTGAAATACCTCATTGAAAAAATAACTGACCTCAAAAATAGATCCAGGAGAGACAATTTAAAAATTACGGAACTACTTGAAAGTCATGATCAAAAAAAAAAGAGCCTAGACACCATGTTTCATGAAATTATCAAGAAAACCTGCCCTGATATTCTAGAACCAGAGGGCAGAATAAATATTGAAAGAATCTACCGATCACCTCCTGAAAGTGATACAAAAAGAGAAATTCTTAGGAATATTGTAGCCAAATTCCAGAGTTCCCAGGTCAAAGAGAAAATATTGCAAGCAACTAGTAAGAAACAGTTTGAGTATTGTTGAACTACAATCGGGATAACACAGAATCTAGCAGCTTCTACATTGAGGGGGTCTCAGGACTTGGAATATGATATTCCAGAAGTCCAAGAACTAGGATTAAAATCAAGAATCACCTACCCCGCAAAACTGAGTATAATATTTCAGTGGGAAACATGCTCATTCAATGAAATAGAGGCTATGGATGAAGGCATATGAGGTGTGGCCACTGGATGAAAGAAACGAAGTATCTAGTAACTCCTTTTTAAAACTAAATTTTTTTAACTTTGATTCTAACCTCTCTCTCTCTCTGTCTCTGTCTCCGTCTGTCTGTCTCTCTCTCTCTGTTTCTGTCTCTTTCTCTATCTGTCTCTCACTGTCTCTGTGTGTGTATGTGTGTGTGTGTGTGTGTGTGTGTGTGTGTTCATATGTGAGTATGAGATGATGGCAACAAGAGATCCTAGTGTCCTGGTTCAAAGTCCTAGTCATCTCTTCCTAGAAATTATTCTGTTCCCTTCAGTGTCTTGAAGTCCTTTATGCATGCAAGTCAAACAGCCCAAACTGACTTGTTCTGTCCATAGCCAAAATTAGCTGAGAAAAAGGTTTCTTAAAGTAGCATTTCTTCAACTTCCTCATAAAGATTTGCCTAACAGGCAAATATTTCTTAACTCATCATTTATAATATGTTGAGTCAAATACTCAGTACATAGGTCCCTTCAGTTATAAAAATGTGTGATGGGCCTATGGTACATTTAAATCTATTTCAAAGTTCTAGTTAGAGTAAAGTTCTTAATCTGGGACTTGTGAGCCTTTAAACATATTTTCGATAATGATATTTCAATAGAATTAACTTCCTTTGTAATATTATTTATTCCTTTTTTTTGTATGTATAAGCATTGATTTCTCTAGATAGTTAAGTGTGTCCTTGATACACACAAGAAAGTTTAGTTTCTTCACAGTTAGAATCTTGAGCCAAGTTTCCACATCAGATCTCTCTTACAAATAATATGAGAGAGAAGTAATTCATGCCCATAACCTTTCCCTTCTATTTTGTCCTTCTGTGGCTCCCATGAACAGTGTCCATATTTTTCTGAACCAAAATTTGGGATGTACTCTCAATCAGTTTTTCCTTGTTACATAAATAGTTCCTTATTTTCCTATACTATAGTTATATAGTACAGATTTTTATATAAATGTATGATCATTCATGTCAATATTTATTGAAGGATTTTTGCCAACTACTAAAAACACTATACCATCTTCCCATTATTGATATCTGTCTTCCTGTCTATCTATCTATCTATCTATCTATCTATCTACCTATCTATCTATCTATCTACCTATCTATTATCTATCTACAGCTAGAGCTATTCAGAAGAAGAACTAGGATATTAATATTTTTATGAGTAATTGAGATTCTTCTCTAGCCCAAGTTTATCTTTTGTGGATGATGTATATTTTTATAGAAACATCAAATAACTTAATTCATTTACTTTCCATGTGGTAAAGTAATTTTCCAGGGTATCTCTATAGTTTATGGCAACACATGACAGAATATTTGAAATTAGGACTGTCTCACAAAATCCTGGATGGACTGGGGCCATGTCCTAGCCAAAGCATCTGAAGTTGACCCAGGATTGCCAGAGATCTCAGAACTTGGGAACCTATGTTTATAGATTCTTAGAAAACAGGCTTACTCCTGGCACATCAGAGCTAAGTTCTCTTCACTGGGTTTGGGATTATGCCAAGGGAAGAAACTTGAGAGTTTTGCAATGATAATACTTCACCAAAGAGTTATAGGATTAGTAGGATAAGGATTGAAACAATGAATTTGGGATGAGATCTATGTGTCTGAGAAGTTCTTTTCTTTACTCTCTGAGACTCTAACTTCCATTAAAAATTTTGTCCATACACATTCTCTTTTTCCCTGCCCACCTGCTCATTGACAAAGAAGCCTCTAGAATCCAAGATATTTATGTACTGGTCAAGAGGTCCCAGATTTCCCTAAGTTCTCTGATATGGTCCCTGCCTTTGATAGAGCTGCTAGAAGAGAGAAGTCAGAGGAGCCATCATGGCAGTGTTCCTACCTGAATAAGAGAAAATGAAGAGTTAAATCATAATTTATTTTTATGAGTTAAATTGTTTAAAAAATATTGGAACCTCTTAAGATAAAAGGGAAATAAAGGTTATACTTTTGAATCATTACCTATAAGATCTCATTGTAAATAACTTCATCTTCATAAGATGTATGGGAATTTTTTTCAAGATGGCTACAGATTTGAATTTATTTTAATCAGTGAATTGTAAATGATAAAACAATTACCAGGTGATTCCAAATTTGTTCTTGGAAGACTGCAAACCAGATGTTGCTGGGAGAAAAAGAAACCCTCTTTTCTAATCCTTTGCTTTTTTGTGTGTATGTGTGTGTTTTGCTTGAGGCATAAAACATTTTTTCCCCTTTTCAGTGCTTAAAGGTTGTTTTCAATTAGAATTTTCTCTCAGTTATAAATACTTATAATTTTAAACTAAATTATCAAATTACTAGTTTATCTTTAAAAGAGACTATTATTGAAGAAATTGCCTCAAAATATTGTAAAACTTGGTTTAAATGAATGATACTGACATAAAACGTGCATTGTTCCCAACCTATGCCCCAGCTTCCCAAACACAAAAGCTGGGTAAAGGCTATAGGACCCTTGCCAACTGTACAAGAGCACATGTGCTTGGCATATGGGGTCCCAGGCTGATCTTCAGAACACCAGCATACCTGCCATGCTAAATGTACTGTAACTACAAAAAATTAAAGTTCCATATATGGAAGAAAAATCATCCATCACTCCAAGCAGTGCCCAGGCAGTTCAAAATGACTTCCCAGGACAGCATTCAGAGCAGTGGCAGCTCCAGAAATGACTTAGCTTTGATATTTAGTGTATGGATTTTAGAAAATGAAATTAGATTTTGAAAATGCCATTGCATTATAGAGGCCACGTTATAACAATGCCATGTATCTGAACTACCACTATTGCACCAGGAAACCAAATGGAAAAGTGCAAAGCATACTGGAAATGTAGTGGGAGGATCTTAGTTTCATTTCTGTCTTTGTAATTTAATGATCTTTGGGACCTTCATCTCTCATGTCCGTGAAGGAAGGAAGGGATGAAAGAGAAAAAAGAAGAAAGGAAAGGTGGGCATCAGTGAACATTTATTGAATACCTACTATATTCCAGGCACTCTACTAGGCTCTCTACAAATAGTCTCTCATTGGATTCTCACAACAGCCCTGGGAGGTAGGTACTCTTACTATCCTCTCTTGATAATTGAGAAAACTGAGGAAGACAGGGGTCAAGTGATTTGACCAGGGTCACACACCTTCTAAGTGTCTGAGATCAGATTTGAATTCAAGTCTTCCTGACTCTAGGCCAAGTTCTGTCTGTTGAGTCAGGTAACTGCCCCTGGCTGTATCTCATGTTTAGAAGGAACCTATCAGCCCCACTTCAGAGCATCCATGTTTTCCATCAAAGCTCAGTTCAGGCACCACTTTCACCATGATACCTTTCCTAACCCACCCCCTACCTCAAGTCCACAACTGCTGGTGCCCTCTCTCATCAACTGCCTTGTGTTTATTTTGTATTCTCAAATCCTCAATCATACTTACGATTGTATTAGTTCCAGAATTCTCTCCAAGTGATTCGTATCTCAGTCTGACCATGCTTTCACATCCTGTGCCATTCTCATTGAGACCCTCCCCAAAGGCCTTCCTTACTTCCTCCTAACATGGGGAGCAGTACCAGGGTAGCCTTCTGGCTGTCCATCTGTCATCCTTTCCTTTTGCCACAGGAGTAGCCTATCTTTTCTTCTGAACGTACAATTCTTTGATAGTAAATATTACTCCTATTCGGCAAAGATCCTCAGCAGTCAAATATAGCAGCCTGCACATGTTACCTGTGTACTTTTCTTACCCACCATGGGACTAAGTGACCCTCAGTTTTAGTAATTTGGAAGCAAATATATTCTATGTCTCATTGCTATATAGCAATACCAATGCTGGCTGTAGGGAATGCTTTTTATGTCTGTTTTCAAACAGGCAATAAGAACTTTGAAGGAATTGGGCAGTGAAATGAGGAAGTCAATGGGGCAAGACACCTTCCAGGTTAGTTAGCTTAATATTCTAAATCTTAGTATATAAAGATGGGCCTTTAATTTCTGACTTTAAAATGGCAATTTCCTGAAATACAACTAGTCCTCTCTCCTCCTCCTGGTCAACATGCTCATATTCTTCAACATGTATGGAATATAAGTTTTGTGAAAGCAGAGACTATGCATTTTTTATGTGGTATCTAATATACAGTATCTGCCCCAAGCATGTGAAGACTTTCCCCAGAGGGAATAGGTAGAGGAGAATGATTTTTCCAATAGTCACGAAGGTGGCTAAAGCAGATATTGTGAAGAGTTTAGAACTTGGTCAGACACTGAAGACACCAAGGTCATTTCCTGCATCCCAGGCCATTGTTAATCATTTTATCTTGCCACTGAACTTCATGACTGGAAGTGAGAGCAAGGCTGGTGACTGTGTGCAACTCTGCCTCACTTAAACGCAATTCACACATGAGCCAAGGCATTACCTTATGACATCATTGATCTTCTTTGGAAATGAAAGACAAAGAACATCTAACAAATAGTAGGCAGTAAAGTGTCATGGTGTGCATAGAAAGCTGGACTTGGAGCCTAGAAGACCAGAGTTCAGATCCTGCCTCAGGAACTTGCTTAAACTGTGTGACCCTAGGCAAGTCACTAAACCTCTAAATGACCGTTTCCTTATCTGTTAAACACGGATGATGATAGCACCTATTCACAGAATTATTGCAAGGATTAAATGAAATAAGGGTGTGCAAAGTGCTCTCCAAACTTTAAAGGACTTTGCTATAAATGTTTTAAAGGACTGTATGAAATATGTAACACTATAGCTTCTTAATAAATGCTTGTTAATTCAAATCAAGTCAGGAAGCACTATGTGCTGGACAATTTGCTCAACTCTGGGCAAAATATAAATAATCCCTGCCATTAAGTAGCTTCCATTCTAATGGAGAGAGGTTATACGGAAAAGAAAACTGAAAAGAGGTCAGAGAAGGAAGGGAGCAAGTCCACAAGACTGGAGAGCCACAAATGCCCCCTGGAAAGGGATGAAGACATAGGCATCCTTCCTAAAATGGGTTAAGGAAGGAGCTATCCAATCAGAGAAAAAGACTGCAAGGCTTGTGGACATTTCTAGTGTGAGAAGTCCTAGGATAGAGAGAAATTTCATGCTTCTAGAGTGGGGGATGTTTCTGTAGCATGGTAGAGAAAGTCCTGAAAGTCAGAGCTGACTTCTGTCTTTAGGCAAGTCTGTTGCCTCTGGACCTCAGTTTCCTCATATAAAATGAAGGAATTAGACTAAATGACCTCAAAAGGTCCATTTCAAAACTGTGATCTGATGGATTCTGTTAACAACATTATTTGAAGTATTCCTACCAAGGCTGAACCTTTTCAAAGACAAATCACCAGGTGGGTTAATCGAAAACAACATAGCAATTAGGCCACTTTGCAGATGTTAAAAACAATGTGTTTGGTCTACAAAAACAGTTTTATCAACCTGAAAGCTGAGTATCCACACTTCCCTTATTCATTAATGTTATAGCAATAAGACCCTGGAGAGTACTCAGCAGCACTGGCCTTTAAAAAGTTTAGTACTAGCACTGCTGGTCATATTTTTAATTTACACTAACGTTCCTTTTCTTCCCCAACAATCTATATTTTTTTGAACTGTTTTCAAACCCTGAGCCAATGCACGCCTGCTGACTTGTTTGAAGGCTGTAGGGAATCAATTTTATGTTCCTTTTCAAATAAACAGGCACTACAAAACTTGGGGGGAGTTAGGCAGATGAGAACAAGGGATTCAATGGGGCAGGACCCATTTAAGGTTACAGTTAGCTTTTAGCAAAAGTGGCCTCCATAATCTTTTTCCAGTATACATAGGAGTCCTGACATGGGTTACAATGAGAACCAGCTAGGGAGTACACTGAATAGAGTGCTGGAGTCAAGAGTTCCTGAGTTCACATCTGGATTCACAGACTTTAACAGCTATGTGACCCTGAGCAAGTCCATTAGCCTCTTTTTGCCTCAGTTGCCCCATCTGTAAAATGATGAAAATAACAACACCTACCTCCCAAAGTTGTTACGAGGAACAAATAAGGTTATATCCAAAGTGCTTTGTAAACCTTAAAGCATCATATATATCATCACTATTATTGTAATTGTTTTCGTAATTTCTGATTCTAAGTAACATCATTGCATTCAATTTCCAAAATAAGTGTGATACATGTAAGAGATAATTGCATAGTTAGAGACTGAGATGGAAAATTAATTGAGAGCTCTAAATAGAAGTTTTCACTTTAGTGGGAATATATTGCCACATTTTTCTTCATTGTTTTAACTTTTCTTCTATGTATATTTATAAACAATGAATGGCTAGGAAACCAACAAAACAAGATTTATGTTATTCTGGAGTTTGTGAAATCTACAAAATGTTGACATTCATGGTGTTAAAGAAAGCCTCAATGTACTATATAGAGCTGACAACATTTATAACCAACATCTTATTAGTCATGGCAAACGGGATCCACCTCAGCCACACAACTGAAACTTAGCTCCTGAAGGTCACTGATGATTTCTTGTGAAATCTAATAGCCTTTGTTCAGTTCTCTGTCACATTTGACATGGTTGACCAACCCTTCCACCTGGCAACTCTCCCCTCTCTCAGCATTCTTGACATTTTCTCTTGATTGTTCTTCCATCTGTGGTCAGTCCTCTTCAGTCTGGTTGACAGAATCCTCATCTATGTTCTACCTTCTAAGCCTGGTATATTAGAAAGAGTGTGAAATTTGCAGCTAGAGAACCTGAGTTCAGATCCCATCTCTGACACTGACTACCTGGGTGAATTTGAGCACGTCACAACCTCTCTGGCCTCAGTTTCCTGTATAATGAGGTGATGAACATTAAATGAGTTTTTCTTCATGCTCTAAATCTGTGATCCTGGTATACTGCTGGATTTCATCCTTGGCCCTCTTCTTTCTCCACCCACTCATTCAATGATCTTCTTAGCACCCATGAATTGAAGCTACACCAATGAATTCTACATCTATATTTCAAGTCTTCATCTCCCTTTAAGACTCAGGTAGAGTACCACTGCCTACAAAGGTATTTTCCCAGTTATTGGCAGCCTAATTCCTCTCTCCTCCAAATTATTGGATATTAATTGTGTACATGATTTGTACTTACATATTGTATACATGTTGCTTCCCCTCAGTAGAATATATTCTTCTTGAGGAGTATTTTTTTTAATTTCTAGCACCTAAAACAATGCCTAAGACAGAATAGGTATTTAATAAATATTTATTGAATATTGTATTGAATTGGAAAGTGATGTATGAAAAAGGGACATAGAATCATATGATCATAATGTTAATAATAGCTAGCATCTATATAGAGCTTTATTCTACCTACATTATCTGTACATATGTTATATATGGTTGGCACAGTACTCTACATATGTTACCTTATGTTGAAACAAACCTGGGTAGATGTGATTGTTATCCACATTTTTACAGGTGAGAAAACTGAAGCTGAGAGGTGAAATAATTTACTCAGCATCACAGTAGTAAGTGTCTGAGTCTGGATTCAAACTGAGGCCATCTTGACTCCAAGACTCCAGCAGTCAATACACTGAACTTCCTTTCTGCCTAGATATATTTACCAGTAGTATTGATCACTGTCATTAATGATCCAAATAGAAAAGGAATTCCATAAGCTAGTGGTAGATGTTCCTGCTTGCAGATGACATTGTATTTATTGCATCAAACTCCAGAACATCATAGATGCTCCTCATTAAAATCTGAAATTGCTCATAGGACAGAAAATTATTTTTTTTATTTATGAAAACAAGCATTTCCATAACATACTACAATAAAAAAGAGGATGCCACATGACATCACAAATCTGATCTGCACAATTTGCTAGTCCTTTAAATACAACAAAACTATCATGTACATTTCTTTTATTTTATCCCTCCCACCCTAGAGATGACTACCATTAGACACAAATAGAAATGTGTGTGTATAAAATTATTATATGCATACTGTTATTTATTAGTGCTTTCATTGGATGCAGACAGCAACTTTCTTCACATGTCCTTTTCAATTAACTTGGCTCTTCATAATATTCAAAATAATATATTCCCCCCAAATTCTTCTTAAAAAAATTTTGCTGTTACTGTATACAGTGTTCTCTTGGTTCTGCTTATTTCACTCTTTATTGTTTCATGCAAGTCTTTCCAAATTTTTTTCTGAAATCACTGAGCTCATCATTTCTTATACTACAGTATTCCATCACAATCATATACCACAACTTGTTCAACCACTCCCTAATTGATAGACATCTCTGCAATTTTCAGTTCTTTGCCACCATAAAGAGAGCTGCTACAAACATTTTAGAACAGATGGGTTTTCTCATATTATCTTGGAAATAGACCAAGTAGTGGTGTTTCTGGGTTAGAGTATAGGTAATTTATTAACTCTTTGGGCATAATTGCAAATTGCTCTTCAAAATTATTGGATCAGTTCACAGTTTCACCAACAATACATTAGCATCCCAATTTTTCAAACTTTTTTTCTCCATAAGAAATAGTTTTAACCATCCATGTGGGGGAAAAAAGAATGAATGAAAACTGTCTATTGTTTAGTCTATGACATAGTTCATAGATGCTCTTAGAGGTTTTGTAGGAGAGTGTGAACAAGAATGTCACAAGGTAAGAAGACATGAAGCAATGCTAATCTATGCCAAAGGAAGAAATATATATATTAATGTCATAACATCTCCACTGATGTGCTGAAATACTGAAGCACAGGAGCATTGACTGGATCTGAAATGCCTTTTAAAGAAGAAATACCTAAATGCAAGAATCTTACATATGCCTTAAATAAGGCAAAAGTTACTGGAAAAGTCTTTTGCAATCTAAAATATAACTTATGACCTTTATCCTCTGAAACAAGTAGTATACATTTAAATGACTGGGAGGATCTTCTCAGTCAAAGGAAATGGGGATAAGGAATGGGAGTGGAAACTATTGCACCTCTCATTCAAAGGAAGTGACTAAAAATAAAACCTCTGTCTGAATTCTCCTCCTCTATCTTGTGACTGCAGATGAAAGACTGTCAACCAACATCCCCTTTCACAATCCCTTTTAGAGTCTTCCCCTGAATTCCCTAGCGCCTTATTTTGCACTTTTCTATTTTGAAACTTTTAAAATAAGTGTCAAGAAAGCATACAGAAGATATTGCAACATGTCTGTCCTGTCTTGAACTATACAAAAATCAAGTTATGATTCATACTTCCTCTCATTCTGAAGAATTGAGCATGAAGCAAATAAATAGACAAAAAATAGTTCCAAAGAACTGAATCTGGCATAATGTGGAAAGGTGGGGAGGAGGAAGGGTAGACAATTATGAGAAGATGGAGATGGAAAAAATTCAAAGAAAGAAAAAAAAAGATGTAGAGGACAGGAAGAGAAAGAAATGAAGTTTGACTAGGATTCCTAGCACTTTTTAAGAATGCTCCCCTGAGAAGAGGTTGCCCTCAGGATATCCCATCTTACTTGGAATCACTTTCTTTGTCTTTCAAATCTTTTAGGACAGAAATTAATACCTAACTCTTATTCCATCTATTCTTGGCCTCCAAAAAATTTAGACCTTTTACAAATTAGGTTCATAGGATTTAGAATTAGAAAGAATCTTTGAAACAGTTTGGTCCAACACCCATGGGACAGACTGAGAAACTGGGGTACAGAGGGATTAAATGATTTGCCCACTGTCACACAGTAAGTAGTAGATATGGGATGTGGACCTTGATCATAGGGGCAGAGAGTGTCATAAATCATAGAATTTGAGCTGTAAGGGATCTTAGACATCATGTTAAGGAAACTGGTCCAGTGTCATGTGAATTGCCAGTTAGGTGAACAAATGAGGATAACTAAAGAAGTAAACCCTTTCCCCTACAGCTTTATAGTCTACATAACTCAAAATTCAAGTGGCAGGCAATGTCCCAGAGGTATTCCTCTACATCTTGGTTCTTGGTTCTTTGCTGCTCATTGGTTTCAAATCTTCTTTGTTCTTGGAATCCCTGTGCATAGTTCAGGAACTCTCCTTCAATGTCTAGAAAGCTAGTTATAGAAGTTCTTCTAATTGCACACCCCCATCACTCCACCACGGATGATACCAATGCCTTCTCTACATGAGTACTTTCTCCTGTGAGGCCATATAGTTGTAGTTTCTCTCCTATTTGTGGACTAGTTCTCTTATTTCATGTTTTTAAATACAATCCCTTCTTAGCACCTAGTCCAAGAGTGATGTCCCTGTCACTGAAATATTTTGCATAAACAAAAATAAGCATTCATTGGAGAACATACTCATTCTGATGCAATGACAAATTGTTTGACCTTGATTTATGTTCATGATTTGTACTGATTTTGCCATCATTTTCAATGTATTTAGGTTAGCTGCTTTTCAAATTATTACATGATTCTTTCTTGACCCTTTGGAAAAATGGTAATAGACAAAAACAATTAATTGTCTAGCACCAGAGACTTGATTCTACACAATTCTTGTGCCTTCCTTTGCAACACAAACCTGGGCTTTTATCATATGTAGAACTCAAAGAACCTGAACCTAATATCTGAGTACGGGGCATGCTTCCAGTTTGATTTTGGCCCATTTTATTAGTTTATTCTCCAAACTCTCAAAGTGCAAGCTATTTATTAATGTAAAGAGTAAAAATATCTGACAAAGTTGCATTCAGTTTCTTCAATTCTTTTTAATTTCAATCTTTTTTAAGATTGTACCTCTTTGTGTATATCCTTAATAATTTGTTTCTGGTAATGTTAGACCACATATTAATGCAGTCAGCTCGAAATCTGGAATTCAAATTGCAAATTTTCATGAAAGACCTATCATCTGGTATATGTTTTGCATATATTGTGTCAGAACTTAAACATGTAATACTGTTTCCCTTTAAAGCTCTTCAAGCAGGGATTTGCACTTTTGTCTTCATATTCCTAGAATTTAGCACAGTGTGTACCATATAGAAGATGGCTACTTATTATTGATCTGGTCACTGGAAAGATTTGAAGTAGATCGGTCGTAAACAGCCTGATAAACTCCTTTTTCCCAATTATCAACCTTTATTTGTGGACAGATGTACACTTCTGGTATGGTAAAGTCCAAGTCCAGTAAAGGTTATTAATTGAGTTTTCATGATTAGTTTAGTTATTTGTAGGTCTGTATTTGTAGAATGGAAATTTATTGTCAGTCAGTCCATAAATAGTAAGAGGCTTCTGATATATCATACTTGTCACCAGGTAATGAATTTCTAGGGATTTTGAAAGGTGCCATTTTTTTTTCCATCCTGAAATTATGTGTTGCCCAGTTCTATTATTTTATCATATAATATGCATTCATTAATAAACTTTCTATAATCTCTGATGACAATAGCCTGTCACTGAATTGCCATTGTAAGTCCCTGGAACTGAGGAAGACAACAATGATTTATTAAATGCCTATGATATCCCAGGCATTATGCTAAGTGTTTTACACTTATTTTCTCTATTGATCCTTCCAACAACCCTGGTGTGTAAGAGCTGTTCTTGTTCTCATTTTATACCTGAGGGAACTAAAGTATACAAAAATGAAGTGACTTGTCAGGGGTCATTCAGGTAGTATGTTTCTGAAGCTGGATTTAAACTCAGGTCTTATGGACTTCAAGCTCAGAGTTCTATCTACCTCATTACCATGTCCCTTATATCGATGACAAAATCACAATCATATAATTCAGTTAATCGATGTTTTGTTTTCAACATATTGTTGGCTTTGTTATCCTTTGAGGACATTTTCATTTCATTTTTATACTTTAGTAATTTCATAACTTCCATCCAAAGATAAAACCACTTTTTGCCACATTCAGCAAACTCGAGGGCTCCAGTCTGCTGCTTGGTTAAGTCAATTACATGGTAAAGGGATGACTGCTTTTGCAACAATTATATAGGCTTTTAAGAAATTGTTTATCATGCACTAGGTATCCAAGGTATTTGTAGCTAACTATCATTCCTTAAGTCAAAGTAGATTTGGAATTAAAACCAAAGTTTTCAATATGCATATTTCCTTGACATACATTAAAAATTGTAAACTTACAATTTTGGAACAACATTGTTATTAGTATTATTATAAATTATGATTAAATAATAATAGCTAATATTTAAAGAGTTTCTGTCTCATAAAGATATACCTTATTTTCTATGTAATGGGTTGCATATTGTCTCCCCCTTTAAATTGTAAGCTCCTTGAAGGCAGAAAATGTCTTTTGCCTTTTTTTATAGTCCAAGAATCTAGCACAGTGCCTGGTACATAGTAGGTACTTAATAAATGTTTATTGATTGATAAATCAGTAGAGAAAAAGTCTGG
This sequence comes from Potorous gilbertii, assembly GCA_028658325.1. Classification (NCBI taxonomy): domain Eukaryota; kingdom Metazoa; phylum Chordata; class Mammalia; order Diprotodontia; family Potoroidae; genus Potorous; species Potorous gilbertii. Next base: position 84,979,227 of record CM053773.1, on the reverse strand, counting down.
AAATGACAAAGTAGATCTAGGAGTATTTTCACCACAACTGTTGATTCAAGGATATGAATGAAGAGGCAACTGGTCAGTCAGTGAACAAGAGTATATGAAGCACCTGCTATGTTCCAGACACTGTGCAAGGGATACAAAGAAAGACAAAGAAAATAAGAAAAGACTTTGAAGAACTTACAGTCTAATCTAAATCAGAACTGGAAAAGGATTCAAAATGAGAAAGAACAGGTTAAAGATTAAAACAATAGTTTAATTAAGAGAAAGCATTCCAGAGTATACTGGTGGGGAAGGGCAGGTCTGGATGGAACATGGTAGGGGCAAGGCTGAAAGGGAGGAGACAGCTGAAGTTGGTGAGAAGGATTTATTCTGTGGCAGTCAGAAGCTCAGTATTACAAGGATGGAGAGAAGAAGTCTTGGACTATACTAGTCATTAGGAAATAAGTCCAGCCTCACTTCTCCTCCAGAGCCATCTGAATCCATTGACCAGATATTCATCAGGATGACTGGAGTTGACCCAGGATGAGGCAATTGGGGTTGTGACTTGTCTAAGGTCACACAGCTAGTGAGTGTCAAGTGTCTGAGGTGAGATTTGAACTCAGGTCCTCCTGACTCATGCTCTATCCACTGCCCCACCTAGCTGCCCAACAGTGAAATATACTAAAGGTAGATGATTAGAAGATCCCAGGTCACAATTTTCTGTGGATATGATATTCAGATGCCCAGTTTATTGAGTTCCTATAAATTGGGGTAAGACTAGCAATTTTATTACCATTTACACTCCTCCCTGACTAGTCTGTAGGCCAACCCTGAGAGATAGAAGACAAGAAGTTGTCTTTCCTGGCCACACTTCACTGATCACAACTTCTCCAGCCAGTAGCAGGTTCTGGAAGTTGTCAGAATACCTAGATCATCAAGATAGACCAACTTCTCTCAAAAAAGGTCTGAACTTAACTATCTATTTCACTCAGGAGGTTGTCAACTATCAATCAATCCAGTCTTAATGGAAGTATTTATCACTGTTCCAAGTATTTTGTCATATATGGATTATATACATACACATACATATTTATGTATGTGTATGTATATATCTATATCTATCACCTATCTATATCTAGCTAGCTAGCGATATGCTCATGACATCCTTTCCCTAGGGCCTTAAATTCAGAAATTCTTAACCAAGGGTGCATGAACTTAAAAAAAAAACTTTATAACTGTATTTCAATATAATTCTTTTCCTTTCTAATTTTGTGTATTTTTTTTATTTATAAAATTATTGTTTCCTCCCTTACTCTTTTCCTTTTCCTTGCTTTGTTCCTTCCTTTTTATTTAATTATAAATATGAGAAGCTGTTCATAGATTTCTCCAGACTGTTAAAGGGATCTATGACAAGGGAAAAAAGTTGCAAAACTCCTTAAAGCTTACACTAGATATATAAGCCTAAAATGAATTAAGATTATAAGTCAGTATATATGAGCACCAAATGAATGTCCAGATAGCAAGTGTTTTAGAAACTAAAGGAGGAAGAAGAGATCACAGAGAACAAAATTATGTATGAGGATTTTATGGAGGCTATAAGTGAAACCTGGGCCTTGAAGGATATTCAACATTTGGGTAGGTGGAGAGTAGGGATATCGTTGGCAAGTAGCTGGTGCAATGGATAGAGAATTGCAACTGGAGTCAGGAAGATCTGAGTTCAAATACTAGCTGTGTGGTCCTGGGTAAGTCACTTAACTATTATTTACCTCATTCCTAATCTGCAAAATAGGGACATACTGGAGAAGAAAATGACAAACCACTGTAGTATCTTTGCCAAGAAAACTCCCTGGCCAAAGTCCGTTCAATGATCTAGAGTTGGACATGACTGAATGGCTGAAAAATAAAGGGATGGTACAGTCTCTGTGTGCTGCAGGGTTCAGAAGAGTGATCAGCAGCACTCAGAGCAGTCAGGAAAGGCTGCAAAGAGGAGATCTGAGACATGGAAGATACCAACAAAGAAAAAAAAGAGGGTCTATGTGAGGAGCGAGAGATAAGTATGTTTTGTTTGTGGAACAGAGAGAAGGTTAGTAGATAAAGATGTCTCTAAAAATCTGAATATAGAATTTCATTGTAAGAGCTCAATACCTCATTGATATTTGCATGAGGAGATCACTACAAATCCCGCCACAATATTCACGTCTTCCATCATTGAAAATTGGTGAAGGATCCATCATATCAAGAACACCTCTGACATTCTGAATGGAAACACAAATAGGAAGGCTTGGTAAACTCCTAAGAGGGTTTTGTTTCTCAATCTGTTATTATCTGAATCGTGTTTGATTCTAAGCTACTTTGGATTTCCAGCTGCAGCTAGCCTGCATCCAACTTTGTTATACAATGGGGCCATAAATGCCTGATAATAGGTTGCTGCGTAGTGGCAGAGCTGTTTCTAATGAGTTCAAACAGGTTTGGTTATTGTGGGCAGTGAATACATGTGTTTACCTTGTTCCACAGCTGCGTTATATTTTAGCACAGTTGCTAACTTGTGGTGTAATGTGAATTTTCTTAATCATCTGCCCCTTTACACGCACGTTTCTTCTGCCAACACCCAAGTGGAAGACAAGGACCCAAGATGAGGGTGGAGAAGAGGAATCATTTATTGTGCCAAAATGTTTGAGCATCAGTAACGTGTCCTATCACCACATCTTTCTAATTTAATACTTTTGGTGGTTCATACAATAATAGGAGGGATGGAAAAGACAGAGTGGCGGGAGCCAGAGACAGAGATGGAAAGAGACAGAGACTGAGGGAGACAGAGAAACTTACAAACTAATAGCTAGTCTATGTGGGATGCAGGGGGTGGAGGGCAGAGGGTTGGTATTAAGTAAAGGGCATGTCTTTTTAATGACAAACAGTTGAGACGGGGAAGAATGTTTATTTACACAACAAAGAGGAATGCATGGTTTTACAGTCATCTTCATCTCTCATTTTCATCAAACAATTATTCTCCATATGGAAGATACTTCTCAGGATGACCAGAAATAAATTCTCTCAGCAGTACATACACCCCAGCAGAGCAAAGAAAAGCCAGGTTCCCTTAAAAGGAAAACTCATCTTTACCTTCCACTCTGGAAATTTAATCCCTAATCTTTGAGTAGTCATGCTTTGACATCTCCTTCCATTTGTTCCCCATCTGAAACTGGTTAATCTCCAGCAGGGCTGGTACAGACAGGCAGCCAAGTTTGTGGTTGTAGCAAAGACTACTTAGGTGGGGGTGGGGGTGGGGCTGGGGGTTGGGGATTGGGACAGCTGATGGTTAAACTCTAAAGTTAGAGATTTTTACATACCCTCCCCACCCCTATTTTTTAGTTTTGAAAGCTATAGGGGGAAACCTTACTCTACTGTCTTTAAAGCAACATTAGAGTAGAAATATATTAGAAAATCTCTTCCCTGCTAAAAGAAGCTTGGATCAACTATCCAAGTTCCATAATCCATCCACGGTACTTGGATACAAGAGAGCAGAATGTAACTAAACATCAATGGGGTGGGTACATTTTGAGGTCAGTGGCAGTAAGTCATATTGTAAGGATCTGTCACCACAGCTAATATGTTAAGCCACATTTGAACTCAGGTTCTGGCTTTAGATCCAGCACTCTATCCAATGAGACCCCTCACTTTAACTGTTAGGAAGTTGGTTTGTTTGTTTTTCCTTTTATCAAATCTAACTTAGCCCATTTGCCACTTCTGTCCATTGCTCCTGGTTCTGCTCTCTGGAGTCAAATAGCACAAGTTTAATCAGTCTTGCACATAATTGCCTTTCAAATACTCTGGGTGCCTCTAAACTTCAATAAGTCCTCCTTGCACAAAATGGAAGAGCCTCTAATGGAATTAAGCACATAGAATGAAGGATCTGATTTTCTTTGGTTTTGTATCCCCAGGGCTCAGCACAGTGCCTGGCACATCCTCATTACTTAGTATTTTCTTATTGACTGATAAATGGTTGCATTTTCTGAAAGAAGGACAAAATCTCTTCCTTAAATGAATATTTACATGGCAGAAGTGAAAACAGTCTAGGAGAAAGGGCATTACAGGCCAAGTGAGGAAACAATGTTGCCAGTCACTGCAGGGCCTCTCAATGAGTGGATGATCTGCCCAAGCCACTTGAGCTCCTGCCTGTTCTCAAAGAGATGTTTTGAGGAATTCCTCTATGGTGGTTTTGAATGAAACATCAGCATAATGAATTGTGGTAGGACAAATTAGTTAGAGCATGATATCATCAGTTGGTTGGGGGGTCCTTTGACTAGAAGGGGGAGCTTGGAATCAGCCTGAAGCCCCCTAGTCTGCCCTCAGGGAGATTAACAGGGCAAAAATTTCTGCCCATTTGTTATTCTTTAATAAAAACAACTCAAATTTCTGTAGTACTTAGAAGTTTACAAAGCACTTTTTCCACCACAGCTTTGTGAGTTCTATAGCTCCCTTTCATTAAGAAGAGGAAATTCTTTTTCAAGAGCTCCTCATCATCTTTAAATATATTTAATTTTTTTCTATCGACATCTTTTGTTTCTAAACCACCTCAATTCCTAAATATTTATTTCACTCCCCTCCTCAGAGAACCATCCCTTACAGCAAGGAATTCAAAGGGAGAGGATAGTGAAGAGACAAGCAGTTCAACCAGACCAGTCAAGAAATGGACAGTCTCTGACAATGTACACAGCTTTCCTCCTTCTTGTTCCCCCTCCTCTGTAATGAAGGGAGGGAGGTATAGTTTCTCAAATTTTTTCTGGAGCTAAAGTTGACCACTCCCATTTCACAGTGTTTGGTTTCTTTTCATTGTTCTTTACCCTTACATTGGAATAATCATTGTGTATATCGTTTCCTTGGTTCTACTTAGAAAAAGTCACTGAATCATGAAGGACGTCCAAGTCTTATCTAGTCCAATCTCTTCACTTTAGATCAAAGGAACCTGAGGTCTGAAGAATTTTTAGTGACTTGTCCAAGGTCATGGAGGTAGGATTTGAATGCAGGTCCTCAGACTCTAGAGTTAGTTCTGTTTCATTTGTACTGTGACTTTTTGTGCTAGTTTACAGCTGTCGCTCCAGAATGTGTATTCTTCATTTTCATCATTTCTCACAACGAGTTAATGTTCTATTTCACGGATGTACTAAAGTTTGTTAAACCTTTCCTAGATTTATAGGAACTTACTTACTTTTAATTTTTTGCTATTACAAAAATACTGTTATATATACTTTGTTCTATAAGAGATCCTTCTTTTGATCAGTGACCTTCTTATAGAATATGCCTAGCAATGTGACAGCTTAAAAAGAGTTTTAGATATTTAATCACCTTAGTATAATTTCCAAATTGCTCCCCAGAATGGCTAAACTAATTCACAACTCCACCAAAAGTGTACTATTGTGTCTCAAAAAACACTATTAATGGGAATTATATCAAACTAATTCTGGAGGAATATCTAGATATAACTCACTTATCCTAGGATAGCTCTGTAGTTCCAAAACCTATATATTGCTAAGTAGGCTCTGTGTGACCCTGGGCAAATCACTTAACCCTGCTTGCCTCAGTTTCCTCATCTGTAAAATGTGCTGGAGAAGGAAATAGGAAACTACTCCAATATCTCTGCAAGGAAAACCTCAAGCGGAGTCATGAAGAGTTGTACATAGCTGAAAAAATGACTTATCAGCAGAGACTCCAGGATTCAGTGTTCCTCCTGCACCCTCCATAGTCTTGATCACAGCCCTCAGGGGACCAAATTCAAATGATAAGTTTTCAGTGGCAATGTGGCACAGAGAACGGCTTCTTAAACTTTTTCCACTCATGACTCCTTTGCCCATTTCAGCAGCATTTGTTGGTGTTGCATGGCCTTAGGGCATAGACAGTGCAAAGTGTTCATACTTTGTGTTCAGAACCAAGGATGCAGTGAAGTTGTCTAATGCAAGTGCTGCCAGAAAGATTCATTAAGTGTTTGATTTTTAATTAATTTTTGGTCATTGCATGTTTAGAAAACTTTTATTATTGCCATTTTTTTCCTGATCCCATATAGGATTGTGATCTACAGTTTAAGGACTTGGAGTCAGGAAATTCTGAGTAAAAACCACCTCAGACACTATCCGTAGAAAATCACAGAAGTTACCTCTCTTCTCTGTGTTCCATTTTCCTCAACCATAAAATGATGAGGTTGGAATCAATGACCCCTAAGGTCCCTTCTACTTCTAAATCTATGATTTCATAAAAAGAGATACACACATACATGCACACACACAGAGATAGGCATAGATACAGGAGATATAGCAAAAAAGCCCAAATCCTTCCTTCCTTCCTTCCCTCCTTTCTTTCTCCTTTCTTTCTCTTCCTTTTTCTTTCCTTCTTCCCACCCCCCCTCTGTCTCTCTGTTTCTCTGTCTCTCTCTCTCTCTCTCTCTGTCTCTCTCTGTCTCTCTCTCTCTCTCTCTCTCTCTCTCTCTCCCCCCCTTAGATCTCAGCAGATCACAGCAAGAAAAAACTGAATAAGATGGATACACTTTCAATAAGAGGTGGTTGCTAATGCTGGTGATAGAAGTGTTTGGAAGTGACACTGGAATGTACGGGATATGCTAACTTCTACTGCCAGGACAAAGGGATGCTAACTTTGGGGGATGTACAAAAAGACTTAGAGTTATTAGGAGAAACCCAGCTTTTCAACATTCACCAGAGGATGGAAGAAGTGGAAGAGAAAGATAACTAGCATGAAAGAAAGTTTAACAGTAGAGGACAGAGGCCACAATGAAAAGGGAAGGGAAAAGTAAGATAATACAGAGGAGGGCTGGACCAGAATTTTCTTTTGGGAGAGGGAGGGATCTAGAATCCTACAATCCTCAAAGTTCTCCTTACAAATCCCGCCCTAATCGCAGTCATCACATGTATGTGGTCCTCAGACAACGAGGCAAGATTACAGTTGTAACAGCCATAGGACCTTCTGGGGTGGTAGCTCTAGTGGAAAAATGAACCAACATTTTGCCCCAGAGAAGGAATTGCGCCCCTGTTTCCTTATATGTCCACAGCTGGAGATTTTCAATATTTTCTTGCTTAACCCTTCCAGACCTCAGATTCTGTACTGGATTGGATGAAACTAAAGAAAAAGCAAGGTTACAATCAGCTTTGCTGCCTATCTGCCCACCCTTTGGAGTTTACATGGGTGAGTCTGCATATAAGTCATGATTCAACTGATTTGTTTTAAAATTCTGCGTTTTCTACATGGGCATGCAAATCCGACGTAAAGCAATTGTGCTAATTAATCTGATTTGATCTGACCTACTCAATTTGGACCTCACTTTGAAAGCTTACGTACAATAAACTGAAAATGGTCAATTTAAAAAAAAGGAACATCACTTATCCCTGCAGTTCTAAAAAAAACTTCCTCAGAAGTGGTTCCCAGAATAGTCCCTGGCAAAGGGAGGTCTGGGTCAAAGAAAATAGTCCCTCAAATTCATAACCAAAGTGTATTTTTTGCTTCCTGTATCCACACTTCTTCCAATATTCAATTCCTTTATGAAGTGGAGGGAAAACAAGCAAATGTTAAATTGGAATTAAAATACCACATCAACTATGAAAATTGCAAATATAGGTCTAGAACTTTGCTTCTGAAAAAATATCACAGCCCATGCAGAACTGCACCATGGCACAGTTCTGTTCTCATTTCATCTAGGAGAATAGCCTTCAATATGAAGACCAAAAAAACATATCAAATAAAAAATGCCATGTGGGAAACCAAACTTCAATAAACAAGTCTCAAACTATATGTGATACAATCCCAAGGGGCTGAGCTACAGACTTTGGGGCTTAAACAGCAGCATCTGGTCTTCCTCAGAGTTGGGCTCTCCAGAAAAGAATAACTGCCCCCTGTCCCCTTCTCTCCCCTCAGCCTGTTCAAATATTTTTTTAATGTCCAGCTCAATTGGTACTTTATCCATGAAACCTTTCTTCCTCTTTACCCCAGCCAAGTTGGAAATGAGACCTTGTTTTCCCATATACTTATAGAATACTTTGCTAGTACATCTATCCAGCATTTTCCTACTATTTTATTTTATGATATTTATATATTATTTTAAAAATTGTAACAATTTTAATACGTTAAATCTATAAATATATTTATGTATTATTTTGTCTATACGATGTAATCACATATTTTATAATATGATATATTTATAATATAAAATAATATGGCATTTATATGCAAATATATAACCCATAATACGCAATCATATTAATACATGTCTATATATACAAACATAAGTGTATTGTGTGTATGTGGGTGTGTTTGTGTGTGCATTCTATTGTGTGTATGTGGGTGTAGGACAAAGCCAAGAAGTGGCTTTAAAATTTGAACAAAGGGTTCAAAGCCACCCAGGTGAGAATGAGGATCACAGCTTTGGGAAGCAGTCATTATGGTGCTTGACCAGAATGTAGGTTATTTGAAAGGAGGTTGTGAGTCAAATAAAATTTAAAATGATGGGGTATTAAATCTATTACTTTAACAAATAATTGTAATCTACTATGACATGATTATTTGTGCGATGTAATGGAGAAAGCAGGTCCCAAAGCCATGAAATGAAGTCCTGCCCTCTGATTCTTACTGTCTGAATGATCTTGGGCAAGTAATTTAAACTTTCAGTGTTCTAGACTAATGGTTCTCAGTGTGGTCCAAGAAAACTTAGGGGACTACAAGACTATTTCAAAAGGTCTTTGAGATAAAAAGTATCTTCTCAATACATGAAAATATTTTAATTTTCATTATGGCAAATATCAAAAACTAAACCCATAAGCATAAGCTCTTTGAGATCCCCAAGAATTTTTAAGAGTGTGAAGGGGTCCTGAGACCAAAGTGTTTGAGAACTACTGCCAAAAGACAACCCTCTAAGACTGTGTGGTGTAGAGAAGGGCTGAACTGCGTTAGGAGAGAGGTTCCTCACTCAGGAGATCCTTACAACAACAAAAATCACAGATCCAGCCCCTATCTTTATTGGTAGAGATCACTGTTCTATGTACTAAGGAAATATACAGAGTTTGGAAAAGATATGATCCTTAAGGAGGAGGGTGAGGGGCGAAATTTTACATATACATACACATACATGCACACATATATGTGTGTGATGTATATGTGTTTGTATGTGTGTGTATTTATGTGTATACGTATGCATGTATATATACACATGCACACAGATATATACATGCATGTGTGTATACACACATTCACATTTGAACTGAATGATTTTAAAAACTTGTATTTTTGTGTGGACACGCCTGCCCTACATAATACACGAAATAATGCAGAGCAAAGTGAACAGATCCAAGAGAACATTGTATACAGTAACAGCAATATTGTTACAAGCAAAACTTAGACTAATTTTAACTAATATAAATATCCGAATTAACCATAGAGAACCAATAAAAGAAATGCAATTTGCATCCAGAGAAAGAACAGATGAATAGAAGTGTGTATAGAGTGTTTTTACACACATACATACACTCATACACACAAATTTATATCTAATGGTAGCCTCTCAAGGGTGGGGGCAGGGAAGTAGGGAGGAAAGAACAAAAAGTTGCATGTTAATTATTCTGTATTTAAGAGAAATAGTAAGTTGTATATAATCAATTTCCAGTTTCATATACAATAACCTTTTTATTCTATGTTATGGAAATGTTTGTTTTGTTAAGTACAGAATAAAATAAAGAAGGAAAAATATACATGCATATACATATGTATACATACATATATGCATATATCATATACATATTCATTTCACTATTCTACTAGACTGTAATATGAATTAGGATCATATCTTCTCCTAAATTTTTATATCTTCCTACTACCTAGAATAGACGTTTATGCGCATTTATCACTTTCCTTTGAATTGATGGATTACAAAAGCATTTCTTAAGTTCTTACTATGCACAAAACAGTGTGCCAAACACCTGGGATACAAACAGACTAGTAAGATAGGTCCTGCTCCCAAGGAGTATAAACTCTATTTAATATAATGTTACATAGAATGCACATCATTTTGTTCCCCATTCATGCTAGCAAAGAGGACTGTGAAATTTGAGACATACAGATCTAATCAGGAAAATTTAGAAAATTCAGAAGTGTAGAGTGGTCTCACAGAGCACTCCAAACCAGGTTTAATTTGCAGTGATATTTTATATTGGTTATAACTCAACTTTTTCAGTTGTCTTCTGCTAACTGGGGTGATTTTTTTTGTCTGAGTGTAAAATAAAACAAAACAAAATAGACAAATCACATTCTACTTGTTGTTTTTCAAACTTTTTTTTGGGGGGGGAATGACTTGAATCACTTTGGGACTGGGTTTTTAACTTCTTGTGTCATGGATTCTTTGTTCATCTGGTGAAGACTATGGATATTTTCTAAGAATAACGATTTTAAATACATAGGTTTATAAAGGAAATTAATTTTATTGAAATAAAACTATCAAAATATGTATGTATTTTTTCAAAAAGCTTCTTTGTCAATTGCAAACTAAAAACTCCTGTGGGATATAATGGAAGCAAGCAAAGGGTTCATAGGAGTCCTCTATGTTTATATACATTGTCTAACAAAGTAGAAGTAAACATTGAACATGTATGAATATCCATTAACCTGTCGAAGTTGTAATCTTTTTGTATTTTTTCCACATTGCCAAAAAATTTGCTTTGGCATAAGAACACATTTATGACAGTTACATGGTTTTTTAGACAGTAGATATCCAGATACAAATTTCAAAATATACCTCTATGCCCAGTTTCTTCAAATATACCACATGCCTATGTGAATACTGGAATGATTTGGTGAGGGCTGATGTGACTTCCAGTGATACGAGTTCATGTGTGCATGAATGTGATATCTTGACTTTTAGGATCTTTTTGAGTTGAGGCAGGATATCTGGGCCCAGCTCATACTAAGCACTTAATATGTGTGTGCTGTTAGAGTGAATATTCTAAGTTAGCTTTATGCACTGTCGCCTAATTTTTTTCCAAGCATATTTTTGGTCAGCCACTCCTCGAATTTTCGAAACTGATTGTGAGTACCAACTCATCTAAAGACACAGTCCTTGGCTTTTCTTTCAAGGAACACTCAATTGTTTCAACAGTGATTAATTTATGTAATAAGCATCTTGAAGAGTCAGGCATCTCCAAGGCATTTATGTGATCGATAGTGAGTGTATAATCTGAAAAATGGAATGGCGTTCTGATCAAAGGGGAAGAATTCTGATTGTTTGGAGAATTCCCTTTGTGTAGAGGGATTTATGAAATGCAGCAAGATAACCTGTCTTTTTCCTCATATACGTTACTCTCACACCATAAGGTGGTTGTTGTTATTGTTTTAAAATGTTAGTTACTTTTGCCAAATGCTCAGATTCTTAGAATTGAATTTCATAAGTAATCCAGGCAATACAAGCATTTTTGCTGTTGTCATTTATTATGATGATGAAGATGCTACTTAGAACAGTGTCTTTTGTGACTTAGAACACTTTGAAAACCTGGCCACTGAATCTTCTTTTTATTTATTCATTTGCTTGTTCATTTACCTACCTGTATATCTATCCATCTCTCTCTCTCTCTCTCTCTCTCTCTCTCTCTCTCTCTCTCTCTCTCTCTCTCTCTCGTCTATTTGTCTTCTTGTTTCATGTCTAGTAACCACATGTTATTCTTTATAGTGTTTTGTGTTAATGCTCAGCAGATATTCAATAAAGGCATCTATAGTTGCTTCTATCAGAGTTACACACATACTTGTATATATATCTATATTCCATGCCTTAATATATTACATATATATACACATATGCATTCATGTGTGTATACATGTATATGTATGTGTGTATATACACACAGATGAGATGGCATGTTTGAATAAAGTCTTCAGTGCTGCATTTTGTTCTATGTCCATGAAGTTCTGGATCTAGAGCTAGGCATCTGGAGTGAGGGTCATGGATTTAGAAATGGAAGAAATCTGAGACATCATTGAGGCTAACACCCTCATTTTAAAGATGAGGAAACTGAGGCTTAGAGAGGTTATGTGGCTTGCCTAGGGTCACACTATTAGAAAAATGTCTGAGGCAGAATTCAAACTAAGAAATTCCCTACTCTCAAATCCAGATCTCTATCTACTTTGGCATATGAAGGAGTTGTTTATATCAAATTCAGAGAATTAGTAGCATAGCTGTACATATATATATATATATATATATATATATATATATATATATATAAAACATAAGTAACTGTTTATATATATAGGTTATATATGTGTATATATATAACCTATATATATATATATATATATCATAAGTAGCTGAACAAAATTGTAAGTGAATAGTGAAAAGACTAACGATAATGAAAACAAAAGGAGATCTTAAGTCCAACTTAGCAAGAGCTCTGGGAATCAACTGTGCAGGCTCACTAAATCATGAGCAGATGCTGAAAGACTTGATACCTAGATGCTGTAAGTGGCACAGATGGCCAAACAAGAAAGATAATCTTCTGAAACAGGACATAAATTATGTTTGGGGACATTCAAAAACACAGCTTCTTCAAATTCTTGAGAGTCAAAGTATGAAGGGCATTATAGAATTAAAACATTTTCAAACTTGATAAAATTACCTGAAAAATATATCAGCAGCCAAATAGACTCAAGATGCCAATGTATGCTAAATGGTGCTTTTAAATACATGTATTCATATACATGATACATATATACATAGGGGCAGCTAGATGGTGCAGTGAATAGAGCACCAGTGCAAGAGTCAGGAAGACCTGAGTCCAAATCTCACCTCAGACACTTGACACTCACTAACTGTGTGACCTTGGGCGAGTCACTTACCCCAGTTGCCTCATCCTGGGTCATCTCCAGTCATCCTAATGAATATCTGGTCACTGGATTCAAATGACTCTGGAGGAGAAGCAAGGCTGGTGACCTGTACAGCCCTCTTACTCAAAACAAAGTCAAGTGCAAGTCATGTCATCATTTCTCTGATGGCATGGTCTTCTTTAGCACCGAAGGATGAACACACACATACATAATGCGTATACATATATATATATGTATACACACAAATATGTGTGTTTGTGTGTGTGTATCTGGTGTATGTGTATCTATATCATATGCACATATAATATTAAACTACGTATTTTATTACACTAGTCATGTTCATGTTTGTTCATTCATTCATCTGTTCATCTATCCACTTATTTATTTATTCATTGACTTGCTCATTCACTAATTTATTAATTTGTTTGTTTATTCATCATTGTAATCCAGTATTTGATTGTGACTAGGAGGAGATTCTGGGCTCTCCAGGGCTCTGTTACAAGTGCAAAAATCCTGGCTTTAAGGATAGGTGCTACAAACACCATTTCTTTGATGATCAAGCTAACTAAACTGGAAGAGGCTCATAGGTTTACTGTCAGGTGATAACTTTCCCCCCCCCACCACCCACCTTACTCATTTAGACCATCTAATAAAGTGAGAAGAGGAAGTAGACCTGCAATGTAATGAGAGATCTTTTAAAATACTGATGTAAATAAAGTGTCCACCAAATCAGACTGGGAACTCATGGACATCAATCTATGTCTTAGCAGCTAAGTCCTAGGGACTTGCCTGAGATGCACAGAGGTTAAGTGACTTGCCTAGGGCCATATAGCTTAGTGTCAGAGGCTAATCCTGGAAGAAAGAATGCCTTTTCATTTGTACATACACAAAATAATACTTGCCCTATTTTCTATGAAGAATTATTGGGAAGATCAAATGCTTTTATAGCACTTTGTAAAACTTGGCTATATAAATGTAGGTTCTTAATATATACAGTATAATTTGTTAAGGATCTTTTGAGTAAAAAAGAAACAAAAGGACACTTAGGAGTCAACATCTACAGAAAAGTATCCCGTAGAGACAAAAACAACTGGAGAAACAGCCTTCAAATACTCCTCCTGGTTATTTGCCTTTTCAGTCCTATCTTATCCCATTTCCGTGCAACTCAAACTGCACAGGACTTATTCTATGCCCTGGGACTTTCACTTTGAGTTTTTATTATATTATTCTAGCAAGTGATTCTTTCTTTCTGAAATTGGCTTTTGATCTAATGTGGAACTCCTTTGGTCTAAGATGGTTTTGGACCTGATGGTACTCTAGTTCTTTTCCCTAGACCTTCACATAATGCTTCTCATTCTTGATAACTATCATTGCTTGCTTTTAACAACAACAATAATATTAACATGTTCATAGCACTTTAATATTCTCAAAACATTTCACAAATATCACATTTGATTCTCACAACAAAACTGTGAGAAAGTTGTAATTATTGCCCTGATTTTTTAGATGAGATAACTAAAACTGAGAAAGGATCGAGTGATTTGGCCAGGAGAAGACAGGATTTCAACTTAGGTCTTGCTTGTTTGCAGTCTAGCACTCTATGCATTGCACCACCTATTTACCACTGCAAAGAATGATTATACACCCTTTACCCTGGGCTATACCCAGATTTTGATTTACACTGATATAGCACCTCATCAAGAAGAACTTTAACCCTTTTATCCAAAAGATAGGGCTAGAACAACTAGTAGTATCAAATATGACTGCAGTGGCATCAAATTCCTATGTTTATAAAAATATATATTTTTTAAATTCAATTCCAAATTCTTTCCCTTCTTCTGCCCCCCACTCATTGAGAATGCAATCAATACATCAATGATACATGTGAAGTCATGCAAACATATTTCCATATTAGATAGAAAAAAAGCAAGAAACACAAAGAAAGTTGAACAGAGTTCATCAGTTCTCTCTCTAGATGGATAGCATTTTTCATCATGAGTCCTTTGGAACCACTTTGGCGCATTGTTTGAACAGAGTAGCTTTCATGGATTATGTTACTATGTTGTTGTTACTTTGCACAAAATTCTCCTGGTTCTGCTCATTTCACTTTGCATGAGTTCATATATGTCCTCCAAATTTTTTCTGAAAGCATCATGTTTACCATTTCTTATAGCACAAATATATTCTATCAAAATTGTATACTACAAGTTCTTCAGTCATTCCCGAATTGATAAACATCCTCTCGATTTCTAATTCTTTCCCCCACAAAATGAATTGCTATAAATATTTTTGTATACATAGTTGCTTTCCCCTTTTCTTTGGTCTCTTTGGTATCTAGTAGTGATATTGTTCGGTCAAAGTAAATGTAGTTTTATAGCCTTTTAGGCATAATTCGGAATTGTTCTCTGAAGTGGTTGGACTAGTTCATAACTCCACCAACAATAATATGTTGGTGTCCCTATTTTTCCACATACCCTCCAGCATTTGTTATTTTCCTTTTCTCTTATGTTATCCAATTTGATATATGTTAGTTGTTTTGATTTGCATTTCTCCAAAGAATGGTGATTTAGAGCATTTTTTTCATGCAGCTACTGATAACTTTAATTTTTTCTCCAGAAAAACAACTTGTGCATATCCTTTGACCATTTGTCAATTGGGGAATGACTCCTACAATTTATAAATTTGACTCAATTCCCTATATATTTAAGAGAGGATGCCTTTATTATAGAAATTTGCTGTACTCCCCTTTCTCCCCACATATAGCAGTTTCTTGCTTTCCTTCTAATGTTGGCTGTCTTTGGTTTATTATTTGTGCAAAACCTTTTTTAACATCATGTAATCAAAACTATCCATTTTACTTCCCATGAAACTTTCTGTCTTTTGTTTGGTTATAAACCTTTTCCTTATTCATAGATGTGACAGGTACATTTTCCCATGCTCCCCTAATTTATTTATGATATCACCCTTCACATCTTTTGTGTGACTTTATTTTGGTAAATACATGAGATATTAATCTATGACTAGTTTCTTCTAAACTGCTTTCAAGTTTTTTCCAGCAATTTTTGCCAAATGGTGAGTTCTTAGCCCAAACCCTTGGATCTTTGGGTTTATCAAAATAGTAGATTATTGTTTAATCAGTTCGGTGATGCCTGACTCTTCGTGATCCCATTTGGGGTTTTCTGGGCTTAGAAACTAGAGTGGTTTGCTATACAGATGAGGAAATGGAGGCAAACAGGGTGAAATGACTTGTCCAGGGTCACATAGT
This sequence comes from Potorous gilbertii, assembly GCA_028658325.1. NCBI lineage: Eukaryota > Metazoa > Chordata > Mammalia > Diprotodontia > Potoroidae > Potorous > Potorous gilbertii. Next base: position 84,963,128 of record CM053773.1, on the reverse strand, counting down.
TAGTAAGCATCTGAGGCCAAATTTGAACTCAGTTTTCCTGACTGCAGGTTCTATTGTCTACCACCACCTACCTTTCCTTAAAATATTAAATTACTATAGTAATTGTCTACTATGTATTGCATACCTAATCTATTCTGGTCTACCACACTATTTCTTAGTCAGTGCCAGATTATTCGGATGATTCCTGGTTTGTAATATAGTTGGAAATAAGGCATTTCTAAATTGCCATCCTTCACATTTTTCCCATTGATTTTCATAATATTTTTGACCTTTTTCAGTTCTAGATGAATTCTGTCATTATTTTTTCTACCTCTATAAAATAATTCTTTGGTAATTTAGTAAGGCACCGAGTAAGCAAATTATCTTAGGTAGAATTGTCATTTTTATTATATTGACTCAGCCTACCTATGAACAATTAATATTTCTCCAGCTATTTAGATCTGTCCTTATTTGTGTGAAATGTGTTTTACATTTGTGTTCATATAGTCCTCAATTTTGTCTTAGAAGGTAGACTACCAAGTATTTTATATTTTTTGCAGTTATTTAAAGTGTATTTTCTCTTCCCATCTCTACTTGCTGGATTTTGTTTGTTGAAGAAATGCTAATTATTTATGTGAGTTTATTTTATATATTGCAACTTTAATAAAGTTGTTATTTCAGCTAATTTTTTATTTGATTCTATAGGGTCCTCTAACTATGCCATCATATCATCTGCAAAAGAGTGATAGCTTTGTTTCCTCATTGCCTACTTTTGGTCCTTCAATTTCTTTTTCATGTCTGATTCCTACAGCGAGTACCATCAGTATAATATTGAATAATAGTGGTGATAATGGACATCCTTGCTTCAACCCTGGTCTTTTATGGAAAACTTCTAGTTTATTCCCATTATAGATAATTCTTATTTTTGTTTTTAGATAGATAATATTAATCATTTCCACTTATTCCTATGTTTTCTTGTTTGTTTTTTTAAACAGGAACAGGTGTTCTATTTTGTCAAAAGCTTTTTTCCAAAGCTACTGATGTAATTATATCAACATGGTTTTTCTTGTTGATATGGTCAATTATGCTGATAGTTTCCTAATATTTAACCCAGCCCTTCACGCCTGGTATAAATTTCACTTGGTCATAGTATATGGTTTTTATGATCTATTGCCCTAATCTCCTTTCTAGTATTTTATTTAAATTTTGCATCAATATTTATTAGGAAAATTAACCTATAGTTTTCATTCTCTGTTTTTGCTCTCCCTGGTTTAGGTATCAAAGCCATATTTGTGTCCTAAAAGGAATTTGGTAGGACTTTTTCTTTACATTTTTTTCACATAGTTTTTATGTTTCTTACATGTTTGGTAGAATTCACTTATAAAACCATCTGGTTCTGGGTGTTTATTTTTTTTCCCTAAGGAACTCGCTGATGGCTTATTGCTTTTAATTTTCTAAGATGTAGTATTTAAGCATTCTATATCATTTTCTGTTAATTTGGGTAACATATTTTTGTAAATATTCATTCATTTCACTTAGGTTGTCAGATGTATTGGCATATAATTGGGAGACAAAAACTCTCTTATTAATTGCTTTAATTTCATTCATTTCACCTTTTCATTTTTGATACTGGTGATCACTTTCAGTTTTACTTATCTCTCCCTTGGTTTTCTGGATTTCTATCTCTCCTCTCCTCCCCTCCTCTCTCCTCTCCTCTCCTCTCCCAAAACCTTAAACCTATTGCACTTAAACAGACCTATTTAATGAATGGGCATTACCTCACCCTAAATGAGTACCTGCATAGACCTTGACCTAAAGGTGCCAAGGTCTCCCAGTGAATCCTGGGCCATCTCCAGTCATCCTGATGAATATCTGGTCACTGGATCCAGATGGCTCCAGAGGAGAAGTGAGGCTGGTGACCTGCACAACCCTCTGTCACTCCAAACAAAGTCAAGTACAAGTCATGTCATCATTTCTCTGATGACATGGTCTTCTTCAGCAATGAAGGATGAACACAACAACGATAATTGGGCAGTGGTATCAAATTTCAAAGATTGTCACCCTCTGCCAAGTAAAATATACTTTAAACACATAAATTTCAATTTTACACTTGTCTTTCTTTTGAAATGGTGCTCCAAAGTCCTTGGACACAAGGCTTCACAAAAGTTATACTTCCCAATCCCAAGCCATAGTGAGTCTTCTCCAACTGGAAAGACTATGCATATAAATCAAAGAAACAAAGTTGCCTGTTCCTCAAGGATGAGCATAGTCAAATGCAGAGAGCAACTATTGTAAAAGTTTGAGGACCAGTGACTGAGTGTGCATAATGCAAATCATGAAACTTTGAAGGAATTTAATTTTTCCTTCACAGAGGAATTATTCATACTAATGAAATCATGGAGCTTTCAAAATTTTAAAGAGCACCATTTGAATTCCTGACTTACAGGCAGAATTGCATTTTTATGAATCCCAGTGTAGTACACGGGTAAAAACAATGTTATTTCCACATTCCTTGTTGTGAAAGGGCTTGGAGAGGAAGGGGCTACTGCAGGATTTTCCTAGACCAGTTCTGTTTTCAAAGAATAGCAGTCCAGATGCCCAGTTCAAGAATTTTGTGGAAGCACATGAGGCACCTGTTAGGGATGATGACTCAACTCATAAACTGGTGGGTTAACAGGGCACTTTGTAAGTGGTACTTAAAAAATAGTCTACACCACATGGAGATTCCCATAGTCTGCCTTAGCTATTCCAGAGGGCTTTGACTGTTTTTATTTAGTGCAGCACCCACAAACTAAGCTGCCTAACAATTCCTTAGATAAAAAGAACAGTTTTACAAACCTCTCCAAGTCACCAAAAATACCTTCCTGTGCTGCACAGATATGATAGAAAAAATATTTGTGTATATTTCCATCATTTAGTACTCAATGTGTCTTTCCCATAGTAGGCAGTCACAATCTCTTTTTCTCACAATCTACCCCCTCAACTCCTACCTACTCCTGTCCTTCCACATTTTTGTCATGTTGGTCTTTCTCAGTGCCAAAACTTAAGCATTCAGTTCACTCATGTTAAATTTTAATTATCCTCAAATTACTTTTTAAAAAAAATTACAAAATGACTTTGATCTTGATGTAATTTTATAAAAACACATTTTAGTTGCATTCTAAATCAGGCTTTTAGAAGAGACACAATTTTAATCCAGGTCTCTTGTTTCCTAGTATTAGATGGTCCCAACTGGTGCAAAGAAGCAAGAAGTTTGGTCATAAACTTCTAAGAGATTACAACATACTCACTACCCCAATATGTGTAATTATAGTATGGAAATACAGATCTGGGAACTCCTTCCATCCAATGTAGATCACAGATCACACGTGATTTAATGAATAAATACTAGGTCTGTCAATATTAGGAAATGTTATAGAAGCTCTGAATTCAGGGCTTCCTGACTTTAACGCCAATAGTCTATTCACTATTATATGAAACTTTCACTTAGTTTTACAGTGTTGTGTTGGGATAGCTGACTTGTCAATGAGCATTGAACAATGGACAAGTACGGGGAATATTATAATGAATTTTGGGTCATAACTGTTTCTTCTCATGGTACTTCCGTCCTTTTAGATCAGTGCTTTCTAAACTGTGGGTCATGGTATGGGGTCACATAACTGAAAGTGAGGGTTATGAAAAATTGGACAATAGTAAAAGGTTTCTGAACTTGCAATGACCGAAAATCAAAATCCAATGTGTAATGATTCTGAGGTGTTTCTGAAAGCGCTTACCCATGTTTCATCCTGCATTATGTCCTGCAGTATCAAATATTCTTCAAAGATTTAATTCTTTCTATAAAAATAAACAAGCACGTCCATCTCATTAGCATGCAAATTTGCTTTTGTCTTTTTAACAAATGGTAAAATTAGATGCATATCAAAGAATTATTTTAGTATAAATGTCTTTATGATTTGTTATCGGTAATTATTTGATTTGTATCCATTTTTTATTTACCTATGTACCTGGGGCCATGTAAAAATGTCTCTGGCGAAAAGCGGTCATGAGTGGAAAAGGTTGAAGAAGCCCTAGTTAAGATCATAGGTCTCCAGGGGGGCGGAACAAAGATGGCGGGGTAGAAAGACTCACCTATGCTAGCTCTGAACCCACAGCCCATGGATTTCCTGTAAAAAGAACTCCCAACAAAATCAGGAACAGTGGAAGCTGCACAGCAACACAGTGAAGGAGATTTCCATTCCAGAAAAACCGATCCCAAAGGTCCGTCTTGCACTGGACGGGAGCAGAGCCCAGCCCTGCCCTGGCCACATGGCACTGAGAGGAGCGAGCAGATCCAAGAAGGCTTCAGGGACAGAATCTCCAGCAGCCTTGAAGGTCCCTCCACCCACAGACGTACAGGTCAGTGAGAGAGACGTCTGGATGGGCTGAGAGGGGAGCAGGGTGTCTCCATGACTCAGGCCTCCTTGGGAGGCAGCAGCAGAGGCAGCAGGCAGCCAGAAGCTCGTGGAGCAGGCAGGATCTTGGCAGGAGCTCCATTATGGAAGGTGTCTGCATAAACCCCCCGAGGGAACTGAGTTTGGGAGGCAACCCTGCCCCCACCTGAGCACCAGAACTTAAGCTCCCATTGAATAGCAGCCAGGCCTGCCTCTGAAAGTCCTGAAGCTGGGGAGCAGCATTTGAATCTCAGACCCCAAGCACCAGCTGGACAGATCTAGGGGTGGACAGGAATCTCAGAAGTCAAGTAACTGGCTGGGAAAATACCCAGAAAAGGGAAAAAAAATAAGACCATAGAAGGTTACTTTCTTGGAGACCAGATGATTGTGCCATTCCTCTCTGATGAAGAAGAGCAATGCTTACCATCAGGTAAAGACATAGGAGTCAA
>CM053773.1:84933468-84957770 GCA_028658325.1 Potorous gilbertii | reverse complement strand
ATAAAATCTTAATTTTAAGGAAGTGATTGTAGAACATTTATAAATAAATAAAATAAAAATTAAAAATAATAAAAAAATATAGTATAGAATTTTAATAAAATATCATTATGGTATAAGAAATGACAAAAATGATAGTTTTAGAAGAAACTGGGAAGTCATCTCTGAATGGAAAGAGAATGAAGTAAGCAGAACTGAACAATTTATACAATAAAGTAAACTTACAAAGGAAAAGAGCTTTGAAAAACTTTAGGAAAATGTTCAATGTAAAGGAAAACTACTAGACCAGATGACTGAAAATGAAACATGCCAACTGTCACCTGCCTGAGAGCTGATAGACTCAGAATGCAGAAATAAGATATATAGTTTTGGTCATAGTCAACGTAGGACTTGGTTTTGCTGCACCACGCATGACATTTCCATCACAGTCTTATTTGTCTTGTATTTTATAGCTCAGTCGGTGGGGGGCAGTGGGTAAGACAAATAAATGCTTGTAAAAATGAGAACCAAACAAAATTCTCTGTATTTCTAGATTCCCTCTGAGGTCCTTTCTAACAATGAGTTTGAATCTGTGATTCCAACAGAGATATCCACAGTGGGATTTTATTGTTCTTCATGATGAGCATAATTTTTAATGAAATATTTATGGCCAGGGCCAAGGGTGTTTGGTGGGGATGAAATTTATGAGAACCAAGCCAAACCTAAGGATTTAATTTGTTTTTATTTTTAATTTTTATTTGATTTAAGTTTCTCTACAACCTCCCTAATTTAGTTATTTTCCAACATTACTTGAAGCTAATCAGGCAATAGAACCTACTACTTCCAGAAGGTCCGTTCTATTCTTTTTATGTAGATTTAACTCTCAGTGCTTTCTTTCTTCTTATATGAAGCCTAATTATGCCTGTTACTAGATTTCTTACTTTCCATTTAATAATGTTGACTCATTGAGCTCATGGTCCACTAAAACTCTGAGATTAGACAATACAAACCATTTTTAAATATCTTTCATATTATAAAACTGATTTTTCAAAGCATGAGTATAATATTTTATATGCCTCTATATTTTACTCAGGTGTTGCATTTTTTGGCACATTAACTGTGCCAACTAATGTTCTACCTATTCCTTAATCTTTATGTCATCTATATTTTGGGCTTTAACATTTAACTCTTCAACGTTTTACTTCATGCTGATATATTAGAAAGAATATGTTATCAGAACTCCTGGGTGCAAATCTTAGTTGTACTATTTTCATCAGCTGGGTAACTTGATAAACTTCTTAAGTTTTTTGACCCTCAATTTCCTTTTAAAATGAGGGTAATTGGGGCAGATAGGTGGCATGTTGATTGGATGATTGAGTTGGAGTCAGAAAGACCTGAGTTCAAAGTAGGCCTCAGATACTTAATAGCTATGTCATTCTGGGCAAGTCACAACTGTTTGCTTCAGCTTTTCCATGTTTAAAATAATAGGCTTAATAATAATACCAAACCCCTAGGGTTGTTGTGAGAATCAATTATCATAAATTCTTCAGCACAATGCCTGGCATATATTAAGTGCTATATAAGTATTAGCTAGTAGTAGTAGTAGTAGTATTAGTAGCGGTAGTAGTAGTAGCGGTAGTAGTAGTAGAGGTAGTAGTAGTAGGGGTAGTAGTAGTAGTAGTAGCAGTAGTAGTAGTATCATCATCATTATTAACTATAAAACATACTTAGTTGGAAGACCTGGGTTTAATTCCTGCTGCAGACACAATAGCTCTATAACACTGGACAAGCCGTTTAACCTTTGCATTCGCCCAGATAACACTTTAAAATTGTAATTTACCCCAAATGACCCATCAAGCCGTAAATCTATATCTTCTCTCTTTCACAAACTACTGGGAGGGCAAGCAAGGGGGAGGAAATAAGAAGAAAGGACCTGCTCTCTTCTTCTTATATCATTTCCCAACTTTTTGCAGTCTGCTTTCTAATCTTGTGATTGTTTTCTCCATTGTTAACAATAACCTCTTAATTGTCAAATCTCATGGTCTTCATTCTTGTACTCTGTTGTGTTTGATACTGCTGAGTTCCCTCTTTTGCTGGACATTGTCCTGTCAGTATTCTCTCTCTCTCTCTCTCTCTCTCTCTCTCTCTCTCTCTCTCTCTCTCTCTCTCTCCCTCCCTCCCTCTCTCTCTCTCTCTCTCTGAACATAGCTCCAGTCTACCTTGCTAGTCTGTCTTATAATACTTTATTCCCCTTCACCTACTGAACCTTTCAGTCAAGGTGCATGATACTGTATCCCCCATCTTGGTGCCTTTGAATAGAGTATTTTCCATTCCTGGAATGAACTCATAAGCAATTCAACATCTTAGCATGTCTGGCTATCTTCAAAACTCTGCTGCGGTGATGAGATATCATCTATATGAAGCTTTCCTTACTATCTACCAGATACTTATGCCTTTCCCCAAATGATCTTATATTTATATTGTACATGTTTCATACAGATAGACATACATGTATACATATGTGTGGATGCATACATATGTGGGGATGTATGTATATATTTGTCTATACATATACATACACACACACCTAGGCATTTTCTATGCAGATAGAATGTGAGATTCTTGAGGGAAGGTCCTATTTTTTGCTTTTGGATTATGATTGTCTAACACAGTGACAGGCACATGGTTGACTCTGAATGTTATTTTTTGTTCAACCATTTCAGTCCTTTCCAACTTTCCAAGAACACATTTTAGGAGTTTTCTTGGTGAAGATGTTAGAGTGATTTGTCATTTCTTTCTTCAGCTCACTTTGCAGATGACAACCTGAGGCAAACAGGGTTAAGTGACTTGCCCAGGGTCACATAGCTAGTAAGTATCTGAGGCTGGATTTGAACTTAGGAAGATGATCTTTCCTGATTCCAGACCCAGTGCTCTATCCACTGAGACAATTATCTGACCAAGTGACAAGTTGTTAATATTCATTAGTGGCAAAATTTACAGAAAAGGAGCTCCTAAACTATTGAAATAATGAGTCTAGAGTAAAATTAAAATGAAAACTAAATGTTCGCTGATGGAATTATTGTAAGAATGAACTAAAATAATATATATGAAGTATTTTTGTAAACTATACATATACTACATTGTTAAGAGTAATGGTTTAACCTGTTACTTTTTAAGAAGGAAAGTTATAGTTTTGGTACAACTCTATTGTTTTTGTTCCTGAGTCAACCACTCAATGATTAAAAGTCCACAAAAATGGCTGGTTCTAGTTAGGGGAGGGTAGTCTCAACCTGGCATTATTTTTTTTTTAATTTTTATTTTATGTCTTCCATAAAACAGATTCTTGTTCTTTCTTGAACCCTTTAGTTACCCTTCATAAACTGCTACCTATTCAGTATCTTTTTTTTTCAAAATGCAGTTATGGTAGGTGATAAAATATAAAGCTCTACAGTTCCCTAATCCACTAATTCTACCTAGAAGGAATGCTATTTTGGTTTAGTTGCTTGAATGTCTAACTGTTTCTACACCAATTCATCACCAGTTAGTCTTATTATCAATGTGGAATGAACTATATGTTGAAAAATAGAGACCTACATATGGATAGAACTTGCAACATATTTAACATAGTTCAGTAAATATTTAGTAACTCTTTACTATGATTTTGGTCTTCCTTAATTTCCCTGGGATAGCTACCCTTCCTTCCTCAAGTTATTAGTATGTATACAAATGAATTTGAAATTACTTTTTTCCTATTCAATTCTTCTGATCCATAGGGTCAAAAAGTAAAGTTTTTTGGATTGAATTAAATTTAACAAGTATTTGTTGAGTACCCTTTCTATGAGGCACTGTAGTAGGTACTTCGGTTAATAAGAGAAAAAAATACTACCTTTTCTCCAAGAGCTTCCATTAAACTAAGGGAAAAATTACATGTATCAAGATAAATACTTGGTAAATATATAATGGGTCCAACTTTATATAATAAATTCAGTCTCAGCATCTTGAAATGAACAGAAGAAAGAGTTTTGTTTTGTTTTCTCTTTTCCCCAGGAAATATTCACCATTTCTGAATCCACAAGCTTCCACTGAATATATTTCAAGTACTTTTTATCACGGACTCTTAGAATTGGAAGAGACAGTAAGAGACACCTGGTACAACCCATACCCCAGAGATGCTTTTGCTCTTTGATGGTGCTGCCAATTAGTTATTCAACATCTTCTTAAAACCTTAAATGATGAGAAGTTCACCAAGGTGTCCTCATCTCTTTTTAAAAGCCCCAATGACTATGATTTTCTTGCTCTGATCCTTGTTAGAAACAACAAAAAAACTAAAAAAAAAAAACTTTTAAAGAAAACATGCCCGCAACAAATTATGTTAATTTACATCTAAATTTAAATGTAGGCTAAATTTATTTCACTAGTATACTTTGTTTCATTCACTGTTGCTATGTGCAGACTAGCAGTAGTGGTAAAGTTTGGTTTGGTTTTAATGTAAGATAAAGAGATTTGGGTCACATCATTCTTGCTCTATGGTCTTCGGTTTCTTCATCAGGAAATTAGAGATTTAAATCAGGTGAGGAACCTTCCATAACTACAATACTATATAGATAGAAATTAAAAAGTAGATAGATAAAAACTACATACCTATTATCTTCTCCCCTTTTTCTCTCCCTTCCTTCCTTCCTTCCTTCTCATACTTTTTTAAACTTTTAAAAGAATTATATGTTATTGAAATCTGTGGTTTTTTACATCATATCTTTTTCGAATTTGTCCACCACAAACCCCATATTCCTACACACACACACACACACACACACACACACACACACACACACACACACCTACCAAGGCTATCTCACACTAATTACCAAAGACCAAAAGTTGTTGGGGCAAGATACATGAAGTTGATACTAGAAATTAAAAGATACAAACTGAATTCCTGCAGGTGAACACTTGAAATATTATATCTCGATATTTCAACCTATTTCAAATTCAACACTGAATCTTCTTACTTTACACATATGATCATCTCCAACAGAATCTAATGTTTAGTAGAGTATGAAACATACACTTGGCAAGATATATTTATAAAATCTGCAATATTCACTAGCTCCTATGGGGCACACATTTTATTTGCAAAAATATAATATTTGTCAATTGATATATTTATAAATATGAATCAAGACCTTGTAAATTATTAATTGAAGGCAAAGGAAAACCACATTCAAAACAAAAAAAGTTCAGTCACCATGATATTAAGAAAATACTATTGTCATCACTGTATTACTTTTAATGCAGTTTCCACCGTATGCCATTTGTTAATTTAGTAAAACATAAACCAAGGAAACCCTTTTCCATAATTTGAACAATATTTCCACCTCACAGAGGACATAACGAAAATCAATATTTGTTAAATGAGTGAATAAATGTTAAGGAAAACAACAAAAAGGGACATCACTTGGGTTACCTCTGCTTATGTACACTGTATATAACAGAATACTAATAATGCATATTTATAGATATTTGTGTGAATGGAAGAGCACATTAGCTTTACCTAAAAGCAAATCTTATTTCAGACCCAAATTTGAAAATCTATGAACCATGATGGTATTAACTCCAAGATATATGACTTTGCATCAAACAAAAAGAGGATGTAGTGGCTGGCTGAAAGGATTCTAATGATGCCTTTGGACTCTCATGTTCTTGTAATGATGGGAAGAAGATTTATATGCTCTGTATAGGTATAATTAGACACCCACAAACCCATTTGACCCTGCTGAGGTGAAGAGCTCTTCTGCTTTGGGTTTCAGCAGATGAATCAATACTCACACGTTTTACCGCTGTGGAGTGAAATTGAGGAAATGAAAACCTGATAATTTTGCTCCCAGTGCAGTCTAGACAGAGGAGAGCAGTTTTAGTCTTTGACAGGAAGATCTATTTCCAGTTTCTCAAAAGGCTAGTGTCAATTTTGAAACTTCTCTTATTGATTTTCAGTTTTGTTCAAATGGATGTTTTATTAGGAATATTAGTCCCAGTGACCGTGTAAGCTCATATCTGTTTCACAAACAGATGAAATCGTGTTTTAATTCTGGGTCTAGGTGGGTTTGAATCACTGAGCACTTTGTCCAATTACTTTATGGTAAATGTACCGTTTTCAAAAGCCAGCTACACCTTCACATTTGAAAAAAAAAAAAAGTCATGTCAGAATTCCTTGGGGGTATGGCAATACCTATTTTATTTCAATTGGAAGAGGCTCCAGTTTAGCCCAAGGATAAGTTACTATTGCATTATAATAATGTCCTAAGCATTGCCGAATCATTTGGCTAGAGTTTTGTCTAATACAGTCTATATTAATGTGCAATAGCATCCAGAGAAATTGGAGCTAATAAGCTTTCTGGTTTGTAACAGTTTAATAACAACCTAAGGGCCAGCTCAAAAGGATGCTGCACCAGCAAGTACATTGGGAAGAAATGCTAATAGTGCTTATTGGGACTTAATTCAGTCATAAAAGTGAAGCAGATCATAAAGTCCAGGTATCGTAACTCCCCACTGTAGGGCAATTTGTACAGTTTATTTGTGATTTATTGAATTGCTCATTTATGATTTCTTTTCTTGCGAAAACTAAATCAGAGTTTGGTCACAAGTCTTCTGCATAGGCTATTTGATCAAGGACATTGAGCAGAACCTTGAGCTCCCCATGCTGTGGTATATGGAAAGGGGGCAGCCTCAATTTTATAACCCTGTTAGTGACAACCCTCAGAATTGTAGAAGCCAAGTATCTCCTGCAGTGCCTGTATCAGCTCCATTTCCCAGTGAGCAGTTTAGGCTAAGAATGCAAGTCAGAGGTTTCAGATAGTGGCTCCAAGTGCCTTTCTGTACAGAAGATTGTCAATAATTTCTCTTTGAAGAGGAAGATTTACATGCTCCTTTGTCAGCTCCTTTCTCAAGGAGGGAAAGCTTTGGTGGATGCAGAAATGAATATGAAATATGTACCACTGAACAGATACCTTACGTGCCTTTTACAGCTACATTTCTTGCTAATGGAATTTTATTCATGCACAAATTAATGAAGCCTTAGGAAGCTCACGGCCTGCTCCCACAGGGCTAGTAAAAGTTAAATTATTTTTTACTGCAACACTTGAACACACACACACACACACACACATACACACACACACACAAAGAAAAAAAAAACCCAACTTCTAGATGTTGTGTGAAGCCACAGTGGAACTTTGTGCGTGAACTCTATTGATTGCCTTAATTTGAATTTTGTTGAAATCATAAGCATGCTATGATGCCTTTGGTAACATGCGGTTACTGACAAGCTGCTGTGAATTTATGTTAATTAAAAACTCTAAACCCTGCTCCTTTAATCACATCTATTTATTTACCTAATGTAGTGACTAGTGAGGATATTTCCTCCGAAGTCCTGAGGTGAAACAAAATCTAACTAATCCCTGTTTTTGTTTTGTTTTTTAATTTTCCATGCTGCTGCTTGTAAGTGCTTCCAAATCATGGTCAAATTATTTTCAACACATTAGCACTTAAAAGGTTAAGTGTGCTTTTCCCCTAGAGACACATTAAGGCAGCCAGGGTGTATATCTCATATGGAGTTCTGTGCCTCACCTGTATGCCATCACAGCACCACCGGGGCATGGTAAATTACTGGTATGACATTTTCGATGTTTTTCCACTCCTTGTTTTCCAAAATAAGGGTATTCCAGCAAGCTGTTTTTACTGTGCCTTTTTAAACATCAAAAGTACAGATGAGCCCTGTGGATAAAGAGCCATATTTACATGAGGGTCACATTCTTTCAGCAAATTGCTCTCTGGCAATATAAAATGCACATTTTGGGGCCACGTGTTATTTGAAAATCAAAATATCACTCTAATAGCATGTGAAGGGGACTCTAATGGAAACACTTTACATGAAGCAATCTCCAAAAGACCACAGGGAAACTTCTCATTTTGTCTGAGGAAAGATCACATGGCTCACAATTTGAAACTGCAAAACTCAAAATTTCTAATTTGGGATCAGAGATAGATAAATAGATAGACAAACAGACAGATAGATACATAGATATAGCTAAATATAAATATATAGATACACACACATATACACACACTTTTCTTTCTTTCCTAAATTGTCCTAGGATCACAAAAGCTGTAAGAAGGAATTGTGATCTCTCCTCTAGAACTTTTTTTCTTCCTCAAAACATATGACTAAAACAACTGCTTGACAAATTGTAGAAGTTTTTTTGTCCATGAAACATTGACTTTGGGAATATCAGCAAATTACTTTTGACTATCAGAGCAATCCCATAATGTTGGAATTGTAGAGAAACACAATTCATGAGCTAGATGCCTACTGCAATACAGAATAAAGCATTTCTCCACTTAAAAGAAAGTTAAGGTCATGGATTTAGTTCCCAGGGTATATCACCAGACTTTCCATGTTCCGTAGTCACCCTGGCCACTCCTGGTCAGGGCTAGCTGTTGTGGATCCTAAGAGGAGCCAAGCGTGAAAGTTCTAGACAGGGTAATACAAAATGAAAGGCATTACTGTGGAGTGAAAACCAGGAACCCAGTCAAAGCAAAGGGGATCTAGATAGATCCCTGCTATTCCTTACCTATGCAACCTTGGGAAATTCACTTCAACTGTATATATCTTAGGTAGAATTATCAGCGTTGAGTTGAGTGACCTGTAAGATCTATTCCAACACTGTTTCCCTCTGCTTGTAGACACCAAGAGACAGAGGAAAGAGTATTAAACTTGTCCAAGTCCTAGTTCTGAGGTTTTCTTGCTGTGTGATATTGGACAACTTGCTCCAGTTTTCTGGATCTTATCTATAAAATGGAACACAAAAATAGTAAAAGTGGATTTGTAGCTGACCATTGAGGCAGGAAGATTTGGATTCCAGTCCTGCCTCTGACACAGAATGGCTGCATTACTTTGGGCAAATCATTTAACCTCTCATTGGTCCGGGCAACTCTACAAGAATGTATGTTGCAGATCTGCAAAGTGACTCCTCCCTGAGAGTTCCCCATGCCAGTAAAATAACAAGTCTGATCTCCAGACGTAAAACCCAATTCTTTCCATTTTGACTTCACAGGGTTAAAGTAAAGAAAGTACTATGTAAAGTTTAAAATATGTAAAAGTGAACAATTTATTGTTCACTGGAAAAAATAGCTCAAAAGACATGCTTTGCTGACGTGATTCAATTCTTTAGCTATTTTTGTTCTTCATCATTAAAAAGTTATGATGGACCAGTCCTTTCATTTTTGGATTGAGATATTAATAATGATGATTTGGGGAGATCCTGGGTTCCCTGTTTTTCTATTCTCCTCATTTCAAAAGCTCTGTCTCTGAAAGGTGAACTAGCTCTTCTATCAGACCATACCCAGCCTTTCCAGGAATCTCTCATATAAGGTGAATTCCATTCAATCAAGCTTGGTAGGGGGGAAGATCTTTTGTCTAGATTGCCCTAGGTGGAAGTGGTCTGGGTATAGGGTTTATGTGTGGGTATATATGTGTTTGTCCTTCATTGCCCAAGAAGACCATGCCATCAGAGAAATGATGACATGACTTGCACTTGACTGTTTTTTTGAGTGAGACAGGGCTGTGCAGGTCACCAGCCTCACTTCTCCTCCAGAGCCATCTGAATCCAGTGACCAGATATATTCATCAGAATAACTGGAGATGACCCAGGATGAGGCAATTGGAGTTAAATGACTTGCCCAAGGTCATATAGCTAGTGAGTGTTAAGTGTCTGAGGGGAGATTTGAATTCAAGTCTTCCTGACTCCTGCACTGGTGTTCTATCCACTGCACCACCAGGGATAGTCTCTGTTCAAGAGTGACATGATGTTATTCTTAGCCGCCTCATGGAAGTGAGCTCACTTATCTTTGTAAAGTCTATCTCTGATCAATTGTTTACCAATCAGAATTGATTGCCTTCTCCTGGAACACCTCTCTTCCAAGGGCATATCAATCTCAAGTATGCTCCTATTTTGATCATAGAGAGTATGATGAATCTTTATTGCCACTCATTTGCTGGGCATGAATGATAAAATTGGTTATAATTTATCCCAAAACTTTGTCTCTTGAAATTATTTTTATTTGTCACAGGATAAAGAATGCTGTTGGAAACATAGGGTATCTTTAAATTGGGCTTTTGGGGAGTAGAGAAGGAAGTTTGGCCTTTGATTTCAGGTTCTTAGAAAATCTCAAGTTAGCAAACACTATCCATGAATGCAGATCAATATCTTGCCTTAGCAAGTAGCCTAGGGCAGTGAGAAGTTAAATGACTTGCACAATGTCGCATGCTTTGTATTTGTCAAAGATGATCTTTGGACTTATGCCTTCTGATTCAGTGGAAAGAAGATTTCCTATCTTCTTATCTTGGGTGAATCATCTAAGACTTCTGAGACTCAGTTTTGTCATTTATAAAAGCAGAATGTTGAACTAGATAACCTTTCAGGTCTTTTCCAATTCTAATTGAATCTAATAAGCATTTATTACACGTATATGTAAACATACAATTAATAAAAAGAGAGGCAAGATGTTCTCTCAAAATGTTCACAATCTAAAGATGAAGACAATACACAAAAGGAACCCCAAAAATGGGAGGACAAGTGGGGGCAACACACACCAGGGAGCGTCTTTTTCTGTGGAATTAAAACCAGGACAGCAGCAGATGGAGAGTAGAGTGAGCTCAGATCATCTTCTACCCTCCATAAAGGAAGGCATTTGGAGTTTGGTACTCTGTCCTCCAGCCCTTCAATTAAAGGGGAGAAGAAGCTGAGGGAGGTGATGTCAACTAAGGCTTGAGTTAGCAATGTGTTGGTGAGTTTAAAAATGAGAAGCTTTTCTTGGAGTGGACATCTTGTTCCCTGAAGTGAAACCAGACCGAGCAGCATATATAAAGTAGAGCTCTTATGAGCCGAAAGTCAGCCCTCTGTTTACTATACAATGCAGCATCTCTTTATCCATTATACTAAAATCAGCAAATAGAGTGCTAGGCCTAGAGTCAAGATGACCTGAGTTCAAATCCAGCCTCAAACATTGACTCTGAGCAAGTCATTTAACCTGTTTGCCTAATCCACTGGAGAAGACCATTCCGTGTCTTTGCCAAGGAAACCTCATACAGGCTCACAAAGAGGCAGACCTGGCAGAACAACAATAGTGTTTTTAAGATGACAAATAAGGTACAAGGCACATTTTATTTTTTTTAAACCTTCTGAGAAGATTTGGGAGACAAATACAATGGGCCATTGGGTTAAAGGCTGATTTGAATATTATAGATGTAGGCTTAGAAGAAATCATATTAGTGAATTAAATATGGAATTATTTGGTATGTATTGGAAATGATCATTATTCAAATCCTCATTTCAGTTTCTCCATATCTATGTATAGCTCTTTATTTTCTGTGACTAACACACATATATATATGTTCGCTTGTTTATCAAGGCTGGTTGTTCCTGCATCATCTGGGGAAACCAGAGCGAATCTGAAAGGGCTGTTGCAAGCTGGATCAACCAGGAACCAGCATATCCTCTAAGCAGATCTTGACGTGACAGACTGTAATGGCTCAGACCATTGAATAAATAATATGCATTTTTAAAAGTCCATAATTATACAACAGCACAATAGTCCATAACAGCTTCTTACGGACTATGGAGTAAATAATACACATTTCTAAAAGTCCATAATTACATAATTACATGATAGTCTGTAATTAAGGACTATTGGGTAAATATATAATTGGGGAGTTTTTAAAATCTGTTTTATAAGAACTTTAAAATACTGAGAAATAAAGAGAAAAAGAAAGAAAGGAAGGAAGGAAGGAAGGAAAGAGGGAAGGAAGAAAACAAGAAAGGAGAGAGCATAGCAGATTATATGTGACATTGATTTCAGAGGTACAGTCACATGATTATAATCAATGCTTGAACTAGGAGGAAATAAAAGGTCTGGTTTGGTGTGGGTGAAAGAGGGATTGCCCCTCCCTTTTTCCTTCTGTCCTTTTCATAACACCTGCTTTGCCAGAGGGCATCTAAGGAGGCTATTATTCTTTATCCCACCCCCACTCCCATTCTAAATCCATCTCCACTTCTCTCTGGTAATAACCTAGATGAGGAAGAAAGGAGACCCAGCACGGTGTATCAAAGTACTACTGCAATGATAAACAACGTCAGGATGGATTTTAAGTCCTTAAAACATGTGACAAGATAAGAGTTTGCCATTTTCCTTTTCCTGACATAAGCCTAAAGCTTTGGATATTGGGAAGATTTGAACCTTGCACTTGAAGAAAGTGTAGGTGATACTGCTCCAATCTGCGTCTTTTCTAAAGAACAGGCTACATTCGCAATCCTATCTTTTGTAATTTCCTCTGATGCCTTTACTTCCTGCAAGTCCCCTGCCCTCATCAATAATCCCTTCCCGTGCAGGTCTGTGGCCTCCACTGAACTGCCTTATCCATCGGAAGCCCATTTAAACATTGACAATGGTAGTGAAGCTTAGTCTGCACATGCTCAGAGAAAACTGATTCTTTGCCAGGATTCTTCACCAACATGAGAAAATATGTAATGCCCTTGTCTGTGCTTGGTTGAAATCCAGTGTTAGAATAGTTAGAAATGAAATGAGAATTCACTGCATCACTACTCCCTTTCTCCTGAAACGTAAAACAGCAAAACATCAACATGATTTGATTCAGAAATGAATCTTTTAAAAAAGAAATAATACTCCTATTTCTTTTCTGACAATCTCACATGCTATTAGATCCTGCTGACACACCTGAAAACTACATTAATTGTGACCCACTTTCTTAATTACACTGATGTGCCCAGCTACTCAAATAGCTTCTCAGCTAGACCCTGCCTACTAATTTTAGATGTTCTGTAGCTGACAGTGCACTATAGGATAGATAGCCCCAGGGTGCAGGAAATTAGGGTTTCATGATAGTATTAAATAGGATTCCAGAAAATCTGCCAGAGGGGTGATATTGGGCCCTTCTCAGGAGGACCAAAAGGGGACTCCCTTTACTACTTCACTGGTCATTAGGTCATTCATTCTACATTTTCAATATTCCCATAAGAGTTTCTGCACAATGTGTACACTGTAAAATCTATTAATGAAAAACAAAGAAAAAAATCAACACTTTCCTCTGAAGGAGATTGAAGGAAAAATCAGGAAAAGGATATAAAATAAAATAAGTCTGTATTACTCACGGGTCTGGTAAATATATACATACAATATATGCATAAATATGTGTATATAAACATACATATCTACATACACATATATGAATACATATATATATATATATATATATATAATTTAATAAATTACTCAAAAGAAGTTTTTATCTTATTTCTAGAGGTCAAGTAATATGGATATCAAACTTTGAACAAGTTCAAAGCTAACTCAGTATCTTTCTGTTTAAAGTGTAATTTTTTTCTATAATTTTTCAAGTGCTCTCTTAACAGACTCCCCACCTAACCTCATCCTGGATCAGTTGCCAAACATTATTGATTCTCCCTCTATTACTTCTCTCACATATGTCACTTTCTCCTCCCTGACACAATCACCTTCCTTCTATTTCAGTCTCCCTCATTCCATTCACTCCCGTTCCTACTCTATATTGCAAATAGCAGCCCAAATGAAAAAAAACATAGACCTGTCTGGGTCATACCCAAGCTCCCCCGTTGTCCTGAGGAACAAATGAGTTAATATTTGTAAATATTTGCTTAATAGAGTGTCTAGTGTTAAGTAGATGCTTAATAAATGCTTGGTTTTTTCCTTCCTTTCTTTCTTTCCTTGAAAAATATTAACTTTATTTTTATTAGTGTTCTTACATCAATACATCTTGTCTATTTTTACAAGATTAAATACAAATTTCACTGACATTTAAAGTCTTTTACAGCGTTGCTTAACCATGTATACTGGGAGAAGTCCGTGTGCCTTGACACACTGCAATAGCAGGAAAATCTGGAAAAAAAAACTCTAGAATTCTGGGCTTATTATACTTTGAACATACTTCTAGTGGGATTAATACCTTACATTGTGAAGAAGTTGTTCCTATGAATCTAAGAAGTAGACAGGGAAATCATATAAGGTCATCATGACATGGAGAAAGGCAGAACGCCAGGCAACTTGATCTATTAGTAATTTACGTAAAGGCATTGGAAGATTACAACAATTTCAAAGTCTTAACTGTAATAGAAAGTCATATTGCCCAATTAAAGAACACAAAAAAGGAAACAAGCATAAAGGAATCTGGAAAACAAAAGCACAGTTGAGATTTTGAACTCCTTTACTAAATGAAGCTTAAAAGGTTAAAGTGCTAGCAGGAATTTAAGCAGCAAAATAACAGAATAAACTATCTCTGTTACAGAGGATTGGGAAATGAAATAATTCAGGGACAAGATAAACCCTGAAATGTTCGGAAAATTGGGGGTCATTGAGAAAGTTATAAGAATTCCAAGAAGATGAAAAAACAATCTGAATCAATCTGGAAATAGAAAACTTATGCACAGTTAACATAATGAAAGATACAACAATTCACAAAAGGAGAGGATGGAAATTCTCTGTAAAAGTGGAAGGTGATGATGCTAGATAAGGTTCATAATTATTGACTCAAATATCTCACAGCAACACATGAATTATCAGCAAAACACTTTCCCAGTTTCCTCTCAGATATAACCTTGTCCTTCTCTTAATAGAAGAAATTACCTATTACCAAAAGATGAAAGCACCATTCCAAATATAGGTCAATTCAAAGCTTGTATTACTTTTTAAAATCTCTAAATATGAGAAAAACACATGCTGGTTGAGAAGCAAAACTTTAAAAAAAGTACGCCAGAAAGTTCCAGGGATGTAAAGAGTAATTTATTTTCAGTTCATTATGGTTCTGAAACAAGTGTTCCACTTTTATTGATTGTTCCAGATCCTTAGACACAGTTCCAGACTCAGGGAATATTCACTTACAGCAAATAAATGAAATAGGACAAAGCATAAACCTAAATATTATAATCGGAACTTGATGTTCATATGGAGAATTGTCTCTAAAATTAAAATAAAAATCCAATAACATGGAAATTGTATGAGTAATTGATAACATAATTTTTCAGGGAGGGAAAGAAAGGAAAAAAAGTGAGCAAGCATTTATTTATTTATTTAACAAGAACCACCATGTTCTCTGCTAAGCACTTTACAAATGTGAATTCATTTGGTCTCCAGAACAACAGTTTAAATTCATTGAGATACTTCCCAACCTTAAATCCATGTCCCTATATAGCTTTTAAATTAATGAAATTCACATTTCCATAAATACCACATGTCCTAAATATAATTAAGAAAGCTTGCAAAATTGAATAAAAAGGAATTGAACTAAAATATCCTGCCCATCACTACATATACATAAATGGCATCACTTTTTGCCTCTTATTACTAGATATTAACGTATTACAACATTCCTTTATTTCATGGAATCTTCCTTCAGTGATATTAGAATGTCATATAATTTCAATAAATCTAAGATTCTTAATGTATATCAAAGAAAGGTAAAAACTGAAGGTTTTTTTACTTTATTTTGGAAGTCTCCTTAAACCAGAGGATGAAGGTGAAGCCAGGCAGGATACATAGAGCAAAAATATGTCAAAGTAAGAATTATGCCTAATATGTAGAATTGGAGGAATCTTACTCAAATGGAAGAACACATTCAAGACAATACTTAATCAATATCAGTCTTGATGTACATTTTTCCAAACAGCAAAATGTACCATTAGAATTCTGAACACTGACCTAAGAACAAATCCAAACAATGACAAAGAAACACAAAACCCATAACTCTAGGATGACTGAAAGAAGATTAAAATTTTCTTTACACAAAGAGTTGGTAGGTGTTTTTCTACCATGTTATAGAAAACTAATAGAAACACTCATAAAGCAAGCAAAGTAGTTAAGATTTTCTCATCGTCTATATGAAGTCCCTAAATGGAGATGTTCTCTAAGACTCTGGTCAGGTATCTCTTCTCTTTTCTTACTCTTTAGTGACCTGATCAGCTCTCCTAGTTGTCATCTCTATGCTGATAACTCACAGATTTATATAAACAATCCCCCCCTTTTTTGGTTTCTCTATTTAGTTATAAAAATCTTTCATAATCTAGCCCCACTCAGGGTTTCCAGCCTTCTTGCACAGTACTTCTCCTCCCTCACCCCCCACTGCATGCTGCAATCCAGCCAAAGTAATCTCTCTGTTTTTTATATGTGGTATTCCACATCCTATTTCTGTGCCTTTGCATTGGATGCATCCTATACCTAGAATACTCTCCCTCCTCACCTCTGCCTTATAGAATACCTCTCTTCAAGATTCAAAGCCTTTTTTAAATCTTTTTATAACTGCAAATACCTTCTTTTTCAAATTAATTTGCACCTAAACATTTTCTATTCATTTTCTCTGTATGTACTTTTTTATTTACATGTACACATTGTTGTCTCCCCATTAATACTTAAGTTCCTTGAGAGTGTTGATTCAGTCAATCTCAGGGCCTGCAAGAATGTCTGGCACATAGTAGGCCCTTAATAAATATTTGTTGATTAACTAACTAATTGACTGATAAAAGAAACACACCATTGCCTCTGCTGAATGTAACTGAAGGCAATTTATTTCCAGATTGGTCTATGAAAGAGTTATGATGCAAGAATGGAATTAAAAAAACCCTCCAAGCATTATAGCAGCATGAATTTAGTCAACATTATGTTGACAAAGACATATCAAGCAAACGACTGAGTCATGTACTTTTGTGTGAAAATGGAGGGCTTTATAATGCCTAACCAGGGCCAGCTCATCAACACCATAAATTACAGAAAAATTATCCTTAGGGAACCCAGACTTTGTAATATAGATTATAAAAAGAAATCAAAGAAATGTACAACATATCACAAAAATTTAGCACCTATTAAAGACCTAGTAAGACATGGTATAGGGGTTAGAACTATACATCAGAATTTTTCTATCTTTCATAGATGGACAGATAAATCTCCATATCACAAATTCAAAACTAAACATATCTTGGAGAACACAACTCATTATCTGTTAACCAGTATTAATGATGGAGCTGTTGTCTACAATTGCCTAGACATAGCATTCATTTATAAAACCTTGAAAAAAAACCCAGCTTTTAAAATACCTATTGTAATTAATTAAAGCAACTATAAAGTACCACCTCACAGCTGTCAAATTAGCTAATATGAAAAAAAGGAAAGTGATGGCTATTGAAGGGGATGTGGGAAACCTGAGACACTAATGCACTGTTGGTAGAGTTATGAACTAATTCAAGCATTCTAGAGAACAAATTGGAAGTGCACACAAAGGGCTTTAAAAATGAACATATACTGTGATCCATCAATGCCATGGCAAGGTCTAAATCCCAAAGACATAAAATAAAGGAAAAGGGACTTATTTGTAAAAAAAACAAAAAACAAAAACGTTCTAAGCAACTCTTTTTGTGGTGATCAAGAATTGGACATCCAAGAGATGCGAATCAATTGGGGAATGGCTAAACAAGGTGTGGTATATAGTTGTAATGGGATATTCTTGTGCTATAAAAAATGGCAAATTGGATGATTACAGAAAAACCTGGAGAGACTTACATGAACTGATGCAAAGTGAAGTGAACAGAGGCAGCAAAATGTTATGCACAGTAACAGGAATAGTGTACGATGAAGAATTGTAAATGACTTAGTTATTCTCAGAAATACAATGATTCAAGACAGTTTCAAAGGATTAATAATGAATTTTACTCTCCGCCTCCAGAGGAAGAACTGATATTGTTTGAATACAGAGTGAAGCACGTTATTTTTCATTTTCTTTATTCTTTCTTTTTATTGATGTCTTCTTGTACAAAATGACTCAAATGGAAATGTTTGCACATATATAGCCTATATCTGATTGCTTACCATGTCAGGGAAGGGTGACAGGAGGAAAAGAGGGAGGGAGAGAATTTGGATCTCAAAATTAAAAAAAAAGTTTAAAAATTGTTTTAACATGTGATTGGTGTATGTGTGTGTGTGTGTTCATCACCTCTAAGCAACACTAAAAAGAAAAAGCTTTCAAAACATAATGGTAAAGCAGAAGAGATGAAGATTAAGTTGTAACAGGATGAGGTTTGCTTTTGGAGATGTACCAAAGATGTTTTAATGACCCTATTGGGGATAAGCTTACATCCTAAAACTTAAATTTAACTATAAAAGGCATTTATTTTATCTACCTATTTAACAGTCTACAAAAAAGTTAATATGAAAAAAATAAAGCAGGATTGTTTCTTGTCCCAGAACTATTTCTATCTGAACCCCAGAAAAATATGATAATGAGATTAAACTAATGATAACAATTCCATTGCTTCGTAAAGACTTAAGAACAAAGTTCTAATAGACATTGCCCTGAAAAATACTCATAATCTTTAGAAAGTATTAGAAGTTTTTAAAATATAGCTACCTAGTGAAATAAATATTTTATTATAGAATACTTTTATTCATCTATAAAAACAGTCATTTTATTCACCTGTGAACAAAATATTAAACATAAAAGGGTAAAGGCAGGATAAGAATTCACCCTAGAATCATTTATATCTGCTGAACTACCTAAAAAAACAAGAATAAGGTTATGATGATAAATAGTAGTAAGAATAGAAGTTCATACAATATATAAATATATCATTTTATAATATAAAATTAATAGAAGTATAAATATTTAAGTAATATAAATGTTAAAAATATAAATATTTTTATATTTATATAGCATTTTGGTGTTTATAAAACTATTTTCTTCCCAGCAGCAGTCTTCAGATAGGAAGTTGCACAGAATTTTTACCTCCTTCCCTTTTTTTTAACAGACTTGAGATTTCATGAGATTAAAAATGTCCCTGGGAAGTCCCTCTGTTGATTTATATTGGTACCTGTCTATAAACTATAACTTTGGATAAGTACCTCAGCAAATTAGAGATCAAATGACTTGCTTATGGTCATACAGACAATATAAGTCAGAGATAGGACTTCAACTCAGGTCTGACTCTGAGGCCACCTCTATAGCAAATGTTCTACATTGCTTCTTAACTCTATTTTATAGATTAGGAAACAAATTTCAGAGGTTAAGCAACATTTTCATGATTGAAGATAAAGTTAGCATTAGAATTGAGAAGTATATCCATTCTTCTAATTCTGTGAAGAATCACAATCTCTATCATACCATATTTGCATCAGAAAAATAACTCACATTTGTGAAAGTTAATTAAAGGCATTTATTATTTATGCTTACTGTGTTCCAGGCATTGTGCTAAGCAGTGAAAAAAAATAAAATTATAAGAAATAGTACCTGCTCTCAAGGAGCTGACAATCTAGTGGGAGAAGCAACATGCAAACAAAATATGTGCAAACAATTTATATACATAAATTGGAGACAATCTCAAAAGAAGGCATAGACACTATGGAGGGCCAGAAAAAACTTCTTGCAGAAGCTAGGAATTAAGCTGAAACATGAAGCAAACCATGCAACCAGGAGATGCAAGAGAATTTAACAATCATGTGAGTTAAGTAACACAAATAGTATTCCTGTTTTTCAGATGATGAAACTATGTCTCTGAGAGATTAGAGGATTTCCCAAAAGTCACACAGCGAGCAACTTTCAGAACCAAAAGGAAAATTCAAGTCACCTGACTCCTTTCTATTGCACCCAAAATATCTTCCAAGAAGCTTCAAGCCTCATAAGGATCACATCTGTCAGTTTCAAAGCAGAACAAATCCTGTTATGTTCCAGGAGCTAGAGAAGGATGTACAAGAATCAATTCATTCTATAAAAATAAAATAATAACTTTTTGAATTATTTACCAAGAAACCCATTAAAATATTTTTCACAATCATCCTTAATTTACCCCTCAAGAAGCACTGGATAAAGAATTAAGCATGTGATTTGGGTTTGAATCCTGGCTCTGTCATTTGCTAACTTGGTGATATTTGGCAAGTTGTTTAATCTCTCAGTTCTTCCTTTCTCTTCTACATGATGGAGATAATGATCTTTACAAGGTTGTTTTTAAAAAAAGCACTGTGTAAGTACTAAATTTGATATATAAATTATTGTTATTCATTCAGTGTCTCCAATTTTTCATGATTCCACGGACCATAGCATGCCAGGGCCCTCTATCCTTCATTATCTCAAGAAGTCTGTTCAAGTTCATGTTTGTCGTTTCCATGATACTATCTTCTAATCCTCTGCAGTCCTTTTCTTCCTCTGCCTTCAATCTTTCCCCAAATCAGGGTCTTTTCTAATGACTCCCATCCTCTCATTATGTTCCAAAATATCAAAACTTCAGCTTCACTATTTGACCTTCTAGCTTACAGTCTGAATTAATTTCTGTAAATACTGACTGATGGGATCTCCTTGCTGTCCAAGGGACTGTCAAAAGTCTTCTCTGGCAACACAATTTGAAAGTACTAATTCTGTGGCACTCCACATTCCTTATACTCCTTCTCTTACAGCCATATATAAGTACTGGAAAAACCATAACTTTGATGTTTTTCAGCTAGCTTATGTCTCTACTTTTTGGTGTAGTGTCCAGATTTGCCATAATAGCTTTCCTTTCAACACCAAGTCTTTTAATTTCATGACTGCAATTGTCACCTCCAGTGATCTTTGATACCAAAAATATAAAATCAGATATTGCTTCCATTTCTTCTCTCTCTATTTGCCAGAAAGTGATGGGACCAGTTATCAAGATCTTAGATTTTTCTGATGTTAAACTTCAAGCTAGCTTTTACACTCTCCTTGTTCACCCTTACAAAGAGAGACGTCTTAATTTTTCTTCATTTCCTGCCATCAGAGTGGTTTCTTCTGCATATCTGGCATTGATGATATTTCTCTTGGCAACTTTAATTCTGCATTTTGACTCATTCATCCTAGTATTTCACATGATGTATTCTGTATATAATTTAAATTCATAAGGCAACAAGTTATGACCTTTCTGTATTCCTTTTCCAATCTTAAACCAATCAGTTGTTCCATGTTCAGTTCTGGCTGTTGCTTCTTGACTTGCATACAGTTTCCTCAGGAGACAAGTAATGTTATCTGGTATTCCCATCTCCTTGAGGACTTATCACTTTTTGTCATAATTCACATGGTCAAAGACTTCAGTGCAGTCAATGAAGCAGGTGTAATTTTTTTTTCTGGAACTCCCTTGTTTTATAATCCAGCAAATGTTGGCAATTGTAGTCCCTAGTTCCTGGTTCCTCTTTGAAAACCAGCTTGCCCTTCCAGTAATTCTTGGTTTACATATTGCTGAAGCCTAGTTTGCAGAATATAAAGCATAATCATACTGGCCTGTAAAACGTGTGCAGTTTCTTGGTAATTTGAACATTCTTTGGCTTTGCCTTTCTTTAGGATTGAGACATACACTAATCTTTTGCAACCCAGTGAGCACTGTTGAGTTTTCCAAGTTGGACAACATATTGAGTGCAACACTTTAACAGAATGACTTCTCAGGATTTTAAATAGATTCTGAAGATCACCTGGCAAGATAAGGTACCAGTCATCGAAGTTCTTGCCTGAACTAAACTACTAAGCATTCAAATTATGCTTCAGAGAGCACAGCTCTGATAGACTAGCCATGTTGTTCAAATCCAAAATGTATGCTTGCCAAAAAGACCATTTTATGGAGAACTCGCATGAGGCAGGAGATCACATGGTGGTCAGATGAAGTGATAGAATAATACTCTCAAGGTCTCTCTCAAGAATGTTGGATTTGATTGTGGGACATGGGAGATGCTGGCACTGAACCACTCAGTATAGCATGCCCACATCAGAAAAGGTGCTGTGCTCTATGAGCAAAGCAAAATTGAGACAGCCCAAAGGAAACATAGGATGAGCAAATTTGGAGTATCCACCCCAAATATTCAAATGTACTATCTGTGCCCAACCTTTGGTAGAGCATCCTGATCTCATATTGGTGTGATCAGCCACAGAGGGACACACTGAAACTTCACCATATCTTGATGATGTCATTTTTGTCCTTTTCAAGACTGAAGGACAACAGCCAACCAACCAGATCCAGTCTTTTAAATTCATTCCTCATTCTCACTTCATTTTCACAAGGGATATTGTTTAAGTCATACCTATATGGTCTGATGGTTTTCCCTACTTTCTTCAACTTAAGTCTGAATTTCATAATACGAAGCTCATGATCTGAGCTAGAGTCATCTTCCGACCTTGTTTTAACTATGTACAGCTTCTCCATCCTTTGCCTGAAAAGTATATATTTCAATTTTGACCATCTGGTGATGTCTGTATTTAGAGTTGCCTTTTGGTGATGTTACTGTATTTATTTATCTTCACTATTCATTCTCCAATCCTCTCCTCCTCCCCCATTCTCTTTAATCATATTTGTCTCACTTCCTAATATCTCAATGCACCCTTAATCTATCAAGCTTTGATTGATTTCTAAAATCATTTAATGCCAATTACAGATTTATCTTTTATCTAATCTTTAGATTTTGATTAATATGATGGGGGACTGGCCAATGAAAATCCAGTCCTCAAAGTGCATAGGCATGTGTCATATGCTAACTAAGGCAATCATCCATGGGGCAGAGGAAGGAAAAGGGAAGATGGGTGTGTGACAATCTGCTTCCTAGGATGCATATTGGATGGATCTGTCTTGAGTATGTTTCGACTGTTTCTTGTCTACTCACTATGTGTCAAAGAGGAGTTTTGGGTTTTTTTGGGTTTTTTAAGTTTGCTACTAGGACGGGAGTTGGCATGTACACATAGGGCTCTAAAAATTCACCTTCTATGCTTTTCCTCCCTGGATACATTATATTAAAGTGAGGAGGTTAAAAAAACCCTTCTGTTAGCTTCTGTATGGAGGTAGGGACCTTTGTCCTTCTTTCTCTCACCTAACCCACATGAAACTGGGGCTTATGATAAAGTCTGCCAGCAGTTGAGCCTGGTGAAGAATGACCTGCTAGATGCAAATTAACAGTGGATTCACAACAGACAAAATGCTTGGCCTTATAGTAAGGGAAGGACTATTCTAGACTATGTCACATTCAGATGTGAACTGAGTAGAGCTGATATCTTGTAGAAACTACTTTAATTTTGAGCCCACTACCTGAGACCTATAAAACACATTTTTTCTCTTTCACGTAACAATGATTCAAAATTGTTAGAAGTTATTCTGTCTCCCTTCTGTCTTCTTTTTTTTTCCAGAGTAAATATCCTTATTTCCTTCAGCCATTGATAAATGGCATTAAGATAATATTAAACAGGTGTGAAGGTGAAGAGACCTCAGTGATTTCTCTGTCTTTGAGTTGCTGGAATTAATTTGTAGGGTAATTGAATTCCCTAATAGGTCCATGTGGATTTAATTCTCAGTTCCCACTCTCCCCTCCTCACCACCTACCACAGTACATTTGACTCTGGTTCCCACTTGAGCTTCCTCTCAAATGATGGTGTCAGAATGATGAGATCATCTTTATAACTAATCAAGCATATAAGCATAAATCATAAATTCATAAGACATTTTCTGAATTTTACCTTGAGTTAAGGCTGTAGAGGATGGCCAATGCCTTAAAGGCTGATAGAGGGATATCACACCTTGTTGAGAGTATCCCAGAAACTATCTGATCTTTTGGTGAGAGTTTTTTCTGTCTGTAAAGCTCCTAAAACTCCTTAAGCTCCAGAAACCTAAGCTTGTCTTCTCTGAATCATTTCTGTTAACCTTCTGAAAATCTGCCATTTCTTTTCTTTTGAAGCCACTAAATATTCTAATGTACTTTTTTTTTTTGGAATTTCTATCAGGCTAGTGGGGCAAGTACCAGTTCTGTAGCTGCCTTCCAGGCCAAAGCCTTTTTATACATTTGTATTCAGTATCCTTTGCTCTTGAGTCAACTATTTTTCCCATAAAGCAGCACTCATTTTTGACCTCTTTGATTTCTCTTCCATGCGTCTGGGCTGGTTATCTCTCCACCTGCCCCCACATATACCCCTGTTTTCTTTTATGTATTGTCTTGCCCCATTAGATTGTAAGCTCCTTAGGGGCAATGTCTTTCTTTGTGTTTTTATGTCCCCGGTTCTTGGCACTGTGCCTGGCAAATAGTAAAATTTAATGAATATGCATTAATTACTGCGTATCTATCCTTTCTTTTTTATTATTTATTTTATTTATTTATAAATGTTCTACAATCACTTCCTTAAAATTAAGATTTTATACCCCCACACCTTCCCCTCCTACCCCCCTCCCTCCCCATGACAGCATACAATTCTGTATAGGTTCGACATATAC
>CM053773.1:84902038-84932968 GCA_028658325.1 Potorous gilbertii | reverse complement strand
CTGGAATTTGGCCACAATGTTCCTAGGAGTTTCTCTTTTTGGATCTCTTTCAGGCAGTGATCCATGGATTCCTTGAATAATTATTTTACCCTCTGGTTCTTGAATACAAGGGCAATTTTCCTTGATAATTTCATGAAGGATGATGTCTAGGCTCTTTTTTTGATCATGGCTCTCAGGTAGTCCCATAATTTTTAAATTGTCTCTCCTGGATCTATTTTCCAGGTCAGTTGTTTTTCCAATGAGATGTTTCACATTCTCTTCCATTTTTCCATTCTTTTGGTTTTATTTTGTGATTTGGTTTCTCAGAAAGTGATTAGCCTCCATCTGTTTCATTCTAGTTTTGAGAAAACTATTTTCTTCAGTGAGCTTTTGCACCTCTTTTTCCACTTGGCTAATTCTGCTTTTGAAAGCATTCTTCTCCTCAATGGCTTTTTGAACCTCTTTTGCCAATTGAGTTAGCCTACTTATCAAGGTGTTATTTTCTTCAGCATTTTTTTGGGTCTCCTTTACTAAGGTATTGACCTGTTTTTCTTGCTTTTCTTGCATTTCTTTCATTTCTTTTCCCAGTTTTTCCTCCACCTGTCTAACTTGATTTTCAAAATCCTTTTTGAGCTCTTCCAAGGCCTGAGCCCATTGGATATCTATTTCAGGTGTTTGGGATACAGAGGCCTTGACTCCTATGTCTTTACCTGATAGTGCACAGTTTTCTTCTTCATCAGAGAGGAATGGTGCAATCCTCTGGTCACCAAGAAAATACCCTTCTATTGTCTTATTTTTTTTCCCTTTTCTGGGCATTTTCCCAACCAGTTACTTGATGTCTGAGATTCCTGTCCACCCCCTGCCTGGATCTGCCCAGCTAGTGCTTAGGGTTTGAGATTCAAATGTTGCTCCCCAGCCTCAGGGCTTTTGATGGCAGGCCTGGCTGCTTATTCAATAGGAGCTTAATTTCTGGTGCTCAGGTGAGGGCAGGGCTGCCTCCCAGGCTCAGTTCCCTCAGGGGGTTTATGCAGAGACTTTATGTAATGGAGCTCCTGCTGAGCTCCTGCCTGCTCTGGGAGCCTCTGGGCACCTGCTGCCTCTGCCACTACCTCTGCCACTGCCTCCCAAGGGGGCCTGAGTCCTGGAGACACCCCACTCCCCTCTCAGCCTGTCTCTCTCACTGACCTGTGTGCCTGTGGGTGGAGGGAACTTCACGGCCACTGGGGATTCCATACCTGAAGCCTGCTCAGATCTGTTCCTCTCAGTGTCATGAGGCCAGGGCAGGGGAGGGCTCTGCTCCCATCTGGGTGTGCGATGGACCTTTGGGATCGGTTTTTCAGGGCTCTCTGGAACGGAAATCTCCTTCACTGTGTTGCTGCATGGCTTCCACTGTTCCAGAATTTGTTGGGAGTTCTTTTTAGAGGAAATACATGGGCTGTGGGTTCGGAGCTAGCAAATGTGAGTCTTTCTACTCCGCCATCTTGGCTCCCTTCAAGATTCCATAGTCTTTAACAAAGATTTTACTAATATTCCAGAGAGATCATTGATACAAACATACTTTCTATGTATATCAAATATTTGTAGTCACACTTTTTGTGATATTGAAGAATTGAAAAGAAAGTAGATGTCCATATTGGGAAACAACCAAACAAATTGAAGGACTTGGACTATTATTGTGTTTAAGAAATGATGCATATGATGAATATAGAAAAAAATAGACATATCTACATGAATAGATACAGAATGAAGTAAGCAGAACTAAGAAAATAATATCCATAATGTAAAAGGAAGGAAAACATTACCAAAAAGAAATTAGAAGTGGTTGTAGGCAGAAAGGTGGTATAAACATTTATACTATTTATATAATGCCTTATATGTGTGCGGCTTTTTACCGGTCATTTGATCCTCTCTGGATCCTCACAAAAGCTACTATCATCCCTATATTACAGTTGAGGAAACTGAGGCAACCAGAGTTATTTGAATTGCCCAGGCAGTAAATGTCTCTGATGTCAAATTTGAACTCAGGTCTTCCTGAATCCAAGCATAGCATTCTATCCATTGCACTACAACTGCCTTTATTGTGCCACCTGCTGCCTCTCTAAAATTATTTAGGCAAGTGTAGCTTAAGAGATGCTACAAGACACATGTACCTTTTCACTTTGCAAAAGTAGGTAGTCCACAAGTTGGTACACTGAACATATTTTCAGACTTTCCTATGTATTGATCAGTTGTACTCGTGTTTTCCTCTATTTTCATTTTTTAAAAATATAATTTATTACATAGGATGGCCCTCTGGGAGAGAGATATGTGATAGTGGAAATTTTGATAATAGTATCAATAAATGGTTTCAGTAAACACATTTAGTTTAAAGTCCAAATTCTCTACTCCTCTGAAGTTCATTAGAACCTCTGCCATTCAGGGTTCAGGATTAGAATGGAGAAGATGAAGTACTCCTCTCTTCTTCCTCCTCGTCTGTATCCCCAGCAAGTATTTTTTTCTCAGAGATTTGACTAAAATTCTCTCGGCTCACCATTCATATGAAACTCTTGGTCCTGAAATGTATGAAACTTTTAAGTTTCCTCATCCACTCTGAACACACTGTTGTGCTGAACCTAAAGCAGTAGCCAGATCTTATATGAAATATCTGCTCTATTGATACAAGCAAAATGAGTTTTCATTCAGTGGGTGAGATAAGGATTAGTCTAATCAATCCCAACTTAAAGTAAGTTACAGGTGTTAGACTCTGATACCTGTGTTCACTCCATCTTCTGCCAATATTGGTGGGGTGATCTTGGGCAAGTCATTAAACCTCTTAAAGCTCTAGCAGATCCAAGAATGGATGTTTCAGAGATGAAGGGGCCTACGTTGGTAGAGGGAGATTTCTCACTCCTTACCATACAGTCATATTCCAGGCCCTATACCTATCTTGCATCTACATGCGATTTCTCCTACCTAGATTTTAAACTTTAGGGATGGATGGTTTTTACTCTTGTCTTTGTCTTCCTGATGGCCTGACTTTGTGGTAGGTACTTAATAAATGCTTTTTGATTGATGTCAGCCATAAGTTACCAAAGTTCTTTTCAAATGGTTAATTAAAATATTTGTTTGTTTGCTTTTCATTTTGGAAGCACATAAAATCAACCTTCGTAATGCATAACAGTTTTTTAATCTATATGGTAAATTGCCAATAAAATAATACTTTTAGTGAAAAGAAATCAATTTACTTTAAGCAATATAATTTTACAAATGTTTTAAAGAAAGCCTTTCACAAATTTTTAATTTCTAATATTGCATTATCACCAGTGAGACTCCTAATCTAAATAAAGTCTTATTTTCTGCAGAAGTTAGAAGGTACTTCTTTAAGAAATTAGTTGCGTATGTGCTGTGTTAAATGCCTGGGAATTATTTAAGCTATAAACAAGAACAGAATTTCTACTTTAAAAATTGCTATGTGTTTCTAATTTGTTTATGATGCTAAATGAGTCACCTACAATTGTCAGGAAATAGTAGAGAATATGTCTTATAATACTATAATTATAACGTTGAACATTTACTTTGTAACTTCTATCCAGAGACATCAAAGCATATATTTTCTTAGTTCCTTAGCTTTTTAACTTCAACCTTGAAAATACTGGGAAAGTCAACAATACAGACATTAAAAAAAACAAACAGATAAACAAACAAAAGAGTGAAAAAATATTTTCCAAGTTAGAGTTCCCTAAAATCCTTTGATAATGCTAATAAAAAAATAGTAGTAACAACCACATTCAAGATGAGTCATTTTCGGCCTTGTTTTCACAATATAAAGCTTTTAGTTTTATAGTAATATGACTTGACCTGTTATAGAGTCGTTATGGTTTATATGTTGTATATGTAGTGGGATTTCATTTGTGACCATAATCTAAGGCATTAAATTTAATTAGCATTAATAATGGTCAATGACTGTTAGTATTAATAGGTAGTTAATAATAAGTGCTACTTAACATGTAGTACATACTATATGTTTAAGATAGCCTGACATCCCAGAGAATCTGAGGTTGAAACCAAAGAAGAACCAAAGGAAACGAGACCCAGGAAACGGGTGATTAGCTAAGAAGAGGACATGATCTGAATGTAGAGAGATGAGGCCCCAAACCCTGAAAACAAAGTCGGCCAGAGACTAACCAGAGGTGAGATAGGGACAGAACCAGACACTGCATTATCAGAGAGGCAGCGCCAGAAAAAGAAAGGGAATGGAAACTAAGGAGGGGGGAGAGGGCTCAGAACTAAGGGGAACATTTCACAGGCTCTTAAAAGATATGCTTGGGAATACAGAGAAAGATATGGATTCAATTTCCTCATTTGTAAAATAGTAGGTCTTAATTAGAAAGCCTCTATGGTCCCTTAAAGTTCTAACATTTTACAACTTTACTATGCTAGCTGATATACAGGATACAACAGATATAGCTGCATTTATGCATTAGTCTCACTGAATATATCCATATCTGTATCTATACACATATTCCCATTAACAATAATTTATCCTCTCTCCTGCCTACTCTCTCCCAACTAAACAATTAAAAAAAGAAAAATAAAGCCTTTGTAACAAATAACAATTTAAGCAAAAATCCTCATGTTGGCCATGTCTGAAAATGTAAGACTTGTTAGGAATTTTAAGTCTCTGTTGTATGGTGGATCCTATCTTCATCTATGATGCTGTGGGTTCATAGCTGGTATTTGCACTGATCAGAGTTCTGAAATCTTTCAAAATGTTCCCCAGACTTACTCTCATCATCTAATTGATCTCAGTTCTTTGTGAAAGAAAAATTATTTTTACTTCATGCTGTTTGTATACACTTAAATGCCCAAGTATGTATAAATATGTTCATAAATGCTTATGTATTCTTGAAAATAACATGTATGCATATGTGTGCATGTACATATGAGCGTGTGTTTATATGTTATAGATAGATGAGAGAGAGAAATAGGGAAGTGTAAGTTATGAAGCAAATATGGCTCTAGATCAAAACTGTGTCACATACCTTTTTTTAGTGTTTCTTCAGTTATGGCCTAGGTCTAGGACCTACAAAGGATGAATTAGAATGGAAGCCTCATGAAGTTAAAGATCATTTGTTGTTTTGTCTTTGTACTCCCAGTACGTAGAGCAATGTCTGGCACAAAATAGATTCTCAAAAATGGTTATTCAATTGTATTAAAAGAAAGGTTTCAGCAAGAAATTTCTACAAGCTGAGTAGTCACAGAAACACTGAACAGTGAATCTAATTATTGCTAAAATCAAGGTTCCTCTGTATCTTTTTTCCATTCTTGAAAAAGGAACAGAGTTTAAAGTTGTGAGGTTTCAAACAGATGTTTGACGGTAGAAACATCTGTTAAAGAAATTGCACTCCTGTCTGACTTTGGCAGTAATTTCCTCAGCGGTGCTGTCCTCATACTCACTAATTTTCTGGGTAGGTGACCTAATTCCCCAGGCTAAACAGTAAGAACAGCCAAAATGATGCCATGGGCAGCAGCAACAGTGACCATGGTTCTGAAGGTCTCTGTTTGACCTTCAAAATCCTTCATGACCTGCCCCACTCCTCCAGTTACTTATACCTTATTCTACCATTGCTCAGTTATATCTGACTCTTCATGACCCCATATGGGGTTTTCTTGGCAAAGATACGTGAGTGGTTTGCCATTTCCTTGTAGTAGGAGCTTGATAATAGCTTATTGATTGATTGGCAATGGTAAGTGACTAAAAGCAGCTTGTTGTCTATATGTACTGCCTACCTAACATAAATGATAAATTAACTCAACAGATTGTACATAGAATTTTAAATTTTAATTTTCATCCATTTTGTTTTTCTTAGGTAGATTATTAGACCAATGCTTTACGGTTATTTAATTACATATACCTAACATAATTATCCCTTTTTCAAGTTCATTGAGCTACACAAGTTTAAAAGAACTTTACGGCATGTAATGAATTTATAAAGTTTGAAGATGAAGTAGTTGCAGTAGAAATAAAATTAATAACTACATTTTAAGCCACATACTAAATTTATCTTGATTTTTTTAAACAAAAATTGTATCAACTTATTTTTTTTGTACCTTCTATATACCTTTGTATATACCATTTGTACCTTTCTATATACCATAAAATGGGCCAAGGTGGTTCCCTGAAATACAACCAATATTTGTGAAGCACTTACTTTATGTAAGACACTGTACCACTGTAATAGGTGCTGGGGATGTAAGAGATAAGATCAAAAATAGCCCCCAGGGTAAAAAATTAACATTTTGCTACAGAATATTATGTATGCACGGAGGAACAATAATATACTTTGAAGAGGAAGAGAACACCAACCATTGAATACAACTGCAAAGGTTTCAAAAAAGAAATGCCGTCTGAGGTGATCCTTGAAGGAACATAAGGATTTGGAGAGTATACACCATTTCTGGCATGGCACATAGTTTCTTTGTCAATGGGAGTTGGGATTTTGAGTTTGGAGAGTTTAGCTGGAATGCAGAATACATGAAATAGAATAATGTAAAATAGTCTGGAAAAGTAGGGTGAGACAAAATAATGAAGTCTTTAAATACTAGGCTATTGGGATTATATCTTATTTTAGAGGCTACAGGGAACCGCTGTGATTATCACTTGATCTTTGGCCATTGCATGGTATTTGGGATCCAGAGGAAAGAGAAGAGGGAAAAACCTTGTCTTATTGAGCGGGTAGCAGACATTTTGTTCTGATACTTATAAATTAAATTGTTTTGTTAACTATGGAGCAATAGTGTCAAACTCAAATAGAAAGGGGAACACTAAATCATACATAAGGATCCCTTTGGGCAGAACTAAGAAAACCACAAATTAATGTTATTTTAATTGTATTGTGGTTTTTTTTAATTTATTAATTAAAGTAAATTAATAATTAATAATTAAATTAATTTTTAAATTTGTTTTGTTAATATTTTGTTAAATATTTTCCAAATACCTTTAATCTGGTTTGGGCCATACTTAGGAGTGTTGCAGGGCATATAACCTTGTGTTTCACACCTCTGGTGTGGAGAATGGATTGGAGAGGAGAGAGGCTACAGGAAGGAAGATTAGTTAGAAAGCTATTCACATAGTTCAAGAAAGAGAGATAAGGACCTAAATCAGATTAGAGGAGGGAGATGGTATTAGGACTGACTAGATGGGGAAACATAGCAGAGATGTTGAGAAGGTGGAAACAGAAGAATTTTGCAACTCAGTGGGTATGGGGATTAGGAAAAAGGATGAACCTAGGATGACTCCAATGCTATGAACCTGGATAACCGCAAAGGGAAAGAGTGTCCTTTCCTGCGAGATGCAGTGGGATTCAATCCATGGCAAAAATAATTGAAAAGCATTTTTTTCAAACTATTAGTAGTCTTCCACCCACTGTAACTCACTCAAGTCAATAATAACTTTTTAAAGACCCACTATTTACCAAACAACTATGCAACAAAATGGAGGTACAAATAAAGGGGGGAAAATAGTCCTTGATATCAAAAAGCTCACAAAATAATGGAGAGATGATATACAAACACTATATATACAAAAGATATATAAGGGATAAACTGGAAATAGTCTCAGAGCAAAATCAGTAGCATTCAGGGGGAATCAGGAATGGCTTTTTGTAGAAGGTAGTATTTTTATTTCATACTTGAAGAAAGTCAGGAGGACCTATAAATTTGCCTGGAGTTGGGGGATGTTTGAGGAATAACAAGGAGGCCAGTGTCAATGGGTACAAAGTAGTAAAGTGTAAGAAGATTGGAAAGATAGTAAGAATTAAGGTTATGAAGGGCCTCTCCCTTTCCTTCTCCTCTCCAAAGGAAGGTAAATTTTGATATCCAGAAACTACTCAGTTAACTTAGGATTTACTGGCTAGATTTCTTCCTTCCTTCCTTCCTTCAGTCCTTCCTTCATTCCTTCTTTCTTCCTTTCTTTCTTTTTTTTCACAAAATTTTAAACCACAATAGGTCCCACTCAAGCTCCCCTTAAAGGCTGTGTTTTTGGCCCTCCGGCCTTTCAGTGAATGTCATTGGGTCAGTGGTAGCAGTTTCTCTCTGGATCAGTAACCTGAGGATCTTCCCCTCCCAGCTTGATATTTTTTCATATTTTCTAATTAAAGGGGCCATCCTTTGATTTAGTTCTTAAAGAGACCTATTCACTGAATAGGCATTAACTCACTCTAAATGAGTACCTGAAAATATCTTAACCTAAAAGGACCAGGGTCTCCCATTGCATCTTGGGCCATCATCTGTAGTCTTGATTAATATCTGACACACTAAGCCCAGATGACTCTAGAGGAGAAGTGAGGCTGGTGACTTTGCACAGCCCTCCCTCACTCAAATCAAAGTCAAATGCAAGTTATGACATCATTTCCCGGATGTCATGGTCATCTTCAGAAATGAAAGAGAAACACAACAGTGAAAGACTTTAAAAGCCAAATAGAGGATTTTATATTAAATTCTCTAGGCAATAGGGATTCAGTGAAGCTTATTTAATTGGGGATGGAGGTGGGAGAGGGAAGGGCAACATGGCAAGACCTGGGCTTTAAGATCAATTTGACAGATGAATGAGGAATGAAGTAGAGTGTGGACAGACTTGGGGCAAGGAAACCAAACAGAAATATTTTTGCAGTAACCTAGGCATGAGATGATGACTGTATCAGAGAATGGTAATAATTATCATTTATATAATACCTACTATTTACCAGGCACTGTGCTAAGCCCTTTAAAATTTATCTCTTTTGGTTCTCACAACAACCCAGGGAGGCAGGTGCTATTTGTATCTACATTTTATGGTTGAATAAACTGAGTTACATAGAGGTAAGTGACTTGCCAAAGATCATATAGTTAGCAAGTATCTGAGGCCAGATTTGAGATCAACTCTTCCTGACTTCAGTCTCTATCCATTGGACCAAGGAGAATGTGTTTAAGAGACATTACAAAGGTTGAATCTATAGGCCTTGGTATTTGACTTGATATAGAGAGAGATTGAATTGAAATTGATACCTGGGTTGTGAGCTGTGTGATCATTGGTGACTTTGACATTGCATTACATTTGTTCCCCCTTCTAAAGAGGGGAGCACAAATGAGTTCAGTTCTGATAGGTGGAGTTTAAGATCTTGGTAGGACATCCTGTTTAAGATGTCCCAGAGGACTGTTGAGGGTGATAGAATGGAGGTCAATAGTGAACATCAGACTGACAAAGAGATTTGGGAGTCATCAGGATGGAGATGATCATTGAATCCATGGGAGCTGATGAGATTGACAAGAAGAATAGTACAAAATAAAAAGGAAGGAGGCTAAGGACAGAACCTGAGGTATGCCCATAGTTAGTAGGCATAGTATGGAGGAAAATTCAGCAAAGGAAATTG
The DNA here is from genome assembly GCA_028658325.1 of Potorous gilbertii. Taxonomy (NCBI): domain Eukaryota; kingdom Metazoa; phylum Chordata; class Mammalia; order Diprotodontia; family Potoroidae; genus Potorous; species Potorous gilbertii. The sequence continues at coordinate 84,923,600 of CM053773.1, read as the reverse complement.
AGGAGACACTACACAGGAAAGAAAAGATCCAAGAGAGAGCTGTCATGAAAACCTTGAAAAGCTAGGGAGAAGAGTCAAGGATAAGAGTGCTTGATCCTGTAAAAGGCTAAGAAGAGATCAAGAAGGATGAGGACAGAGAAAAAGTTATGTGATTTGGTGATTAAAACATCATTGTTAACTTTGGAGAGAGCAGTTTCTTTTTTTAAATTAAATTTATTTTATTCTGAACTTAAGAAATAAAACAAATATTTCCATAACAGTAGAATGGAAAAAAAAAGATGATTGTACATGAAAATGAAAATCATTACCTACGACTTGCTATTCCTTTAAAATATATAATGAAATTATCATGTAACTTTCTTTTTTTTCTTTCCTCTCCTCCTCCTACCCTAGAGATGGCTACCATTAGACACAAATGTGCATAAATCTGTATAATCATTCTATATACACTTTTATTTATCAGTTCTTTCTCTGGATGCAATAGTGTCTTCTTTCATGTCAGTTTCAGTTAATTTGGGTATTTATAATAGAGCAGTTTCAATGATGAGGTCAGAAGTCAGATATCAAAGAGTTAAGAGAGTAAGAGGAAATGAAATGTAAATATCAAATATAAATATTATATTTGCCACAAATTTGTCACAAAGAATTTAACAATGAAAGAGACAAAGGAAAACTGTAGGAATGGACAGATCACAGGTTTTTTGAGGAGGGAAGAAACAGATACTTTTCTAGACAGTAAGGAAGTAGCATGTAGACTGAGAGAGACTGAAGATAATTTAGAGAGGGGGAATGATAGAGGGGACAACCTACTAGAAAATTTGGAAGGGACATGATTATTTGCATATGTAGAGGGATTTGCCTTAGAAAGAAGGTCACTTGTTTGAGTCAAACAAGAGTAAAAGAGGGGACAGTGCAAAAAAAAACATGTAGCTGATGTGAGATGAGGAAAAGGGGAGAAAATGGATCTCTTTCTAAATGGTCTCATTTTTTTTTCCAGCAAAGGTAAGAGAATTGGGGGAAGGGAAACCATGGGAGGTTGAAAGAGGGATGAAAATGTTTAGAAAAGTTGTGGTTAGTGGGATTGTTAATTCTGACCCATTTGAAATTACATAGCATAAATCTATAATGTTCTTATCATTTTGGCCCTGATTCCAAATTCAATTTCCTTTTTTTTCTATCTTATATGTCTTTGATTCAAATTGTGAAACTAGAAATTGAAGCCCTAAGTAAACTCTAGCAGAAGTCTTAGAACACATCTGGAAATGTGCTATTCCTAGATTTATCATAATATTGCCTTTAGTTCTATTACTATTAACCATCTAATGATCACAGAAAAGTATTTTCCTGCTTTACAAGTTGTTATTAGGCATGCCTGGCAAAAGAATTATCATTTATTTTTATGTTCTCAATAAAAAAAATCCATTTAAATTCCAAGATGATATATGCTATAGGACAAAGCAAAACACCACATTCCAAGATATTTTTTATATGTTGAGATATATTTACCATAAATAATGGGGCAATGAGGGGACAAAACTATATGCATTAGAGAATAATTGTATGCCAAATTTTGTGATACTATTAGTGATGCTATCTGTCCCGTAGGGATTCAGAGAAGAAACTGAGTATATAGGAGGATGAATGAGCAAATAAATATGTATACTGTAAGCATTTCAGAAGTAATTTTTAATAAATAAAAAATGATTGACTAGATATAGGTTTAAAGGATAGAATTCAGATAAATTGAAAACTGCAGTGTTGTTCTCACATTACAAACACTGCAATTGTTCCTGGGTTTGGAACATGCAAAACATGATTCTCATTGAATTCTTGGTGATATGTTCAATTCTAACCATGGTGAACAACTGTTCAAACAAGAATTTTCACTTTTAGCAAATTTACGATAAGCACAGACTAACAGTCCAACCCATCCCTAGTGGAGAACTTTAGCATAATACAAACTTTGCAAAACACTTTTTTCTTGCTTCCAGGAAAGTTCTAGATGTAACTAGAATTTATTTCAGAAAATAATAATTAAATTAACTAATGTTTCATTATGGATATTCTTCTTTAATGTTCTCCTCTTTCCTCTTCATAAACTTCATTCCAATCTCAGTTTTTCCTTTCTCAGTCTCAAGATTCTATGTGAAATGATTTGTTTTATCTCTCTGTCCATCTATCTAAACGTCTGTCTGTCCAACTACATACCTACTTATCCATTCATTTGACTATTTGTTTATTTGTTCTTCATTTTCATTAATTCATTCATTTATGCACTTATTTATTTATCTATACATCTATAGAAACTTACTTATCAATTTATTCATTCATTCATTTCTTCATTTGTTGACTCATTCATTTATTCATTTACTTATTTATTTCTTTATCCATCCATCTACCTATCCATTTATTTATTTATTGTAAGGCTGAGTTTCTATGAGTGAGGAAAGTATGCAAGAGAGCATGCTATGAGTCACCCTCATTCCTCTTCTGTGTTCCCCAAGTGTACTTGTCAAAAGTGAGTGCTGATCTCTGCTCTCTCTCATTAGCACTGTGCTTTATTATGCCATTGTCACGGCACACATGTGCCATCTCTTCCCTTCTTTCCCCATTAAACAATATACAGGATTATTTTATCAATATTTGTAGTACCATATTTCTAGTAGTTAAAAAGGTTAACATCTTTTAATAGCCTTTTAAGTTCCTGCTGCAGCTAGATAATATAGTTAATGGTGGTGGAGCCCCAAACAAATTTCCTGCAACATTAGCTGCATTTAAAAGTATAATCTTATGCAGCTTTCTCTTGTTCAACAGCATTCAGAATAATGGGAGAATGCTTCTATTTACAATGGAGAAAATAACACACAGTATTTAACGCTGCTTATGATGCTTATAATTACTTGCGACCCAACCCTGAAAACCAGGCAGAGTCCTTAAAATATTCTCTGAAAGCAGAAAAGCATTCGAACCTGGGGGACCATAACCAAGTTGCAGATTTTCAAAAGCTGAGATTTGTCTAATAAATGGATGCAGAACACCCAAATGTTTTTAAACATAATTACCATATGCAGAATGAAAAGGCTTAACACTTCTAACTAGCACGTAATGAGCACAATCATCATTAGCCTTCCTTATAAGGTTTCGTTCTGTATAACAGATGCAGGACTGACTGCTGGGTCTGGCGTTTTGTGTCTGGGGCTTTCAGTCTATCTCAAGTGAAAATATATAATTCCAGGCCACTCTTCCAATACATCACAGTCATTTTCTGCACTTTAGTTGTTTTTCTCTCCATTTTTCTTACAAAATAAAACATCATTACAGCAGGTTTAAAGTGCACTTTAGTGCCTGCAATCTACCCATGCTATTCTTTAATATTTCATCATTAAATAGCAAAATAACCTGATATGATCCTAATTTAGTGCCAATTACACTGCATTGATCAAAGTGACCTTTTCATACTGGAGCACAAAAATCAATCCCGCTGTACAACAAATGTCAGGGGGATGAGAGCAACATATAATCTGTGACAATCAAAACATTACTTACAAATGAAATCACCAATGACCTGCATGCCAAGGCAATTTCTGCATGATGTGCACTGTTTTTGTTGGGGAATTCTCTCTCTCTCTCTCTCTCTCTCTCTCTCTCTCTCTCTCTCTCTCTCTCCTTCCCTAACACAGAGAGTTGTGTTATTTCAAAACTTCGGTGATGACTGATAAAAACGGTCAAGACCACTTGGTGAGTTTGTAGAACAATCTCTGAAATGGATCATAAAGATCAGTTTGTCTATATTGTCTAGTGAACAGTTTTTCCAAAACATACCTCATTAAAACATTTTTGATGCAAGGTAACTGAGAATTTAGACATAAGCTCTCCATATTTTGTACTGCTCCAGTCGACAAGGGGCAGGTGGGGGGGGCAGAGGAGAAGGCTGCTGAAAGGGAGTTATCATCTCTTCATGAATCATAGCAATTTCATCATAATCTAGATTTCATGAGAATATGATTCAATATTTAGACCTACTAGATATGTTAATAAGGTAAGAATCATCTAAGTAGTCCCAAACTAAAGTTGATGTCTATGATTTCTAATTGTATTAATATATTTTATGATGAGACTTAAACATTCATTTCAGCTTTCTTCTTTATTTAATCTTGGTTGGTTGGTTGAAGGAATGAAATTATTGACTGGCATGCTATTTTCTAAAACCATTTCTAAGATTTTGCTTAGACTTCTCCCAGAATGCTTCTCTATCTTTCTTTGTGAATTCCTTCTAAAAGAGGTAAAAATGTTTCAGTACAATATGTCTGGGACTTGGATTCAAAGGACCTGAGGCAGAGTCCCAGCTCTGATGCTTATTCACTCTGGATTGCATTTGCAAAAGGAAGAGGTCAAACTAGATGATTCTCTAAGATGTCATCCAATTCTCAATCTTTCAACATGATCGATACCCTTCTTTCAAGATCCAATTCAAATGGCACTGCCTCCTTGAAGTTTTCTTTGGTTAAATCCTCCTGTCCCCACCACCATTCCTGCCAAGAGGTGGCACAGTAGATAGAGCACTGGCTTTGGAGGTAGAAAGACCTAAGTTCAAATCCGGCTCCAGAGATGTATTAGCTATATATGACCCTGGGCAAATAACTTGACCTCTGTCTACCTCAGTTTCCTTAACTGTAAAACGGAGATAACAACAGCACCTACCTCTCAGGGTTATCATAAGGATCAAATTAGATAATATTTGTAAAAGTTCAGTGTCTCACACATAGGAGGCACTTAATAAATGATTATTGCTTCTCCCCACCTTCCTTGACCTGAAACACCACTACCCATTATATTTCTTATTTTGTGTGTGCACGTTCTAATTTACTATGATTTAGGTACCCTTCTTAGATCTCATACTAGAACCTAAGTTCATGAGGTGGAAACTCTCTTACTCTTTGATTTTCAACAAATTAAATTCGGAAAGACATTTGTTAAGCAGCATCTATATCCAAGGCACTGTGTTAGGCAACAGACATAAGCAGAGAGGGCATAGGTTCCATTCTTAGGGAGATTATAACCAAATAGAGAGAAAGTTCTTTGGATAAGTAACTGAAGCAAGAGAGAATGTAATAGGTGCAAGTGGGTGGACCAAGAGAAGTGCTAGGAAGAAAGTGAGGAAAGAGAGATCATTTTTACCTGGGAAAAGGACAGTAAGAATACGTTATGGAAAAAGTGAAACCTGAGTTGATTCTAGAAAGAAGGGGAGAACTAGAACTAGAATAAAAAAGGATGGAAGTAGCATTCCTTACAGGAATGGGGGCAGAACAAATAAAGAATTCAGGAGAATGGAATGCAAAAAGTAGTTCAATTTGGTAGGAATGTATAATATTGTTTGGTAGGAATAGTATAATATTGAGAGAGTAGGAGAAACCAAATTATGGAGGCTTGGAAGAAAAACTTTGAGAGGTTTTATTTTATTCAGTGGCCAATGGAGAGCTACTGAAGGAGGTGATGTTATAAGACTGGAATATTAGGAAGATGAATCTCCTACAAGTATGAGCGGTGAACTGGTGTGGAGAAAGGATCAATTAGTGACAATAACACGAAGTAAGAGGCTTTCAGAAACATCTAGGTGAAAAGAGATGAGGGTCTTCACTGAGGGTGGTTGCAAAGAGAATAGAAAACAAAAAGGATACATATGAAAGATAATGCTGAGGTGGAATCACCAAGACATGGCATTTTTATGGAGATAAGGAAGAAGGAAAAAAATCAAAAACAAATTGGGAGTTATGAGTCTTGGTATAGTGGTAAGAGTCATGCTTTGGGATTCAGAATATGTGAGATTCCATTCTGAAATTTTAAATCTCAAATCATGTAACCTTCGGGGGACTCAATTTCCTTCTCTATGAAGTGATGGGGTTGGATTAGATTATTTAGAAGTCTCTTTCAGTTCTCAGTCAATGACTATGAATGAGGGACTGATATAGAAAGTTTGGGACTAAACACTGAATAAATGAGGAAGCAAAGGGCCATGAAAAGTCATCTCCTCTAGAATCTTTCACAGTAATTTCTTAGAAGTTAATAAATGTTTGTTTGTAGGAGATTACTTGACAGTAATGTCTGGCACATAGTAGGTGCTTAATAAATGTCTATTGGTTGATTGATTGATTGGATTGATGGATTATTAAATTAATAATTAATTAATAATTAAGATTATGCAAGAGACTATAAAAGTCTAATTCTTTATGGAAGTTTTTAGTGGTAATTTATCCAAGTAAACTTCATTCCATTAAAACATTATTTTATTTCCTTTTAAAAAATTGAAATTAAGTAACAGAAATGATCTTTCAAAGGTTGGACTGCAGAGTGTACATTTTAACTAGTTCTATTTTACATTTGAAATATACCTATTAACAAAATGTACTGAGGTAAATCTATTTGCTACAGTTACCTATTTGGAGTAAGTGAAACCTGGGTTCAGATCCTGCCTCAGACACTGACTAGCTTTGCAAGCTTGAATAAATCAGTGAAACTCTCTTGGCCTCAGTGCCCCATCTGCAGAATAGAAAGCATTAGACAAAAAGATCTCTAAGCTAATTTCAATAATTTATCTGAGGTTATATTAACCTGGCTATTCTTGTGGTTGTTCAGTCATCTCCAACTTTTTGTGACATTATTTGAGGTTTTCTTGGTTAAGTTACTGGGGTGGTTTGCCATTTCCTTCTCCAGGTCATTTTACAGATGAGGAAACTAAGGCAAACTGCCCAGGATAACACAGGCAGTGTCTAAAATCACATTTGAACTCAGAAAGATGAGTCTTCCTCACTCTACTGCACCACCTTTTATTTATTATTTATTATAATTTATTTCTTACAACCTAATGAAGGCCTAATTATTCTTTGGCTATTTCATTATTGTAGGATCATAACATACACAAGTTTCCCCCATGTCAACTAACCTTCTGATAATTTGAACCCAATTTAAAAACATATTGTGATCATACTTCTCATCTTTCCTCTGTATTCCCTGATCACTTAGAGTTCCTGGGAGTATGCCATAATTCTCTAATAATTTCTTTACGTTAATTTTTTATTCATTTATTAGCTTTCCTTCTCCTTTTGAATTCTGCTTGCATTCATATCCTGCTAGCTCCTGTTTATGAAATGTTTATGAAATCGCCTCCTAATAAACCCAGTGAAGCAGGTAGTGAAAATAGTATTATTCCCGTTTTATGGATGGGAATGCTGAGGTGGAGGTTAAGGTTAAGGAGGTTAAGCTATTTTGTCATGCTAGACTTGATAATTAGAAAGCAGACTTGAATCCAGTTGGTGCTATAGCGTTCTGAGTTCTGTTCTCTCTCCCTCCCTCTCTTTCTTCCCCCCACAATATATATGTGTATATATATATATACATATATATATATGTATATATATATATACACACACACACACATACACACATATACATACATATTTATATATGTGTGTGTATGTATATATATATAACATATATATATATATATATAAAATATATATTTGGATAATTTAAGACTGAGATTTCATCTCCATCCCAATAGGAAATCTGATGGTTTTGTTGAGAGAGAGGTGCCAGATGGTATACATTTGTCAGAGTCTGCATATAAGTTTAGCAAAATTTCTTGAGCTTTAGCCTCCTTTTTGGCTCCACCCTCCCTCCTGGGCATCCTGTCTTACAATAATTACTGCTCCTTAAAAAAAACAACATTAAAAAAACTAACCAATAACCTACATAGTTTTGAATCTTTCTTCTGTGTCTATGAGGTTTTCTTTTTCTCTTTTCCCCTGCATAACTTTGAATGAGATATGAATGCCATACTAAGCTGATTAAGTCACAGTTTGGTTTTGTAGCTATCTAACAAGAATATCTCTCCTCTGAGTTAGTCCATTAACAAACATGATTTATGACTGACACTTGCCCAACTCTGTATGTATGTAGCCTGGGAAAGATCTAAATAATATCGGAGTCCTGATTATGAACCAAATCCAATTCATTTCACGCTGATGCAGAATTAGTTTCAACTTAATGTAAAGGAGCAGGGCGGGAAGACTGTTAAGGTGACTCCCTTTTTAAAAACATGTTTCCCAATGCAATTTGCAGCTTAACGGCCACACTATAAATGACATGATTAAGTTTTATATATTTCTGTATATTTGATGTATTTACCCAAATGCAGCTGTCGTTTTGTATACTGTTTCAGATGTTTAGAGTTGAATCAATTGTTTGAAGTAATCACACTTCCCAAAGACAAGCTTTCTTTTTTTCTGTGAGGGTTTTGCGGTCAAAGCTATCGTGAAAACATGAAAGGACACAAATTCACACCAAGAATTTACCATTAGGCTCAACAGTGGAGTCTTTGTTGGGAAATGCAGGCAAGAGAGAAGATATTTACTTTCTCTAAATGAGCCCAGCCACTTTGAACTGCTTTCTAGGTTTCTATTCAATTCATCATTTCTTCCCATTATAATTTTGAGCATTCTAATAATATTCCAGCCAATTACATTTCTCTGGCTAAGTTTTGGAAGTCTGTTTATAGCTCATCAAGGGGTACTATTTAAATAGTTTAATAAATTTGGAAGTAATTTTAAATATATGTAGTTGTTTTCAGTCATTTTTCAGTTGTGTCCTCCTCTTTGTGACCCCATTTGGGGTTTTCTTGGCAAAGAAAGTGGAGTGGTTTGCCATTTCCTTCTCTAGATGGAGAAACTGAGGCAAATAGAGTTGTGACTTGTCCAGGGTCACACAGGTAATAAATGCCTGAGGCTGTATTTGAACTCAGGTCTTCCTAACTCTAGGCCAAGCTCTATCCACTGTACCACTTTACACTAGCCCAAATATGTGTATACCTATACATAATATGATATACATATGCATTTCCTTTATTAAATTAAATATTTCAAGGAGAAAACAAATCAGGCAGTGACTTTTCACTTTTGTGATGACACTCCAATGGGACTATATCTAGATGATGGAAAAGCCCCCAGATGAAATGATAAAGAGAAGTCAATCATCCAGATGTTTGGTCTACTCAGTACAAGAGATCTGGATATCCCCAAATAGCCAGATGAGCCCCTAATTTTTTTTTCACTTTTCATCCAGATGTTTTGGCATACCCTAGATATAGCCTATATTTTTTCAGAAAAACAAACAAAAATATAATTAAAAATATATCACTAACATAAATAATATAATGGCATGATCAGCATGCTCATTATTATGCAACTTCATTAAGCTAATCAATTTACAAATATCATTCTGTATATTTATAGCTCAGAAGGATTATGGGTATACAGGTTGATATCTTTTATAAAGAGCCATGGGCTATAGCTGCTAAAAACTTATCAAGAGCTACATTTTCTAAAATAGTCATTAAATTCATGGGTAGTTGCAGTTTAATGAACTGGTATTAGGTGGAAAAATATTTGAGACAAAATTGTAACTTGAATATCAAGCAAATGGAATCTTTGCAAAAATTATAGATTTAAATTTTATATTTCTATTCTAAATATACCTACATATACTTATTTTTAAAGTATTCTATTTCACAGTCTCAGAAAGAGAAATATAATAGAGGAGTAGCAACATTCTTTAGTAAAGCCTTTTTATTAAGTTTCATTCAGCATAGGAAATTAATAGTGTTTACCAACTCAACTAATATGATGCCTTATATGTTTTTATCTGTTTACATTTATATTCCTATCAAATGCGCAGCTACATTTTTTTTGCAAACCTCTTATGAATAAATCTTGCTTATACACACATCTTATCTATAAAATTAGTTGACTTATTTTATCATATGCACTTACTTTTCAATACAGTAAAAGTATTACATGGGGAAAGCATATCCAATGATATTAAATCAATATATGTTTTGTTTTATTCCTATGTGACTAGAATATTTGTAAATTTAATACATAGACTCTACAGAAAAGTGATCATTTATCTTGGCAATAAATCATGCCTTATTAAAGAAAACCAGATCTTCTGGAAACTAAGAATGGAAAGTTATTAACTTAATTCTTCCTGAATTACACAGAAGATCATATCTGATAATATATTAAGAGCATCTTAATCAATGTCTTCCATCATAATGTCATGCATACTGATAAGAGTTTTTGGTCTATTGAGGCATTCGTAAAAAATTCAGAGCACTTCAAATGAATGTCTTACTAACACATGAATCAAATCAATTAGATTTTCTGTATAATCTCTGTGAATGCCATATGACATGAAAGCTACATGAAAACTAAACAGGGTGACCGACATAAGTAAGGTTGCCTAAAAAAATCACCTGGTGGAAAGAATTGGCTTTGCAGGAAAGAAGTCCAGTTCAAATCATCTATTCATCCTTCTGATATATTCTTTCTGTGTGATTATAGGCAAATTATTTAACCTCTTATTGCTCTAGACAATTCTCTTCTTATACATACAGAGTCGTCTGCAGGTTATCTCTAATAGTATTTAACATCTGTGAGGACAAAAGATCCATTGTTGCCTTTCTTTGTATCCTAAGCACTTAGCACAGTGGTCAGCATATAGAAAGTGCTTAATAAATGCTCGTTGACTGACTGACTGTATTGGTAGAGGAAGTTTCTCTGTCTGGAAGTTCTCTATCTGAATAAAATCATAGATCTAATCCCTATCATCCCTAAAAAAAAGTTAGAATCTGTATATTCTCTAGCAAAGAGAGATATCCAATATTTTATACTATGACATTAAGTTTTAAGCTACAGCAGTGAAATTATTTTGAAGATGATGGTGATTATTTTTGAAACAAATCAGCTTTATTTTTATTATTTATTTTCACACAAAGCATACCTGAAGAGGATTAAGTAATTATGTTATGAAATTCAAATGCTTCTAGCAATATGTTCCTTATGTTGACCTTAGAGTAAAATTATCAAGTAAATGCTATGCAAAATACTATCATATTTACATGTTCCAATTATTCGAGTAAGGTCAATTTGAAACATATACAAATATCCACCTTACCCCTTTCTTCTATTATGTATATAATTCTTTTCCTTATTACCAAAATCTTGTGAATAATTTGTATTTTAATAAAACCTCTTTTTAATAATTGTCAAAAAGTTTTAAACATCCGATTAAATAACATACACAGGAAATTATTGATATAGATAGATATATGTGGACATTATATATACTTTTAGTAGGATGCTAAAGTCAGGCAAATCAGTGAATGATAAGAGACCAATAACTTCCTAAGTGCCATGGCAAATGTAATAAATGTTAATCATGTGAAATGAGGCGATTTACCCCCCTTAAGACGAACGGATGGTATCTAAATAGCCCTCCTTTTCAGTTATAAAAGGTCTTCCAATCTGAACAGGCAAAGCTATTCTAGTAGTTCTATTTGTTTAAGAAAATAGGTCTAAATTGATGAAACTAATCATTTTATTCTAACTGCTCTTTTTAAAGACAATTGCTGATTGCATGCCCCTTTTGTAGCTGTAGCTGCGCCCGCGATGGTACAAAATAACCATCTTGCCAGTTGTCACAACTATTTGCTCATTCTTTAATTAAACATAATATAGAAAACAGTATAATTCACATCTAATTAGGAATCAACTTCTTTAGTCTGTGAACTCTTTCCAAAACTGGCTTCAAGGATCATTGTTCCACGATTAAGATACTTATCAAGGTTACTTGAGCTTACCTGCCTCAATTTCATATCTAAAAATACTACATTTTCTCCTTTTTTTTTGTTAGCAATTCCTTCAAGCTGCATTGCATTCCGTTAGAACAGGTAATGACTATGATGGTCAGTGGGGAAAACTGTTACATTGTCGCTGATTTCATTAGAATGAGTCCATCAAGAGTATGAGTCTTCTGAACAGACCTAATACAAGAATTAAAAGAGAATCAATACACAGAAACCACAAAACACAAATCATTAAATATTTTATAATTTCCCTATATTAATGATATTCAAATAGGCTCATGATACCACAACAATAATAACTATTACCTTTCACTTAGTAAAACTTTTCTGGTCTATGTCAAGTTCTACATACATACATTGTTCTTCAAAAATCCGTGTTTGGGAAGCTATGCTGTCATTACTATGTCACTCTTACTCCATGTCCTCAAGTAGATTTTGACTGGATGGATCTCCGGTTCCTATTAGTCTATCATTGTCACCTCTTTGATGCTCCACCTCCATCATTTTGCCCTCACAAATCCCAAACAACAAAAATTATCGTTCTCTACTACTTTCATTATGTAATTAGCTTATACCTAGGCATAAGTTTCATGAAAATTAAAATTGTGAACCTATGATCAGGCTCCTGATTGAGGCCCAAAGCTCGCTCTCTTTCTCTCTTTCCCCCTCTGCCTTTCTCTCTCTCTTTCTCTGTCCCTCTCTCTGTCTGTCTCTCTCTCTCTCTGTCTCTCTCTGTTTCTCTCTCTTTCTCTCTTTCCCTCTCTCTCTCTCTGTCTCTCTTTCTCTTTCTCTCTCTTGTGTGTATAAATATGTATATAAATACATTGCATATATATATGCTCACAAGCATGTATATAAATATATATTCCTTTCACATATATGGATATATTCACATATTCTCATATATTCATCTATTTATACATATGTGTGAATATTGTAGTGATTTGGATACATATTAGGAGTCATCTTTGATTAAATAACAAGCATTTATGTACAGAGGAAACTATGGATATGTATCTCCCATCCCCTATATCCAAGCTGTTGACAAAGTCTATCAATTTCACTTCTTCAACATCTTGGATTCAAAGTAAAAATAAGTCATTTTGCAATTGGGAAGAGTTCAGTGGTTAAGAAGTCTTTGAAAATGCATTGAGGATTCAAGGTCTTTATAGACATTAGAGGAATGGAATTAAAGTTGTAAGTGGTACTGGTGCTGATATTAGTTACATTATAACTTCTTTTTATTTTGGGACAAGAGGGAAGGACAAAAGGATGAGTGAAAATTCTGGGGGAAAATTTGCTTGAGAAGTTGAGGAAGATCTCAAAGATGGCTTTAATCTTATCAGAAAAAAAACAAATAAGAAACAGCTTTTGTGAGCATTAAATGCCTGAGATTATTTGGGTTCTCAAGGGAAGAAAGGTAATATTTTGTACTAGTCACAGGGGGGAAAGAGAAAGAGAGTTAATGAGTAATAAAACATTGCGGATTATTAGTGGGTGACTTGACGAACTTCTGCAATGTATATTCAGTTATTCTATAGTTTATTATGAATGAAATAAACTTAAATGAGACCTTTCCCAGAAAAGCAGAACTGGATCAGATGAATTAGATCTTAATAATAATCTAAAATTAAATTTTAGCAAGACAATAAGAACAGGTCAAGAGGACTGGTGATCTTCGGATAACAGCGATTGGTTGACTACAAAGTCACACCAGGGGAAAGAGGAAAGGAAGATGGCCTGGGAGATTATGTAAGAATTAAAGGTCTGGAGGTCATGCTATGAAAAATCATAAGTCTGATGTGAGGAAGCAAAGCAGATAAGCAGAAGAAAATGAGGCTTCTATTAGTGAATATAATTTAATAGCTCAGAATTTCAGAGATGGCAGAGGGATCTAAGGTATGGTTGCTCTTATGTGTGGGTATGGTGGAAGTGGAGATAAAGATTATAAAAGTCATGGATATCAAAGGACAATGAAGTTAGAGTTAGCTAAAAATGACTGAGTAGGTAGACTTTGAATTTCTTGAGGATGATTGCAAAGAGTAATGTGGAAAGGAATAAACATAATATCATATACTCCAGTTGCTGAAGTAGTTGAGAAATTTGAGAGTGAACTGGAGATTGGTAGAGGCTACTACTCGTATTATTGATAATAGCTAACACTGAGAAAGTTTTTTTAAGTTTGCAAAATGTTTTATGCATATATAGACATATATATATATGTATATATGAACTCATTTGTCCCCCATCACAATAACTAACATGGTTACGTAGTTACCTCAGGGAAAAGACAGATTTTTTTGTAGGCAACAAGACAAAAGTAGCTTTCAAAAAAAATGATTTAGAGTGAGGTGAGTAGGGCTCCAAGTGGAATATTAGAAGGGAATGGGAAAGCTGTGTAATATTCTAGAGCTGAACTAGAGAGGAACAGAACTGGTCATGATGAGAAGAAAGCAGAGATGGCAAAGTATGAAGGATGGAAAGCTGTGTGGGTAGAATTTTAACCAGCCTTAAAGTTCCAATTAGTGTACTCACAACATGGAATGTTGGCCTGGCAAGCTGCCCTCTCCAATCTGCTCCCCAGGTGGACTAAACCCTCTTTGATTATAGCAAGACCAAGGAGTATGGAATTGGGAGGGAAGGGAAAGGTCTGGAATTCTGCCCTCTTTGATTTGTACCCTGGATGAATCGGGACCTTTCTGATTGCTACGTGCAGCATCTAGTCTGTGATGAAGGCAAATGAATGTTTTCTCATAACTTATTTTGTGGGATATGGCTTAACCTGGGTCTCTTCAATGAACTTAAAACATCTGGGATAGGAACAAAATACTCTTAGAGAATAACTGTAAATTTATTTTCTCTCATATTTCTTTTTTTTTACTCAAGATTCTAAAGGTCACATTTTTGGAAGACTCTACCTGTCCAATAAGCAGTCCAGTTCTTAAAAAAAATAAGGATATTAAGTAGAGGAAGTTCAAAGGGTCATGCTATAAGAGGGTATAAAAGCATATGACATAAGAAGTAGAGTTGAGTGACCAGCAGTCCCTACATCTATATTTTGGAAAAGTGTGTAAGTAAGATATATTTATATGTATGTATATGTATACATATATATATATATATATATATATGTATACATATACATACATATATACTTCCAACAAGTCATTTCCTCCCTGTCTTGATGACTTTGAACTCCCCACTAGATAATTCTTTAATCTCAGCCCTCTTAAACCAAGCTTCCATCCTTAATATTCCATTCTAAGGCCCCTTCCTCTATGCTCTCTAGAATGTCTGTTCAATAGGAAACAAACTACCTTTTAATCTTAAATCTTATCTTTCCTGCTCCTATCATCTCCTGGCTTTCACTGAAACCTGACTCTTGTTTGAAGACACTCCTCTCTGGCTATCCTTTTTAGCATAGGGTGTATCCAATTCGTTCACCCAACTCACTGGTAAATGTAGAGGAATTGGAGTACTCCTTTCTCCCTACTTCCACCTTCAAGCTTTCCATCTACTTTCATCCTTCACATGTCACTGCATTCCATCTATACCCACCACCCAATAAAAATTCTCAGAGTTATTGGCTATTGATCTCCAAGACTCTTTCTTTTTCACAATTAATTTAATGCCCGGTCAACACTCTTTCTCTCTTCCCCAACACCTGTTGGCATACTAAGGACTTAAATTACACGATACTTTCTCAAACACCCTAAACTTCATGTTCCTCATTTTACTCATTTCTTATTTCTCATTTCTTTATTTCACCCTACCTTGGCTACTCACAGAGATGTTGGTACCCTTGACCTTTTCATCCCTCCAAAGTGCATCATTCCTGTGTTCATGAAGTCTTAAGTTTCCCTCTCTGATCAAAATCTGTTGTCATGACCTGTCAGTCCCACTTGATACACCAAACCCAATTTCTTGTCCTCACCATAATCTCTAGTCTCTTGATTCCTCACTTCTTTCCTAGGTTTTTAGCTATATACTGGATACAGTCTCTTCACTTCCCCATCTTAACCCCATAGTGAACCAATTTAACTCAGCATTCCCATTTTCTCTTGTGTCTCATCTCTCATTTTCTTGTCACTGATCTTGTCTTGCCAAACCTCAGTCCTGGACTACTCTACCATCCATAAACTTACCTTTTTCTCCTTTGCTGAAGAATAAAGCTGATGAAAAGTCTTGAAACCACGCTGACTAGATCCACTACAAATTGATGTTATATAGCCCTACTGGACCTTCAGTGGGGGAATTGTTTTATATTTCTATAGTTGACTCACCAAAATAATCATCAAAGAAGCCTTACCAAACAACTTTTATCCCTTTTCTTACCTCTTTATGAATACTCCCTCCATCCTCTTAGTTGAGAATTGGCCTCATATTTCCCTAAAAAATGAAAAAAACAATGAAGCTTGCCACTTTTTTTGTAACAGTCCTCTGACATTAACTCCCTCCTAGGACTCCTTAGGTAGGGTTCCTCTATTGACTTTAGTTTTGACAGTTGGGATCACAGCCTCACCCTCTCCCAAGGTAGGTTCAGCTATTAATAGGTTAAATCCTTGTCCTGGTACCAAGTTTATGTCTAAGTAACGTCCCCTGGGCCAGCCAGAGAAGTTGGGTAAAACAATCCCTTAATGAGTCCAAGTGCTAAGAATAATATGTAAAAACATGAGAATTAGTTCAATGCAAAGCTTTATTCTGAGCAATGTGGAGGAGGGGGAAGGAAAGAGAGAAAAAGGGGACCAAGATACAACTCAGGCATATACAGAAAAATCAAGTATAACTCATGTAAAGCAGTACTGAATTTGGAGATCACAAAGATATAGGACCATTCAGCAGAAAATGGGATGTTCTAATATGAAGGTATACTGCTGTTGGAGGGCAGGAAAGGGGAAGAAGGGGGAAGGGAAAAAAGGAAAACATAACTCTGGAATATGAACTTTTTCTTTAATGCTATTTCACTTGGTGATTTCATCACCTCTCAAAGATTTAATTATCATCTTTTTTGCTGATGAATCTTTTACCTACTTTTCCTACCTTACCCTTTCTCCCAAATTCCAAATGTTTTGTAGATATTTTAAACTCAGCATGTCCAAAACCAAACTCATTATTTTTGCCTCCAAACCCTTCCCTCTTTAGATCTTTGCTATTACTCTGAAGGCACCATTATCCTCCCAGGCACCTCGACTTGCCTTCTGGACTCTTCATTGTCTTTTACCCCACTATCTGTTGGCAAGTCTTGTGAATTTTACTTTTCTAACATCTCTCATGTCTGCCCCTTTCTCTGCCCTCTCGTGCAGGTCCTCATCACTTTATGCCTCCAGTCCATCGTCCATCTAGCTGTCAAATTGATCCTTCTAAAGAACAAGTCTGAGTGCCTCAAACACACGCACACATGCACACATGAATACGTACATGCACACATGCACGCACACACACATACGCACACATGCACACACATGCACACACACCCATGCATGCACATACACACACACACCATTCAATCAATTTCAAGGGCTCTCTCCCCCCTCCAGAATCAAATATAAAATCTTATTTAGTATTAAAAGACAGTTATAACCTTCATCCCTCTGACATTCCCAGTCTTCTTATACTTTAGTTCCTATTCCTCATCCACATCCTTGGGATCCAGTGACACTGACCTTGTTGCTATCCCTTATACAAGATATTCTGTCTCTTGACTACGAACATTTTCACAGTTGTACCCAAGTCTGGAATAACCTCCTTCCTCATCTATTTTCTGTCTTTCTAAGTTTCTTTCAAGTCCTAGCCAACATAAAAGATTTCTACAAGAAGCCTTTCCTGATCCCCATTCCTACTGGTTTTATTTTTTTCTTCTGTTGAACATCTCCATTTTTTTGTTTATTTCTGATTTGTCCATAGTTATCTTCATGTATTCCACTTATTTGGATGATATGATTCCTCTTTGAGAGGAAGAACTAGATTTGACCTCCCTTCTCTGTGGTACTTAGCGTAGTTCTAGTATATAGTAAGGGCTTAAAAATGCACGTTGACTGAATGGCATTATTATATAGAAGCAGGCTATAATAGTGATGAGGGAATTCAAGTCTTCAGATATGTGACAAAGGTAGACCAGCTAAGATATTATTGCATAAACTATACTTTCATACTTTAAAAAGTAGAAGAAATAATGAGGTAAAATACTTATTCAGGATATCATTCTGAAAGTCTGCTAGCCAAAGTAGGGACAAAAAAAATAGAAACAACTAAATGCAGTTACTTCACCACATTCAAGTTCATGACTGCTTAAAAAAATGATTGGAACTGGACTTGAGAATCTTATTTATATCCTAGACCTTTGGAAAACTTTGTTTTGAAGTTTAGAGAATATATACACAGGATTCCATGATCTAAAATTCCAACAAAAAGTCAATTCAAAGGAGAAAGTATAAAATTTGTCAGAAATTTATTCTGATAGTATAAACACAAAAATTCCAATGTAGAAGAAAAATGAGGGAATGAGGAGTGTAAAAAATAAAAACAGTAGTGTGACTGAACTAAGAGTTTTAGATACACACACACACACACACACACACACACACTCTCTCTCTCAATACAAAGATAACATATAAAAGGTGGTGATAAAAATAAATAAAACTCTGTCAGCAATGTTTACATAAATATTGAGATGAAATTTTTAATGAGGGCTACAGACAAGAAACTATCTCTTAAATCTAGGCTAAAAACAAATTTGGAGTGAAAGAATGAGTAGGACCCCGGCGTATGTTAGATGGAACAATGGTAGTAGATAACAGAGAGAAGGAAGATGAACTTTTTCTCGAGTTGACTTTTCTGGTAGATCTCTAGGTTATGGAATGTTTTGTACCATTTCCCTGAAACTGACCTTTCAAAGTTTTAGAAGTGTGTCAGATTTGTATGGCATTCCTTTCCTATTGTCTTTCTATTTTGTCTATCAAGGAAATACTCCTAAAACTAGAAAGCCTAGGACAAAAATTGGTTTACAGGGAATTGAAACCCAAGATAAATGAGGAGATATTAAGAGTACCTAGCAACTCACACTGAGTTCATGAAATCCAGCCTTGATTAACTATGTCCTTGTATCCTGAAAGAACTGAGAATTCTAATTGCTGTACCATTGTCAGTGATCTTTGAAAAATTGTGGAGAAAAGGAGCGGTGACAAAGGACTGAAGGAAGAGAAGAAATTGGGGCTTTGATTTTTAAAAGGGAGAATAAAGCAGATTTTTTTCAAAGTACTAGCCTTTAGAAAATTCTAGTAAAATTATAGAGAGCTACATTCTATGAGACAAATATCTATCTCATAGACTATTGAGACAGTGAGGATTCACCAAAAACTATGAGATAGTACAGGTTGAAGGGTTCAACAAAAATGAAACATGAAAGATAAATCTATTTTCCCTTTATGACAGGAATATTAGATTGACCAGTCTAGGGAATTCAGAGGATGTCCAATATCTTAATTTCAGCAAAAAAACTAATGATATCTCTCGAAATATACTTGCAGTCAAGATTAAAATACATAAGGTAAATGAGAGTTTAGTTAAGCAATGTCTGAACTATTTGAGCAACAAATCACCAAAGCAGTGATTAATGAATTCATGTTGATTTGGAAAGCATTCAATAGTGAAGAGACACAGAGATCAGTCCATGTTCCCAGAGTGTTCCTTAACTTTATTCAGTATTTTACCAATGATTGGAGTGGATAGATGGCACAATGAGAAGATTTTCAGGAAAAATAAAGGAAGGATGCATAGATAAGACATCTAGAGGTAAAAGTGATAGTATAGAGTAACAAAGATGATGCTGTATTTGGAGTCATAGGGCTTAGTTTTAATTCTGAGTTGTCATTTGGTCAAAAGAATTTATCTCTTGGTTTCATTTTCCTCATCTGTAAAATGAAAGAGTTGTACTAGTTAACCTTGAATGATTCTTTCTCTAACTTTGTGATACTAAGAATCAAGATCCTATATATAAATGTATTGCTTTTAATAAGTATAAACGCAAAGTTTGTTTTCCTAAATAGGCTCTTTGAAATTCAGAATTCCCACATTAAGAAGATTCCCAGAATAAAAAGTATTTATCTAAAGAGAGAATGGAGGATCTTATGGTCATGTGAATCTGGGGTTCTTTTCATTTCAAAGAGACCTACTACCCCAGTGAGATTGAATAGGAAGAAGGGAAGAAAATACAAAATGCAAGTACTGTGGTTATAAGATGTCTTACAATGACTACTGAGTTAGATGAAGATGAAGATGCGATTCAGGTGAGAAAGGGAACAGGGAAGGATTTAGATAATGACAATTTCCATAAGAGAAGCAACTCTCAGAGGAAAGGAGAAAAAAACTTTGAAGATATCCACTTCACAAAATATCAGTGGAATATATCAATAAAATTCCTGATAACACTGATTGGATTTCTGTTGGAAATAGGAAGGCACTGGTCATTTGTATGCAGAGGTTGTTTCTAAGGTGAGTATCAAAAGTAGGAGACTGCTTGTATGTCCGCTACTATTCATATATAGAAAATTGGCCATTTGCATATAAACATGTTTATTTTTCAATTTCAAGATCCTTCTCAATTTGGGGGACTGAATTTTATTTATTTAAAATTTAAAAATGTTTAGTCAATTTTAAAGAAAAACATTGTTGGGGAGGAGCCAAGATGGCGGAGTAGAAAGACACATACGCTAGCTCCGAACCCACAACCTATAAAATATCTGTAAAGAAGAACGTCTAAGAAATTCTGGAGCAGTGGAAGCCACAGAACAATGGAGTAGAGGAGATTTCTGTTCCAGAGAGACCTGAAAAACTGACACCAAAGGTCTGTCATGCACCTGACAGAAGCAGATCCCAGCCCTGCCTTGACTGCGTGGCACCGAGAGGAGCAGATCCGAGCGGGCTTTAGGGACTGAATCTCCAGTGGCCGTGAAGTTCCCTCCACTCACAGGTGCACAGGTCAGTGAGAGAGACTGTTTGATGGGTCAAGAGGGGAGCAGGGTGTCTCCATAACTCAGGACCCCTCAGGAGGTAGCAGTGGAGACAGCAGCAGACAGGGGCTCCCAAAGCAGGAAGGAGCTCAGATCCATTGTTGAAGGTCTCTGCACAAACACCCTGAGGGAACTGAGCCCCGTGTGGTGGCCCTGTCCTCACCTGAGAACATGAACTTAATATCACACTGAATAGCAGCCCGGGCCCCATTAGAAATCCTGAGGCTAGGGAGCAGCATTTGAATCTCAGACCCCAAGCACGAGCTGGGCAGATCTGGAGGTCATGGGGGTGTGGAAAGGAATCTCAGAAGTCAAGTAACTGGCTGGGAAAATGCCCAGAAAAGGGAAAAAAATAAGACCATAGAAGGTTACTTTCTTGGTGATCAGATGTTAGCTCCTTTCCTTTCTGAGGAGGGGGAACAATGCTTACCATCAAGTAAAGACATAGAAGTCGAGGCCTCTGTATCCCAAACATCTGAAATAAATATTCAATGGGCACAGGCCATGGAAGAGCTCAAAAAGGATTTTGAAAATCAAGTTAGGCAAGTGGAAGTAAAACTGGGAAGAGAAATGAGAGAGATGCAAGAAAAGCATGAAAAATGGGTCAACACCTTGCTAAAGGAGACCCAAAAAAATGCTGAAGAAAATAACACCTTGAAAAATAGGCTAACTCAATTGGCAAAAGAGGTTCAAAAAGCCAATGAGGAGGAGAATGCTTTCAAAAGCAGAATTAGCCAAATGGAAAAGGAGGTTCAAAAGCTCACTGAAGAAAACAGTTCTTTCAAAATTAGAATGAAACAGATGGAGGCTAATGACTTTATGAGAAACCAAGAAATCACAAAACAAAACCAAA
>CM053773.1:84872611-84901538 GCA_028658325.1 Potorous gilbertii | reverse complement strand
TAGGAACATTGTGGCCAAATTCCAGAGTTCTCAGGTCAAGGAGAAAATATTGCAAGCAGCTAGAAAGAAACATTTCCAGTATTGCGGAAATACAAACAGATAACACAAGATCTAAAAGCTTCTACATTAAGAGATTGAAGGGCATGGAATAGGATATTCCAGAAGTCAAAGGAACTAGGACTAAAACCAAGAATCACCTACCCAGCAAAACTGAGTATAATACTTCAGGGCGGAAAATGGTCTTTCAATGAAATAGAGGACTTTCAAGCATTCTAGATGAAAAGACCAGAGCTGAAAAGAAAATTTCACTTTCAAACACAAGAATGAGAAGAAGCATGAAAAAGTAAACAGCAAAGAGACGTCATAAGGGACTTACTAAATTTGAACTGTTTACATTCCTACATTGAAAGAGGATATTTGTAATTCTTGAAAGCTTTCAGTATCTGGGTAGTTGGTGGGATCACACACACACACACATACACACACATACATGCACGCACACACAGAGACAGAGAGTACAGAGTGAATTGGATAGGATGGGATCATATCTTAAGAAAAATGAAGGTAAATGGTGAGAGAGAAATGTATTGGGAGGAGAGAGGGAGAAATAGAATGCAGCAAATTATCTCTCATGGAAGAGGCAGGCAGGAGACTTTTTAGTGGAGGGAAAAAAGAGGGGAGCTGAGAGAAAAACATGAAATTTACTATCACCACATTTGACCAGAGGAAGGAATAAAATGCACACTCATCTTGGTATGGAAACCTATCTTACAATACAGGAAAGTGGTGGAAAAGGGGATAAGCAGGATGGGGGGATGATGGAAGGGAGGGCAATGGGAGGAGGGAGCAATTTGAAATCAACACTCTTGGGGAGGGACAGGATCAAAAGAGTGAATAGAAGCAGTGGGGGCAGGATTGGATAGAGGGAAACATAGTTTGTCTTACACAACACGACTATTATGGAAGTTATTTGCAAAACTACCCAGATATGGCCTATATTGAATTGCCTGCCTTCCCAAGGGACTGGGTGGGGAGGGAGTAATGGGGAGAAGTTGGAGCTCAAAATTTTAGGAACAACCCTTGAGTATTGTTCTTGCTACTAGGAAATAAGAAATACAGGTAATGGGGAATAGAAAGTTATCTGGTCTACAGGACAAAAGAGAAGATAGGGTACGGGAAGGGAGGGATGATAGAAGAGAGAGCAGATTGGTGATAGGGGAAATTAGAATGCTGGGTGTATTGGGGTGGGGGGAGGGGGACAAATGGGGAGAAAATTTGGAACCCAAAATTTTGTGAAAAGAATGTAAAAATTTAAATAAATAAATTTATTCAATAAAAAAGAAAATAAAGAAGAAAAAGGAAAAAAAAGAAAAACATTGTTAATATAAATGTGTTTATTGTGAGTGAACCTGATGGGGGAAAACAAATAATAAATCTATTAGAAGGTACATATTAAACATTTAGGTTTTGGAAATTTTCTTTTGATTGCCTAGGTGGCAGAACTAATTCCTTCTTGGGTTAGGATTTCTTTATTCTGAAAAATTGAGTTTATTGATTTCGTGGTTTTGAATAACCTTTTAGGGTAGTTACCTTAACATCTCTTTCACTTGAGTAACACAATGAAGGCAGCCTTTAGGGTCTAACTAGCTACAGACAGACACATTTTTCACAACTAGACCATGAAAAACCCACTGTTTCCCATAGTCAGATCACTATTTTACAGTTATCCTCCGATGAGGGGTGATTATTTAAGGGCCTTGTACATTTCCTGTTATTCTCATTCAATGGGTATTGGGTAGATATTTTCTTTTAAGTCATTATATTCACTATAGAAAAGGTACTAGGATGCTTCGATATCTATTGGGAGTGTACAAGTATGAACAAAATATCACAGAAAGGTAATATGGAAAAGGGATGAAGTGAATGTTTCCCAACTTCAAAGCATGAGTTCTGCACAGGAAAGCGATTTTCACATACTCTACAGTGAATTCCCTAAGATTTTTAAGTAGCAAAGGTATTAATTTTTATTCTTAGAAGGAGTTGCTCCCTGGTAACTCCTCACATGAATAAAATCTCAGATGAGATTAATGTCTGTTAATTTTTAAAAAAATAATAATACAGTTAACATTGACATGGTGCTTATTACATACCACACACTGTGCTAAGTGCTTTACAATTACCTTGTTTGATCCTTATGACAATGTTGGGTGTTATTATTATAGTGAGGAAACTGACTTGCTCAGAGTCTCACAGCTAGAAAATATCTGAGGTTGGATTTGAACTTGGGTCTTGCTGACTTCAGGCCTATCCACTCTATCCACTGTACCACAGAAAAGAAGTTTTTGTTATCATCACTACCCTCCATACCACCCCCTTCAAAAAAAATACTACCTAACCTTTTAATCTTTTTTTCAATTTTTAAATACAATTTTACTTAAGGTTTTGAGCTCCAAATTCAATCCCTCCCTTTACCCTCCTTGAAACAGTAAGCAATCAGATACAGATTATACATGAGCAATTATGTAAAACATTTACACAGTCATCATTTTTGTATAAGATGCAAGCAAAAGAAAAAATGAGAGAAAAAATAGCACGCTTCAGTCTGTATTCAGACAATCTCATTTCTCTCTCTGGAGGTGGATGGTGCCGTTCATCATGTGTTCTTCGGGATTGTCTTAAATCATTGTATTGTGGAGAATAGCGAAGTCATTCACAATTCTTCATCAAACAATGTTGCTATTACTGTGTAGATTGTTCTTCTGGTTCTGCTCCCTTCATTATGCATCAGTTCACGTAAGACTTTCCAGGTTTTTCTGAGATCACCCTGCATGGGAAAAATCACCTGATGGTATATATGAAATGAAATGAGGCTAGTATAATAAGGGAGCCATTCAAATCAATGTTAACATTTAATACATCATGTACCTAAATACTCTTTAATCCCAATTCATCCTATCTATTCAGAATTTTTAAATATTAAGATACCACCTCTGGGAAAAGATTGACATGGCTTTGGGGAACCAACACTTAAGTTAACACTTTAAGTAGATTATAGATGTAAAATCAAGCATTCGTTGCTAAACGTGTGATTGTAGTATTTTGTTACAACTCAGAGTTGTATTGGAAATCATGGGGCCATTGAAATGTGACAGAAACACAATAAAGAACATCAGAAAACCTTTTTTTGTTTTAATGAAAAAAATGTATAAAGAACACTGGACAGAAATCATGATACCATGATGATATCAGTACTGACTCTTTCCTTGACTGTATGAAAGATTCTTAACTGCTCTGCTCTGAGTTTTCTTATCTCTAAAATTTTCATAAATTCATTAAGAAGTACAAGGAATCCTAAAAGTCATTTAGATCACACTTTTATTTTACAGATAAAGAAATTGAAACCCAATGGGTGTTGACTTCTCCAAGGTCACACAGACAGTTACTCTGCTCTCTCTCTCTATCTCTCTCATAAATGTTCAGAGACATAAAATTTCTCCTAAAGATTTCTTTGATCACATCTCCCCAATTTTTTATGTTATCTTATTGTTGTCACTTTTTTGATGAAATTAATGATCATATCTGTGCTTTGGTGGGCATGTTTTGATCCAGTCATACTTTATAGTTGTTATTTTAGTGACCAGTTAATTTTTATATTTGTTTATGTAATTTTAGTGCATTGTTGTTAGTATAGAATGTGTAATATTTCCTATCTTCCTATTTTGTAAAATTTTTACGTCCTAAGATATGATCAATCAAAAAGGTACTATAAACAGATGAAAACATGCACACTCTTTTTCAATTCCATTAAATAATCATTAAAGAGCTATCATATCTGCTTTTAAATCCCATTTATGGGATTCTTTCTTGTATTTTTCATTTAGATTCATCTAAGGCTGATGGGAATAAATTGGGGTCCTCTATCATTAGTTATTTTTTTACTCCTTATAATTCATTATTGTTTTCCTCAAAGAATTAAAAAAAATATGATGAGCAAAGTGGAATGGAGTATAAGAAATGATGTAAAAGAATCATTAACCAGAAAAGAGAAGTCAGAAACCAGTCATTTTGGCTACAATATGATTGCATTTCTCTTAGGAGGTCAGCAATAACTCTGAGATTCAAAGCATGAAATGTGACTTAAAGCAGTTGAGTTTGGTTAGCTTTTTCCATGATGTAAGAAAAAAAATATTATATCATGGTACCTTTTATCAAGATGACTCAGAATGTAATGAGCTCTCTTTGAAGTAATGAATTGATTTTATATGTGTGGCAAGAAAAGGGAGGCAGGCATGTAAAGAGAGTGAGGGATAGAAGATCATTGGCCCACATTTTACCTCATCTTAAAAATATTAAAAGAAAACAAGGGAAGCTTCCAGCTTATTAAAGACAGAAGAAATTGCATGAATTGAGGAACATGAACAGATTGTAATATACCCCTGTGGAAAGAGTTCTCATGCCAAAGAGGGCATAGACCTACTAAAGCAATAAAAACTATGTATCTAGTCATGAAAAACAAATAATGAGTTTTTCAAATTCTGAAAAACAAAACAGTATTTTTTTTAATGTGAACACAAAGTTATTCATGAAAAGGAGTGGCATTTGCATAATTTAGTATTTGGAAGGTAGTTTCAATGGAAAAGGAAAATGGTATGCAGATTGACCAAAAATAATTATTTCAGTGAATGGGGAAGTATAAACTTTTTTGTGAGTTATCAGTATAACTACAATCCCTTACTGAGCTAGTACTATGCTAAGCAGCTTTAATTTATAAATATCCCTGACAACAAATGAATAAAGGTTTTTAATAAGAACTTACATTTGTATAGTGCTTCCTCACAACATGCCTGAAAGGTAGGCTGTGTGATTAATATTGGCAACATTTTGTGGATGAAACATTGAAGCTATAAGACTTCAAGTGCTCCACCCATGGTGCCACAGCTACTAAGTGTCTAGTATGGTGCTAAGGGGTAGGATTTGAATCCAGATCAACTGATTCTACGTTCAGTATTTTTTCCTTTATGTCTCTCAGTTCCACAATGTGCCTCAAATTCTTCTTACATTATACACAGATGTCCTGAAAACGAGGTCATTTTCCCAGTGTCATGTGAAGATAAAAATGCTAAGACGAAATGAAGAGGAAGATCACCCATCATCAAAGTTACAAGGTGAGGATTTGAAATCAAATTGCAAAGTCATGGTCTGAAGCATTAGAAGCTAGGTAGTCCAGTGGATAGAGCACCAGTGCAGGAGTCAGGAGGACCTGAGTTCAAATCTCACATCAGGCACTTGACATTCACTATCTGTGTGACCTTAGACAAGTCACTTAACCCCAATTGCTGCCTCATTCTGGGTCATCTACAGTCATCCTGATGAATATCTGGTCACTGGATTCAGATGGCTCTGGAGGAGAAGGGAGGTTGATGACCTGCCCAGCCCTCCCTCACTCAAAACAAAGTCAAGTGCAAGTCTTATCATTTCTCTGATGGCATGGTCTTCTTCGGCAATGAAGAACAAACACACCCAGCATTATGTATTGTTGGCAAGCAGCCAGATGTGTGACATAATTGCAAGGGTCTTCAAAAATCCGATTTCCTTGTATCTACAATTCTGATTCTTGGCTTAAGGTATTACTTAAAGATCTATGTAAAGAGGGAAAGTGAAAGCCCTTTACCTGGATGAGTAACACTTAAACTTGTTAATAGCTTTTGGTGTGTGTGTGTGTGTGTGTGTGTGTGTGTGCATGTTTATATGTGTTTGCATATATGTATATGTATATATATATATATATATATAATTTATTATAGTGACTAATGATTAGTGCATTAGATACTGAGCAAAACAAAACAAAACAAGACCCGGAGAGTACAGCAAGTTTCCTACATGCCAGGAACAGAACACTTCTGAGCTGTGGGCACTTGAGAAATACAGAACATCTCAGGAATAATTCTGAAATTCGGGCTAGGTACTAAGTCCTGAGGCTTAACTGATGACATTTAACTAATAAGCTCCTATATAGAGGGTCACTATTGTATTTTTTCTCTGAGAATATAGGCTCAAAGTCAATTTTTTTTTGGTGCTGAAAGCATTTTTATCAATCAATCATTCAATCAACACATATTTTAAGTGCCTTCTACTGTAGTAAGTGGTGGAATGCAAAAATGTAAGATATATAAATATGTGTGTAGGAGTATGTATGTTACCTATTACTATTAGCTATTTATTCATTGAACAAACATGAGTAAGGATAAAGGAAAGTGGGCCGAGCTAATTAAAGGCAATTGCTTTTTCATTCACTGAATTGTCTGAGCACAAGTGGTCTCTTCTGGAGCAACAGATACTAATAAATCCATAAATATTTATTAATACCTACTATGCTAAGAGCTGGGGATACAAAAAAGGGACAAAAGACAGTGCCTGCCCTAATGTTATGCAATAAACCAAACATATCTCATACATGGCGCTAACTCTAACCCTACCCTCCCCCCTCCCTCCTTCTCATCTCCTTTATTTATGTACTTATTGCTTATTTATTGTTTGTTTGTATATTTGTTTATTGAAAGATGTTTGCAATAAATTCTCTATATACTGTGCTTGGGTGTAGCTATTCAACAACAAAAACTAAATAGTGCCTCCCCCTCTGGGACCTTACATTCTCCTAGATTGAAATATGAAGTTAAATCAAAGTAGGAAGTAGTAGGGTCAGTATTTCTGGCCAGGGCAACAGAGTCAGTGAAGTCATGGAAACACAAACATACAGAGTATGTTCAAAGAATGATGAATTAAACCACATAGCAATGATAGAAGAAATGCTTTTGTCCCTCAGGAGCTGAGACTAGATGACTTCTGACCCACCTTATACGTCCAAGTTTTTAATCACGGTGATTCAATAAATATACATAATATCCAAGTCATTATCAATGAATTATCCCTGAGTCAGAGAATCATGAATCTAGAGCTGGAAAGGATTCTGGAGGCCATCTGGGACACTATCTTCATTAGATTGTTGAGGAGACTGAGGGTCAGTGGGGTCATGTGGCTTTCCCAGGGTAACAAAGCAAACAGCAGGCAAAATTTAAACTCAAACCATCATATCCCTTAGCTGATTCATTTCCCACCACACCATGGAAGATGAAAAAGTCAAGAAAACAGTATATTAGTATAATGAAGTAGGCCAGAGGAAAACAAAATGGCAGGTGAAAAACACCATCTATTAGTAGTAACTTCATTAAGACATTTGTCACTCTTATTGAAAAGTAGAGACATTCTATTAAAATAGAAATGTTAGCATTGAGCAGTCTTTTCTTGTCTGATCTTCATATAGCATTTTTATTTTTGTTTTTTCCAACTGTGAAGCATCCAGTGAATGTCTGGTAAATTTTTAGGTCTGGAGGAAGGATTCTGACTTTTCTATCATTCCTCCTAGAGAGCACTTGCCAATCACTGAGCAAGCCAGTCTAGGTCAAATGGCTGCAGCCCATGAAGTAGCTGGGATCAGAAGAATTAGTTCTGCTTGCCTTACAAGGCCAATCTATCCCCTAAGTTTTCTGTTCAAACCGCATTTCACTGCTCAACCTCAACTGGAAGCATTTAGTGCTCACATTGTTCTGCATTTTTTATTTCTTTCCTTCCACTCAAACACATGTAAAAATGGAGAGGAAGATTCCCATCCCCTACCCATTGTACACACACAGGCACGTGCACATGCACACACACACACACACACACACACACACACACACACAAACACACCAAATGACCCCCAGCAATCTTTTCCCCCTTGACATGACAAAGTGATTATCTTTTAATCAAAGAGACAGATGAAAAGAGTTTATTAATAAAAGTTCCCCTTCAGGACGATTGGAAATGAATGATTAGTAAAATACACCCAATTTTCCTTATAGACCCCCCTCATAGAGAGGCATCTGTGAAGGGCAGGAATGCCAGAAAAGAGTTGGGGATGGAGGCATCTGGAAGCTGTTTGCGATATGGATTAGGAGTCAAGCTGCACACAGATACTGCCTCCAGTCACAAAAGCTTACTCTGTGGAGAGAAAAAAATATGCTGTTTGTTTACAATGCTACCCTTCCCCTTTGCTTGTTATCTATTTTATTTCTTCCTCCACTCCGCCTTTCCCCCTGCCATTCATGTGCAATTATGTCTGTACAGATATGCCAGCTGGTGAAGCTTGTTAACCATACCCACCATGAAGGCATTCAGGGAACACTAGGAGGAAGGATGTTGGAGCTACGCAAACAGGACCACATCATATCAGTTGCCTTTACTCATTTGTGAGACTTGGGAGACTTGGACCTTGTGGGATGGTTGTGATGATGCAGTTTGGACATCAGAGTCACATGCACAATCTAAACAACCCATAATACCCAGAAAAATATGTGCATATGTATATATGAGTGTATAAACAAGACTTCCAGTGTTGGCCTTTCCATTATTTGCTTACATCCTTATCAAAACACTTGGAGAATGGTGTTTTTAGGTTGCCATTTTTCACATCTGGGAAATGTTATCTGGTAAATTTTTATAGGTATCACCAGCTGAAATTTTTCTTTGGGGAAAATATTGTTTCCTTTGTCTTTATATGGTTGTTATAAAATAGGAGAAAAGTCACCCTAGCTATTTACTATCCATCCAACATGAATTCTGCAAATACTGGTATGGTGAAAATAGTGTTCTTAAAACAATCTATACAAGAATGATTGCCTTTGCTCTATAAATCAAGAACAATTACATGTTTGGTTTGATTTTGTAAATATCAAACTAACAAAAATAAGTGAGTAGGCTTGACAGAAAGTCAGTGGGGTGAGGGCAGCTATGCTAGCCAAGATCAGACCAAGTCTGTCACCTTTTGCATCCAAGAAGAACTGGTTATTCACCTTTCTTCTGTCAGGAAATGTTCTAACAAAACAAATCAAAGTGATGGCAAAAATACAAGTTGAAATCAAGCTCTGAATGTAGAAAGAGACTATTTCCAACTGGTTTGGTGCTTTTTCTGACGACATCTACACTACAGACACAGGGTTACTTCCCAAAGAAGCCACTCTACTCAGATGCGTCTAGAGGGACGAAGTTTTATCTGTGAGAAATGCACTGAAATGGGCAGCTATATTCAGCAATTAAACTGTTGTTGGATAAGATCATAGAAAATAGAATTTGCAGATGCTTCGTAAACTGCTGGAAGTGAATCCTTTCAGATACTATTCTTGAGGCAGCATGGTATGTATGGTTGCTAAAATGTTGGCACAGAAGGGAGAAGACCTGAGTTCAATCACTCAATCAATTCATCAATCATTTATGAATACCCTAATATGTGCCAGTATTTTGCCAAGAAAATCTCATAAAGAAAAATCCATGGGATCACAAAGGGTCAGACACGACTGAAAGACTGAACAGCAGCAATGTGCCAGGCACCGGGCTAAGTGCTGAGGATACAAAAGAAAAAAAATGGAACATAACTTGTCAAGAACATTCTTACATTTTATCCAGAGAGACAAAAATATACATACGTATTTATTATCATTGCTGTTAGTAATAAAAAGTATAGTACTTAAAGGTTTGCAAAGTATTTCTCATTCAAGAAATACAAGGTAAGTTTTGAGGAGGATTTGTTGTTATTTAGTTTATTAATCTTGTCTGACTCTTCATGATACCTTTTGGGGTTTTCTTGGCAAAGATATTGGGGTGATTTACCATTTCCTTCTCCAGTTCATTTTTCAGATGAGGAAACAGTGGCATACAAGTCTAAATAACTTGTACAGAATGACACAGTAAGTGTCTAAAGTCAAATTTGAACTCAGGTCCTTCTGATTCGAAAATGGTACAAAGTGGTCCTCTCTTTTATTAAAAGAAATTCATTGTTCTAAGAGGTAACATGGTAGAAGCAGGACATTCTAGACAGGGGTGCCAGATTAAACAAAGATGTAGAGAAGGAAAATGAAATATCCTATTTAAGAGTGAATCAGTAGATCTATGAAGCTGAACCAGAGCATGTGAAGTATAGTCATATTTAATAAGCCTGGAAATGTAGGGTAAACCCAGATTTTGAAAAATTTTAAATGTTGAAGAGAGGAGTTTGTACTTGATTATGGAAGTAATCAGGAGCCTCTGGCATTTATTGAGCTGGCCTGTGACATGGTAAGACCTATGCTTTACGAAAATCATTTTGGCAGCATTGTGGAAGATGGATTGGCCAGGGAGTGACCAATTATCAGGCTCTTGCAATGGTGCAGTATAGGCCAGAAGTGATGAGAGTATGGACAAGGGTGACAGCTGCATCAACAGCAAGAAAGGATGGCTATGGGAGAGGTTGGGGAGATAGAATTTACAAAGACTTGGCAAGTGTCTACATATGGAAGGTGGCAGAGAGTGAGGATTTCAAGGTTAAAAATTTGGGTGACAGAAAGTATATCTAACATATACAGATATATAAAAGGAGTGGATATGGATAGTTTGAATCCTATTTTACACATTTTATCCATGCAGACATAGGCAAGTCATATGAACTCTATGAGTTTCAGTTTCTTCCTCTGTAAAATAGGAATATTATCTACCATCCAATATTGTTGCAAGCATCAAATAAGATGCTATATAAAGTGTTTTTCAAATTTTAAATTCATAAATAATGGTAAGTTATCATTAGTGCTGTCACAACCCTTAATTCCCATCCTACTCCCAGAACTACTCCTGGTATTTCAGAATCTCCTCTAGGCTGACCTTATATTGCAATTCAATATTCCAAGAGGTAAAGCACAATAAATAATTAGCAAAAAGATTCAAATTTTTCACCAAGTAATTATGTAAACTTGTGTTTTTTTGTGCCAGTTGATAATGCTTCAGGTTGGTTTATTAATATATTATTTGGTCTCTAGCAGGCAGACTGTAAGTTCTTTTGAGGAAAGTCCCTATGCCTTCCTAGTGATTATCAACACTAATTGTTGCTATTTCCCACCCAGCCTGATGTGTTTCTTTTTCTTGGTCTCATTAAAGGGGCCATACCCTGGCTGCTTCTTAAAGAGGCCTATTCAATGAATGGGCATTGCCTCAGCCTAAGTAAGTACCTGCAAAAACCTTAGCCTAAAGGGCCCAAGGTCTCCCAGTGCATCCTGGGTCATCTCCAGTCATCCTGATGAACATCTGGTCACTGGATCCAGATAGCTCTGGAGGATAAGTGAGGCTAGTGACCTGCACAGCCCTCCCTCACTCAAAACAAAGTCAAGTGCAAGTCATGTCATCATATCTCTTGATGGCATGGTCTTCTTTGGCAACGAAGGATGAAGACAAATATGTCACTTAAAGAATAGTCCCATAAACAAATGAAAAGATAAAAACGAATTTAGAAAATATTAATAGATTTGTTTTCTTAAAAATAACGACTACATGTAACTTAGAAAATTTTCTCTCTTCTCTGCTTTGCCTATTGACTTCCTTTCTTTAAGTTCCATCTAAAACCACATCTTTTAGTGGAAGCCTTCCTTACCCTTCTTAATTCTAGTCTCTTTCCTCTTAATTATTTTCTATTTATGGTATATACCTATATATGTGTGTATATACATATGCATATATAATAGTTTTTTTAAATTTCGTTGTGTATATATTTGTTTGCATGTTGTCTCTCTTCCACTAGATTATAAGCTCCTTTGGGGCAGGCATTTTCTTTTGCCACTGGTATCCCCCCAGGAGGTACTTAATAAATGTTGATTGATTGATGAAAAATGAGTGGATTAGGCTTTCTCAGGAAGAAATGACTTTCACCAAGTAAGAGCCCTTCAAGGAAAGATTATATGGTGACTGCTCATTAGGTATTTTTAAAAAGGATTCATAGTCTGTTATAAACAGGACTAGACCTCTGAAATCCCTTCTGACTCTAAGATTCTGCTTGGTTCTAGAGTAATCTTTGTGCAGTGATTTTCTGAGTATCAGTAACAAGTGCGACATGAAGCTAAAACAAGTGACTGTCATTATTACAGAGGATGGAATGGATACCCTGGGCAGAGGCCAGATTAAAAAAGATTACTTAAAAATTGTGAGGTACTTTGATTGTTCGTTTGTGAATAAAATTACCCTGATTTCAGTGTAAGCCAAATTACAACAGGAGTTCCTCAGTGGAATTCATGGCCACTGAAAAATGATTATCCTAGAAATTTACAAGGAAAATAAACTTGATGAAGAATCCATATTACTAAGATTGCATCAAATATTTGTATAGGTATTATTATATCAATACATAGAACTTGATCAGGCCAAGAATTGAACAGGTGGAAGGTAGTGGGGTCTAATTGCATCATCACTTGACCTTTCTTTTCTGCTCTCTTTCATTCCTGCTATATTCAGCCCTGGGTTTTCTGTTCAGTTCTGAGCATGACATTTAAGGAAGAGCATGGATATGCTGGTGAGTAACCTATAAAGAACAGCCTAGCTGGTGAACAGCCTTAAGTTTTTGTCAGCTTAAGGCTTGGTTGAAGAAACTGGGGATGTTTATCCTGAAGACAATAAGACTGAGGGTAAGGTTAAGGCGGGGGGACAAGAATGCTGCCTTCAGATATTTGAAAAACTATTACCTGAAAGAGAAATTAGACTTGCTCTGTTCATGACCAGAGGCAGAACTGGGAGCAGAGTATAGAAATTGTCAAAAGACAAATTTCAGTTTCATATGAGGTAATCTGCCATTGGAAACAAGAGTTCTAAAACATATTTGTGTCATGAACTCCTTTGGTAGTCCTGTGGAGTCTATGAATGCCTCCTTAGAATAATGCGGTGTTGTTGTTTTCAAATGAATGAAACAGGATTACAAAAAAAAAATCAAACGCTAGTTATGTTCAAAATACAATTCCAACATAATTTTTATAAAACAAATTTACTGTCTGGACCCAGCTTTCCCATAGTTTCCTTTTCATTTATTGTTTTATGTATTGGTTAACAACAATTCCCAAGGCATGTGTTTCCATTATTTTTCTGTCTTCCTACTACATCTTACTGTGCCTTTAAAATGATCTCCACATCTTCCTTCCATAAGAATTCTTACATAAACGCTCTTGAATCCATTTTCTAATTCAAAAGACAATATCCTCAAACTATTTCCCCTTGCATCAGACCTCAAAGGAAGCTAAATGCAATTTCACTAATCAACAAAGATCTCATAATAATGGAATTTCAAAATTCGATGTGTTCTCAGTGCTCTTTCTTACTTGACAAAAAAGTGGCCTATAGTATTTCAGGCAAGTGATTATTTAGCCTTCTTTTAAGGAACTCCAGTGAGGGTAAACCAAAAACCTTTCAAGGCAGTCAATTGCAATTTTTGGATAGTTCTAATTGTTAGGGAGTTTTTATTTACCTCAAGACTACATTAGGCACATTCAAATGGGCTGATCTGAGCTCTCCATTAAATGTTTTTTTTAAAGATAGCCATATATAGGTTTTACTAGCTTTCAAACTCAATAAATGCATAGTGCCTATCCTAAGGTCCATGCAATATGGGTCTTTTGTAACCTCAGGGTTATCTCTTCTCTTGACTAGAAGATCCAACTGGTTGTCTGCCCAGGGCTGTCAGGTGTCACAGTCAGGAAATGTTAATCTAGCATTTTCTACATCACTAGAACAAAACACAGGTTAGGGAGATCAATGAAACCTTCTATTCTCATGTTCAAATCGTAATATAGAGGATCTAGAGGCTAGCAGGAAGTCACTAGTATTATTAATTTTGTTGTGTTACGGTCTACCATTTTATTATAAGCATAATTTTCATGTAAAAAATAATTTTTTTTTGCTAATTTTAGTTTTCATATTGCCTGATTTTCTCTCTTTATTACTTCTCTTCTCCCTCCCAGAGTCTATTGCAAATGAATATATATTTAATGAAAGAGAAATTAGACTTGCTCTGTTCATCAACACACTCTAATATATATACATATATATATATATATACATACAATATATATTATACAATAATATATACAATATATATATCACATATTATTCCATATCTATGGACCTCATAGATATATGTATGTATATCTATGCACATATATTTATGTCTATATCTACCTATCTACATATGAAAAGTCATTCTTACTAAAGCTATAATTATCATATGAAAGAATGCTTCAAATCACTAAATGCAGGTGAGAATCACCCTGAAATTTCACTTTTGCAAAGGAGTAAAGGAGTGGATAGAAGTAGCTTCTCATATCTTTGGGTCCATACTTGTTCTTTGAAATTTTGAGATTTTCCTTCTTCTATTGTTTTCTGATGATTGTTCTTTAGTTTTTTAATTGTTATAGTTGTTATGAATATATATTTTTAACTCTATATCTGCTCATGTAAATTTTCCCATGCTTCTCTACATTAATTATATTCATCATTTCTTACAGCATAGTAATTCCATCATATTTATATAGCACACATTTTCAGCCATTCCCCAATCAATGGGGTTCTACTTTTTTCCACTATAAAAATATATTTTATATATTTCTACTATAAAAATATATAAATATTTTCTTGTATACAAGAACTTTCTTTTTATAATGACCTCCTTAGTAAATTTGCTTAATAGTAGAATCTCTGGGTCAAAGAATATAGAAGTTTTTGTTACTTAATATGAATAATCTCAAATATTTTCCAATTTCCAAAATACTTGTACAGCTCCACTAACAATGCACTAATGTGTCTATCTTCCTATATAGTCCTTCCAACATAGACTATTCCAACTTTTGGTCATCTTTGCCAATTTGATGGGTGTAAAGTAAAATTTCAGGGTGATTCTCACCTGAATTTAGTGATTTGAAGCATTCTTTCATATGATAGTTATAGCTTGTAATTCTTATCTATTGAAGAATGACTTTTGACTATTACATATATAGATAGGTAGATAGAAAAAGAGAGGTAGACATAAATATATATGTGCATATATAATATATACATATATATATGTGTGTGTGTGTGTGTGTGTGTGATTTCCTTTGACCATTTATCCATTAGGGAATGACTTTTCACCTGATAACTACATTTCTTATTTTCCTATCATCCATACATCTATATCTATCAATTTATCCATCCATCCATCCATCTATCTATCCATATCCATCCATAAAACATCTGGGTGGTGCAGTAGATGGAACACTGGGCATAGAATCAGGAAGATGTGAGTTCAAATCCGAACTCAGAGACTTATGAGCTGTGTGATTGCTCAATTTCCTTTATTATAAAAAGGGAATGATAACAATAGCTCCTATTTCCTGGGGATCAAAAAAGCTAATATTTGTGAAAGTGCTTACCATAATGTGTAGAACACAGTGGGAATTAAATAAATGCTTATTTTCTTCTCTCCCATCTTTATTACTCTACGTATCTATCTCTCTATCCATCTATCTAATCTATGTATGCATATATACATATACATATACATATATATATATATATGTATCTGTTTCTCTATATAAAACCAAAAACCATTGCTCAATAGTCAAATGGTCAAATGATATGAACAGACAATTCAGATATGTCCCTATATCTATCTAGATATCTATCTAGTTTTGTATTTGTTGGTTCATCTTTAATACAAACCCTTTATGTGAGAAATGTTACAAATAATTTGTTTTCTAATTTTACTGCTTTTCTTTTTATCCTAGATGCATGGATTTTGTTTGTGCAGTTTTCAATTTCATGTAATCAAAATTAAGTATTTTATCTTTTATAAGTAAGAAGCTATATTGTACAGTAGATAAAGTTCTGGACCGAGAGAAAGGGAGATATCTTCCTGAGTTCAAATATGGGGTTAGATATTTATTTTTTATGTGACTCTGGGCAAGTCACTTAACTCTACTTGCTTCACATCCTTATCTATAAAATGAACTGGAGAAGGACAAGGCAAACTACTCCAGTATCTTTGCCAAGAAAATCCCAAAAGGAGTTATAAAGAATTGGATACAATTGAAAAAAATGATTGAATAACAAAGAATTGAATCTTTTATTATTGCCTGTATCTCTTGTTTGGTTTATAACATATCTCATACTCACTTATGAAAGATATATTCTTATTCTGTTATGGTATGATCTTTAAAATTGTCATATATTCATTTTTAATATAATCTGTATTTAGGTATAAGGTATTGATATGTCTAATTTCTGACACACTGCTTTCCAGTTTTCTAAACAGTTCTTACAAAATATTATTTTATCTTAAGTAATTTATATTTTTTCCAGTTTATCAAACCCTGAGTTATTGAATTTCATTGTTTCTCACACCTGGTAGGTTCCATTGACCTGCCTCAGTATTTTTTTAACTGATGCCCAGTGGTTGGAAGACTACTACTTTAAAATATAATTTTAGATATGGAATGTGTATTCCTCCCTTATTCTTGACTTTTTAAAAATGATGTCCCTTGATATTCTAGTACATTTTGTTTCTCTAAATGGATTTTTTGTCATTTTATTGAGTTCATAAAGTTTCCCTTTATTAGTTTGTTGGTACGGCATGAAAAGTATAAATTAACTCAATTAATTCAATTACATATTAACTCAATCTATGTAACTATTTTATGAGTTCTGATAGATTGATCAATTATTTTTTGCATTTTGAAATTATTTTGAACGGAATTTCCAACACATTTATTACTTAGATTTTGTTATTATATAGAAATGCTATTGATATTTATGGATTATTGTGTAGTGCAATTTTGCTGAAGATATTGCCTCAACTGGGATATTTTCTAACTTTTATATAATCATCTCATTTCATGTACTCTTTTTGGCAACATTTATTTTTTAATTATTCTTTTTGTTTTTGCTATTACTTTTTGTAAAGTTTCATCAAAAAAGTAGTGAGAATATACATCCTTGCTTTACTCCTGTACATACTAGGAAAGCTTCATTGTAATCCCATTATATATAATGCTTGATTTTTTTTTAGATGTCATTTTTATAATATTTATACTGTGCTTGCTTCTTGTAGGATTTTTAGCTGAAAAAAGTGCTTAATATCCTGTCAAAGACATTTCTTCCCTTGCATCAACTGAGTTTATCTCAATCGTGGTCTTGAATATCTGTTTCATAATAATTAATTCCTAATATTATACTTATTTAGTGCTAGGGTTTATTTTGGAATCCCTAGTATAAATTCAGTTTGGTCATAATGAATTATTTCTTCAACAAATTTCTATGATCTGACAGGTTTTTGTTTAAATTTTTTGGATCTCTTTCTAATGGTATTAGTCTATACTTCTTTACTTTATCTATCCTTGGCTTATGTTGTAGAATTATATCTGTATGGCTTATGTTGTAGAATTATACCTGTATCATAAAAGGACTCTGTTGTAGTGCTTTCTTTTTCAATTTTTGATAAATTTAGAATAGTATTCATATAAATTTTCCATAAAATTTTGAAAGAATTCTCTTGTTAATGAATCAGCAAGAGAAGTTTTATTGCTGTTTTTTTCTTCAGTCTGTTACAGCTAATTCTATTATTTTTTATGAGACTGAATTACTTAAGTTCTTTATTTAGTCTTCTGTTCATTCAGACATTTTATATTTTTAGAGACATTAATTTATTTTGTGTGTTCTCAATTTTAAGAGCAGATAGCTTGTCAACTAGATTCTGAAATATTTTTATTTTTTTCTAGTTTTGATGTGATTTTATTTGATTTATTTGTTATTTCATCAATTTGATATTCTGACCACATTAGGTTGGCTAAATATTTATCAGTTTTACTGTCTTTTCAAAGAAAACTAATTTTTAATGTTATTTGTCATTTCTCTAGTATTTTTGCTTCTTAATATCTGTTTCTCTAATTTTAGTAGTTCATCTTTGGATATTATTTTTGTGTTTCATTATTTGTTGACTTTATAATCTATTTACTTCATTAATCACCTTTCCTATTTTGTTAACATCTGATTTTTATTAATAATTTTTTCCTCAGAGAACTAGTATGCAAGCTGTGCATCAGAAATTTTGGAATGTTTTTTTTAATCACTATCATTCACACAATTATTAATTGTATCATTTATTCTTTGAATGACTACTCACATTTTGCATTTCATTTTAAGTCTTCATTTGTGTCTGTCTTTTGTTTGGGTTCCCTGAACTCATTATTGTTTTTCTTTCCTTAAAGTTTTTAGAGGATTTGTTGGGCATTTCTACCTTTTAAAATTTATCTTTACTATCTCTATTCCTTAATCCATATTTCCTTCTGTTTTCATACTTTATGTGCTGGTTTATCTGCTTGTTCTCCACAGTTTTAATTGAATTTTCTTCCCCTTATAATTTTTGATTTTAGCCTTTTTTCACCTTTTTACCTTCTTCCTCCACCCTTGCTTACTTGCCTTCTCACTCCTTTCCCTTTGACTGTGAGTTCTCTGGGGGATAGACCTGAAAAATGTCTCAACTTTCTCACCATGTAAGGGAAATTCACTTTTTATTGATCTGAATCCCTGTTTTAGGTGACTTTTGGAGTGTGATGGGGTAGAAGAACTATCTCATCTGGATTCCAATCCCTCCATTCCTACAGGTCTGATATGGCCACAGACACACTTGCATCCTTGAACCGCAGCATGATGCCACCTCAGGCAAAGCATACTTAAGCCTTTCTTTATAATTTACTTTACTCCACAAACAGGTGGACAGAATTGAAGCTGGCTACTTATTGCCACAGAATTATAGAGCAAGGGCAGGGTTAGGCATGTTGGCAGAGACTGCCACAACAGCAACAAAATTGCTCAGTGGATCCCTTAAAACTAGCCTATGGGTTGGTTGTAAGTCTTGCCAGAATGTGGTCTGATAGGAAGCAAAGGTGCTGAGTCAACAGGAGGTTGTCACTTTATTAGACTTATCCATGAAGACATCTGTCATTATTTTAGCTCTTGTAAGAAAGGAAGAAAGAAAGACTTTCTTGTAAGAAA
This sequence comes from Potorous gilbertii, assembly GCA_028658325.1. NCBI lineage: Eukaryota > Metazoa > Chordata > Mammalia > Diprotodontia > Potoroidae > Potorous > Potorous gilbertii. The sequence goes on along the minus strand of CM053773.1, from coordinate 84,882,635 downwards.
GTCTCTGAGGAAAGGAGAAAATGCTAAATTCTCTAGCTTGTTGGTCATATGACAAAGAAACTTACTATATTTCATTTTCTAACTCTGTCATCTTTTTGAAGAAAAGATCCATTCCTATCTCTGGCTACCAAGAACTGCTTCAATGAAAGAAAATGTTACTATAAAGCATCATAAATACACTAAATCAATGATTAATGCCTTAAACATTATTCAGCAACTATTTTATTTTTTGTCACTTATGGCCTAGCCCTGCCTCTGCAAAGTCTCTGGACTCAGGGACCAGAGTCTAATTATAGGGCAGACTTTTTCCTACCTACCATCAAAAAATTTAAAAACCACAAAAGATTCACCAGAGAACAGAAAAATTTAGCCTATGCCTAGTTTCTGCCATACTATTTTCCAGTTTCCCCAGCAATTTTTGTCAAATAGTGAATTGTTATCCCAGAAGCTGGAGGCTTTGAGTTTATCAAGCAGTAGATTACTGTAGCCATTGCTTACTGTGTCTTGTGTACGTAATATATTCCAATGATTGATCACTCTGTTTCTTAGTCAGCACAAAATAGTTTTGATGGTTGCTACTTTATAATAAAGTTTCAGATCAGACATGACCAGGAAACATTTTTTTCCATTAATTTCCCTAATATTCTTGATCTTTTATTTTTTTATCCTGATGAATTTTCTTTTTTTTCTTGCTCCATAAAATAATTTTTTAGTAAAATGATTGGTAAGGCTCTGAATAAGTAAGTCAATTTAGATAGAATTGTAATTTTTATTATATTAGCTTTTATTATATTACCAATTGATATTTTCTAACTGGTTATATCTAACATATTTGTATGAAAAGTATTTTGTAATTGTATTCATATAGTTCCTCAGTTTGTCTCAGAAGTAGACTTCCAAATATTTTATATTATCTATAGTTATTTCAAATGGAATTTCTCTTTCTATATCTTGCTACTGGACTTTGTTGATAATAAATAGAAATGCTGATGATTCATGTGGGTTTATTTTATATTTTCCAACTTTGCCAAAGTTGTTAATTATTTCCAGATTTTTAGTCAATTCTCTAGAATTCTCTAATTATACCATCATATCCTCTGCAAAAAAGTGATAGTCTTGTTTCTACATTGCCTATTCTATTTTTTTCAATTTCATTTTCTTCTCTTATTGCTAAAGCTATTTCTAGTATAATATTGAATTATGGTGGTGATAATAGACATCCTTGCTTTACCACTGATATTACTGGGAATCCTTCTAGCCTATCCCCATTCCAGATAATACTTGCTGTTGGTTTTAGATACTACTTATCATTTTAAGGAAATCTCCCCTTATTCCTATGGTCTCTAGTGTTTTTTAATAAGAATGGATGTTCTATTTTGTCAAAAGCTTTTTCTACATCTATTGAGATAACCATATGATTTCTGCTTTTTTAAAATTAATTTTCATTTCATTTGATTTCATTTTTATTAATGATATGGTCAATCATGCTAATAGTTTTCCAAATATTGGACCAAACTGCATTTCTGGAATAAATTCCACCTAGTCAAGGTGTATACATTGTTGTAATTGCTAATGTTTTATTTAAAATTTTTGCATCGATATTCATTAGGGAAATTGGTCTATAATTTTCTTCTTCTATTTTGACTCTTCTAGTTTAGGTATCAGCACCACACCAGTGTTATAAAAAGAACTTGGTTGGTTTTCTTCTTCATCCATTTTCCCAAATAGTTTATACAGCATTATAATCAATTGCTACTAAAATCTTTGGTGGAATTCACTTGTAAATCCATATGGCCTTGATGATTACTTTTCTTAGGGAGTTTATTGATGGCCTATTCAATTCATTGTTCTAAAATAGAGTTAAGTACTTCATTTGCTTTTGTGTGAATCTGGACAATTTACATTTTTGGTGAATATTCATCCATTTCACTTAGATTGTCAGATTTATTGGGATAGAATTTGGCAAAATTGCTCCTAGTTATGGCTTTAATTTCCTCTTTGTTTGGTGTGAATTCACCCTTTTCACTTTTGATACTGGTAATTTGATTTTCTTCTTTGTTTTTTTAATCAAAGAGATCATAAAATATATGGGGAAAAGACCCACATGTATAAAAATATTTATAGCAGCTCTTTTTGTAGTGGCCAAGAACTGGAAATTGAGGGGATGCCCATCAGTTGGAGAATGACAAGATGTAGTATATAAATGTAATGGAATACTATTTTGTTATAAGAAATGATGAATAGGTAGACTTCAGAAAAACCTGGGAAGACTTATATGAACTGATGCTGAGTGAAGTGGGCAGAACCAGAAGAACATTGTACACAGTAACAGCCACAGTTGTGATGACTTGACTTTGATAGACTTAGCCTTTCTCAGCAATGCAAGGACCTAAAACAGTTCCAGAGAACTTACAATGGAAAATGTCATACACATCCAGATTAAGAAATATAGAGTCTGAACACAGAGAGAAGCAGACTTTTTTTTGTTTGCTTTATTTTGGTTTTTTTCTTTCTCATGGTTCCTCCCATTCATTCTAATTCTTCTATGCAATATAATTAATGTGAAAATACGCTTAATAGGAATGTATATATAGAGCCTCTATCACATTGCATGTTGTCCTTGGGGAGAGGGGGAAAGGGAGAGAGGGAGAAAATTTAAAACTTATGAAAGTGAATGTTGAAAACTAAAAATAAATAATTTAACTTTAAAAATCAAATTAATCAATGGTTTATCTATTTTGTTTTTTTTTATAAAACTGGATGTTATTTTTATTTAATAGTTCAGTAGTTCTCTTACTTTCATTTTTATCAATTTCCTTTGAGTTTCAGAATTTCTAATTTGGCATTTAATTGATGATTTTTACTTTGTTCTTTTTCTAGTTTTTTAGACTGCATACCCAGTTCATTGATCTGTTTTTTTCTCTATTTTATTCATGTAAAGATTTTGGTTTATTGTTTCATTATTTTCATTCTCTTCAATGAAATTATTGTTTCTGTGATTTGTTGTTTGACTCATTCTTTAGGATTAGATTATTTCTAATTAATTTTTAATCTTTCCATGGGACTTTATTCTACGTAATTTTTATTGCATCATTTACTGCATTTAATATTTCTGCCTTTCTGTTTTGGATTGTTTTGTGTAGGTGGCATGTACCACTGAGAAAAAGGTATATTCTGTGTATCACAATTCAGTTTTGTCCAGAAGTCTAGCATATCTAACTTTTCTAAAATTCTCTTCACTTGTTTAACTTCTTTCTTGTTGATTCTTTAAATTATATTTGTCTAGTTCTGAAAGGGGAAAGATGAGATCTCTCATTAGTATAATTTTGCTATACATTTCTTCCTGTAATTCACTTAACTTTTCTAAGAATTTGGATGTTGTGGTGCATATGTGGTGCATATAACATTACTTCATTGTCTATGGTACCTTTTAACAAGATACAGTTTACTTCCTTGTCTTTTTAAATTAGATCTATTTTTGACTTTGCTTTGTCTGAGATAAGGATTGATATCCCAGTTTTTTTCTACTTTAGCTGATGCACAATATATTCTGCTCCAGTCTTTTACCTTTTTTTCTGTGTGCATGTGTGTGTTTCTCCTAGAAATATGTTTCTTGCAAACAGCATTTTTAGGATTCTGGTTTTTAATCCACTCTGCTATCTGCTTCCATTTTATAGGAGAGTTCATCCCATTCACATTCACAATTATGGTTATTAATGGTGAATTCACCATCCTATTTTTTCCATTATTTATATTTTTCTCTCTCTCCTTTCACCCTTATCCTCCTCACCATTGTTTTGCTTTTGACCACCACCTCCCTCACTCTTCTATCTTTTCTGTCAACTCCCCACTTTTCTTTTCCACTTACTCTCCTACTTCCCTCTGTGGTAAGATATACTTCTCTGCCCAATTGAGTATATATCTCTCTGAGTCCAATCTGATGAGAGTAAGGTTTAAACAAGGCTCACCCTCTCCCTTCTCCCTTCTTTCCTTTTACTGTAATAGGTCTTTCATGCCTTTTCTATGTGATATAATTTACCCCTTTCTGCCTCCCCCTTTCTTCTTCTCCCAGAAGATTTTTTCACCCCTTAATAATTCTTTTATCTTCACATCAAAGTCAGCTTATACCCACATCCTCTAACTTCCTCTAACTTTCTAACTGCTCTAGTAGAGATTCAGTTCTTAAGAGTTACAAGCATCATTTTCCATGTAGAAATTTAAACAGTTTAACCTTTTTGAATATCATATCTATTTTTTTCTTTCTTGTTTACCTTTTTATGTTTCTCTTGAGTCTTGTATTTGAAGATCAAATTCTCTGTTCATCTCTGATCTTTTCATCAGAAAATTTGAAAGTTCACTATTTCATTGAATAGGCATCTTTTACCCTGGAATAATGTTCTCAGTTTGGCTGGATAGTTGATTCTTGGTTGCAATGCAAATTGCTTTGCTGCAGTATCATATTCTAAGGACTCTGATCCTTTAATGTCAAAGTTGCTAAGTCTTCTCTAATCCTAACTGAGGCTTCATTATATTTGACTTGCTTCTTTTTGGCAGCTTGCAGTATTTTATAGTTTCCTTTTGACTACCATATTCCTTAGAGCATTCATTTGGGGATCTGCTTCAGGATGTGATCAGTGAATTCTTTCAAAAACTATTTTATCCTCTGGATCTAGAACATCAGGACAGTTTTCCTTGATAATTTCTTGAAAGATGCTCTCTCTCTTTTGACCATGACTTTCAAATAGTCGAAAAATTCTTAAATTATATCTCCCAGATCAACTTTCCAGGTCAGTTTTTATTTTTCCATTGGGGTATTTTACATTTTATTCTATTGTTTCTTTCTTTTGATTTTGTTTGACTGATTCTTGATGTCTGTTAGAGTCTACTTGCCCAATTCTAACTTTTAAGGAATTATTTTCTTCAGTTACCTTTTGTGTCTCCTTTACCATTCAGCCAATTATACTTTTAAAGGATTTGATTGTGGATTTTTCCATTTGATCAGTTTATTTTAAGGAGCTATTTTCTTCAGTCAACTTTTTTATGCTTTCTTTTCCAAGCTGTTGACTCTTTTTTTTCATAATTTTTTTGCATAGCTCTCATTTTCCCCCCAATTTTTCTTCTACCCCTCTCATTTGATTTTTAATATCTTTTTTGAGTTCTTCCAAGAAAACTTTTTGGACTTGAGCCAAGTTTATATTCCCCTTTGAGGCTTTACATATAAGCATTTGACATTGTTGTCCTCTTCTGAGTTTATGTTTGGTTCTTCCCTGTTACCATAGTAGCCTTCCATGTTCAGGGTTCTTCACTGTTTCTTACTCATTTTTAAAAGTTAAGTTCTGTTCCTGTACATAGGGCACTGTCCTAAGCTTCTTGCATGAGGGCCAGGGACATGTCACTGGCTTTTGGCACTAGGGACTTTGGGCTGGCAGCTTGCCTACAGTTCTAGGGTAGCCCAGCCTACTTGCTTCTCTTGTGCCCTGGGTTTTCCTGCCACAATGGCACTGGATGCCTCACATCTGACTCATTGTACCACTGGCCTACTGAGTTAGGATTTTGGGACCTTGGGTACTGACCCACACCCTCTTATTGGCTTGTCTGGACACTGTCTACATGGGGTTCTAATCTTCTTTTACCCAAGTGAAACAGACCTTTCCTGAAGTCCTTCTAATTTAACTTGGGCTGGAAAGTTGTGTCACTGTCTTTTTGTGTTTTCTGTACCTCTAGAATTCTTTTAGAGACTTCATTTAACATTGTTTCTGAGGGAAACTGGGAAGAGCTCAGACAATTTCCTGGCTTCTCTCTATCATCTTGACTTTGCTACTGGCCTTCAACTTTAGTCTTTAAGCAACATGGAGATGCTCTGTGGAATTTTCCTCTTTCTGTCTGAGAAACATATTGTTAGGATATTTTGTCCCTCCTGAGGGTCAGTCCCCAAACTCAGGAACTCTTGATCTATCGAGAATTCAAAAGACAAAGATTATTCATAAAGCAGCTTCCAAGGTTGGAAATACCCATTTTCAGCATCAACAATCTCTGAACTTTTCTTAGCAAAAAAACATATAAAGGCAGAAGATATTCAAGCACCAGAATTCCAAAAATTTCTCTCTCAGGTTTATTTGGACAAGTATAAATTATTTATTATATGCTTTACCTACAAGACTCCATTTTCTTCTTTTGAGAGATAGATGAAGAAATCTCTCACTTTTTCTACACTCTGGTCTACATGCCCCAGGGGATAAAAGTATGACGAAAGAAAATGGGCAAGAAACATCACAATTCATTCTTACAGGTCATAGGGAAAAGGTGGTTACTCCAAAAGTCTGTTCCCCTAACTATTAATTGCCAGTCATCATGAGGAATATTCCAATTGCCAGGGCCCATTAGATGAGTAGAGTCTCTTAATAGAATCTTAGTGTACATGTTGAACTTTATTAAAATGTCTCATAGACACCAGTTCATGCTTGTTAACCAAATTCAGTTGATAGGTGGTATTGGGGGCACAAGATCAAGAAATCAGTACCATTACATTCTTATTTGGACAAAGAAAAGTGTAGTCAAAGTTGAATGAAAATGGACGTGGCTATGAAAAATAGCTTTGATATAGTTTTATTAAAAATGGAATGTTGGTGGCATAGCATTCTCTCTATGAGTTCCTCAAAGAGTATTTATTTTTCAAAATATCATTTGAAGAAAAATAAATTGGGAAAAAACTGATAAAGTAATGTAAATAATGTGAAAACTCATTCAGTTAGTGAACTGAATGAGCTTGACTTCATGCTTTGCCTAGTCTCTTCCCCATGGAATCTTATGCTTAATCATCTCAGTCATCTGGTTTTCCTAGAGATTCTCCTCTGACCCACCTTTTTTCCTGCCTTCCTGCCAATTTCCCCTCTCTTTAGTTACTTTCCTCCAAGATTATCTCTGATTTACTCTTTGTAAATCAGACATTCTTCCTGTAGACATAGTTATTGTCTCCCTTGTATGAACTGAACTCCATGAGGCCAAAGGCTATTTTTACCTTTCCTTATATCCCCAGTGCTTAGTAAAAGTGCCTTTTGATGTTTAGTAAGTCTATAAATATTTGTTATGAGTGTATGGGAAGTTTAAGGAGGACTAACATCTCTATTGTTAAGTCTTGCTAAACCCCTTTCAGGGCTACTTATTTACCTTTGGTGTCCACCTTTCATCCGACTCTCATCTATGTCCCCAAGAAGCTGTAGTATATACAAAGTCTACACCCTGATAAACCATGTCAGCAGATGATCTAAATCTAATTGAAGGTAACTGACAATCTCACATCTAGTGGCAAGTTAGGGGGTTATCTACCTCCAAGCATGTGAATACCTCTCAGGTGAAATGGGTGAATGAGAGCAATTTGTTCCAATGGCTACGAAAGCATCTGAATACTTGGGGCTTGGTTAGACATCAAAGATACTAAGGTCATCACTGAATCCTGACTTTTGCCTTATTACTGCACTCCATTGACTCTGGAAGAGAAAGTGAAGCTGACAACTTTATGCAACTCTGCCTCACTTCAATCCAATTTACGCTTAAGTCAGGACAATGCCCCATGATGTTATTTGTCCACTTTGAAAATGAAGGACAAATCGATAACAAATACTTATTGACTAAAGCCATGATTGATTTTTTTAATTGAACAAACTTTTTCTTTTCTTATTCTATATTTTAATTCACATAGTTGTAGTCTTGTATAACTTGTATAACAGATATTTAAATTGGTCTAACATGTAACTGGTGTGTACAGGTGTTCAGGAAGACTAGTACCCTTTGATGTGAGAGTTGCCACGCCCTTTTCAGGACTGCTTTCCTTCTTTAATGTCCACCTGCTACCCAACTGTAAATTGTGTCTCCAAGAAAAACTAAAGCATCTGCGATGGCCACACCCCAGTAAAACATTCTGGTAGACAGGGTAAATCAGGTTGAGGGTAACTGACAGGCCTCAAACACATTTGTGAATTAGGGGGCAGTCTATTACAAGCATATGAAGACTTCCCCTGACTGAAAAGACAGATGTGAACAACCTGTTCCAGTAGGCAATAAAGGTGATGGAAGAAGGTGCTGTGGGGTGCTTAGAGATTAGTCAGACATCAGAGACACTAAGATCATCCACTACATCCCAAGTCATCACCAGTCATCTTGACTTTCATTTTGTCAATGGACTTTGATGGCTCTGGAAGAGAGAGTGAAACTAATGATTTTGCAAATCCTATGTGGAATTGTCATTTTTCATTTAGCAGCTTCTAAAGTCCCCCATCATTTTTATCTAACTTATCTTGATTTTTGTGAGTGTGCTGGCCCACATGAATAATACTTTATATCTCCTCCCTATTACTCATTTGTGTTCTACCTTTTGCCATTCCCCTAGGCAGAGAAAATAGAAGCAAAAGAAGATCTGAGTAGCTCTGCCAGTTCTTTGAGTTTGGCATTGTTTAATTCATTCCAGCACTAGATTAATTTTACGTGATTTTTTTCTACCTTTCAATGAAGTAGAAAACAAAGGAAAAAAACATTTTTATTTTTTCTTTAGCTTATTTTGAGCCCGAGCCCTTCTGTAGTGCATAATCATAATACTAGCTGACATTTACATAGAACTCTAAGTTTTACAAAGTGTTATCATATTAGGTCACTTCATTCTCGTGCAAGATGTTATTATTCCCATTTAACAGATTTTTATTGCCATTTTCAGATGAGAGAACTAAGGCATGTAAGAATTAAATGACTTGCTCATGGTCACGATCATAAATGTTGTTACCTCTACAGAGAGGTCATAAAGTAAAAATGATAAATTTCTTTAAGTACAAAATTGATAACACAATTATATGATGCAGTGCTGTCTTATTTCCCTTTTGATCCATCTTTAAGAACTGTGGGGGGAGGAGCCAAGATGGCAGAGTAGAAAGACACATTTATGCAAGGTCCGAAAACACAGCCTATAAAATATCTGTAAAGAGGAACTCCTAACAAATTCTGGAGTGGTGGAAGCCACAGAACAATAGAGTGGAGGAGACTTCTGCTCCAGAAAGACCTGAAAAACCCTCACCAAAGGTCCCTCGTGCATGGGACCAGAACGGAACCCAGCCTTACCTTGGCCGCACAGCCCCGGGAGGAGCAGATCTGAGCAGGCTTCAGGGAAGGAATCTCCGGTGGCCGCAGGGGTCCCTCCACCTATAGGCGCTGCAGGTCAGTGAGAGAGAATTCCGGGCTGGCTGAGAGGGGAGTGGGGTGTCTCCATAACTCAAAACCCCTCGGGAGGCAGTGGCAGAGGCAACGGGTGACCAGAGATTCCCAGAGCAAGCAGGAGCTCAGCAGGAGCTCCATTATGGAAGGTCTCTGCATAAACCTCCTGAGGGAACTGAGCCTGGAGGTGGCCCTGCCCCCACTTGAGAACCTGATTTAATCTTACCCTGAATAGCAGCCAGGTGCACTGCTGAAAGCCCTGAGGATGAGGAGCAGCATTTGAATCTCAGACTCCAAGCACTAGCTGGGCGGATCTAGGCAGGGATGGACAGGAATCTCAGAAGTCAAATAACTGGCTGGGAAAATGCCCAGAAAAGGGAAAAAAGTAAGACCATAGAAAGTTACTTTCTTGGTGATCGGATGTTAGCCCCTTTCCTTTCTGAGGAGGAGGAACAATGTTATCATCAGGTAAAGACATAGGAGTCAAGGCCTCTGTATCCCAAATATCTGAAATAGATATCCAATGGGCTCAAGCAATGGAAGAGCTCAAAAAGGATTTTGAAAATCAAGTTAGACAGGAGGAGGAAAAACTGGGAAAAGAAATGAGAGAAATGCAAGAAAAGCACGAAAAACGGGTCAATACCTTAATAAAGGAGACCGAAAAAAATGCTGAAGAAAATAACACCTTGAAAAATAGGCTAACTCAATTGGCAAAAGAGGTTCAAAATGCCAGTGAGGAGAAGAACGCTTTCAAAAGCAGAATTAGACAAGTGGAAACAGAGGTGCAAAAGCTCACTGAAGAAAATAGTTCTCTCAAAATTAGAAT
>CM053773.1:84844772-84872111 GCA_028658325.1 Potorous gilbertii | reverse complement strand
GGATAAGCAGGGTGGGTGGGATGATGGAAGGGAGGGTAATGGGAGGAGGGAGCAATTTGAAATCAACACTCTTGGGGAGGGACAGGATCAAAAGAGAGAATAGAAGCAATGGGGGGCAGGATAGGATGGAGGGAAATATAGTTAGTCTTACACAACACGACTATTATGGAAGTCATTTGCAAAACTACACAGATATGGCCTATATTAAATTGCCTGCCTTCCCAAGGGAATGGATGGGGAGGGAGGAATGGGGAGAAGTTGGAATTCAAAGTTTAAGGAACAACCGCTGAGTACTGTTCCTGCTACTAGGAAATAAGAAATACAGGTAATGGGGAATAAAAAGTTATCTGGTCCTACAGGACAAAAGAGAAGATGGGGTAAGGGAAGGGAGGGATGAAAGAAGAGAGGGATGATTGGTGATGGGGAAATTAGAATGCTCAGTGTATTGGGGAGGGGGGAGGGGACAAATGGGGAGAAAATTTGGAACCCAAAATTCTGTGAAAATGAATGTAAAAAGTTAAATAAATATATTTATTTTATGAAAAAAAACTGTATCATGTATTGGTTAGTATGGCTTGGGTTGACATGAAGGAAAGCATGACTATTTAACATTCAAACTTCATTATTAAAGTTGTCCAGTGCTAGAATCTGTCTGACTATAAGTTTTATGAAATCAAGACCTCTCAGTTTTGTATTTCCCTTAGCACCTCGAAGAGTTCTTTGTGAATGATGTTTAAGAAATGCTTATTAAATATCAAATGAATGAATAAATGAATTAAAGTCTTTGTTACAGGCTTGCCTTTATCGATGACCATAGCTAACCATTTGATTAAATATGTAACTAAACTTTCCCGCATGTGCCCAAGATAAATCTGTCTTATTGTTTCAAAGTATTATAGCAAAGTCCCATTTTATTAATCAATCAAAAATATTTGGTATGTATATTAAACATTCAAAGCCTTTCCAACAATCTAAACATTAACAATTACTCATACATTTATATATATACATGTATATAATATATACATGTATATGTGTATACACACCACACAAATAAATATGTGTGTATATGCATATATGTGTATAATATTTTCTTTTGTCAAAAGATTGCTTTGATTATTTGGGGTAACAGGTGAAGCAGAATGTTACAGAACATAAAGAATTGACCATAGCATAACGAGAAACTAGGTACAAATCCTACCTCTAAAATATTGGCTACTAACTGTGGGTGAATCACTTGACCTCTCTTTATCCAGTGATTCTTTCAGGCTCTTAATATGTCAAGCAGGTGTAGTTCTATGTTGGTAGGAGGAGTTTCCTCAGTGGCATTTCTGTTTACCAATGAATTCGTAGGTCTAGTCCAATAAAAATCATTTTAACTTAAAGGCAAATGAAAGTTTTATGTGTTTCTGATAAAATATTTAGTCATACCGAGAAATTTTTGCTCAAGGTGATATGATAATTTAAGTCAAGAAGTATCTATCCATGTTTCTCTCTCTCTCTTTCTTTCCTTCCTTCCTTCTTTCTTTCTCTTTCTTTCTTTTCTTCCTTCCTTCCTTTCTTCCTTCCTTCTTTCCTTCTTTTCTTTCTTTCTTTTCTTCTTTCTTTCCTTCTTTGCTTCTTTCTTTCCTTCTTTCCTTCTTTCTTTCTTTCTTTCTCTCTCTCTTTCTTTCTTTCTTTCTTTCTTTCTTTCTTTCTTTCTTTCTTTCTTTCTTTCTTTCTTTCCTTCTCACTATGTATTTATAATACCTACCTCCCAAGCTTGTTGTGAGGATCAAATGAGATAATAACCATAGACCACTTAGCACAGTGCCTGGGACAGAGTAAGGGCTGTATAAATGTTAGCTGTTGTTATGCATTAATACTGTTATTATTATTAAGCACCTACTATGTGTCAGGAACTGGAAGATACAAACAAAGGAGTTCGAGATTCAAAGGAAAAAGACAAAAATTTATCACTGAATTGAGTGGCTCACAATGTAATAGGGGAGATGACATGCAAGCAGCTCTCTATAAACAAGCTATATCCAAGATAAATAGAAAATAATCAAAAGGTCTTTACTAACAGTAAAGGCAATGGGGAAAGGCTTTTTATAGGAGGTGAGATTTTATCTGAGGCTTGAGACTAGAGAAGCCAGAAGGTAGAGATGAGGAGGGAAAGTGAGATCCATTCATAGGGGACAGTCAGTGAAAATTCATAGTATGTCTTGTTTGAGGAACAATCCCCAGTGTTATATGAATCCAGTAGGATTTCTAGCCTCCTTAATATTATAACTCACAAAAAACAATGATTTTCAGGGTTTCACAGTCCTTACACTCAAAGTCCTTCATGATATTTAACTAATCATTTGAGCCACATGGATTTTAGGAAGGAGGCAAAATTGCCTAAATGAGTGGGGAAATGTAACTATTAAGAATCTTGTACATAATTTTATAATAACTTAAAGGTTCCTTGACTTCAGAGTACAATTTATAACAAAGAAACCCCCAAAAAGTCTTGAAAATTGATTTACAGACAAACTAGCATCAAACCTTCTGCTACCTACATTTTACAAGACTTCTAATGACTTTAAACAGGATAGCATCGATCATGCTGTTATTTAGAATTTATGTTGTACTTTACATTTTCTAAATGTTTTACAATCCTGAGTGGTTTCTTATAGCACCCTTGTGTAATAAGTCAATTTTATTATGCCTAATATAGAAGTGAGGAAACTGAGGATCTCAACATCTAAGTGAATTATCAAGTATCTCATGAGTCTGTAAATTCACTGATACAACATTTAATTCATTATTTCTAAATATCTGACTTCAGGGCTTTGTGAGGGAAGCATACACATGTGCACTTACACATGTTCACTCATATATATCTTTTGATCTCTTATCCATTTCATGATGTACAAACACAGATTTCCTATAAGCTTGTCTTTCCAAGAGCTTTCCAAGGACATCAAATATGTTGCAACAAATGAAAGTAAAACATTTGGCAGTAAGATCATAAAATATTATCACAATTTAAGCGGATTCTTGTGAATTAGACTCTAAAGATGTACTGAAACTCATGAGTGGACTCCAATAACGGTGACAGTTTAAGACAATCCAGTCTAGTAAAAGTTCCATAAATGGCTTTACTCCTGGAAAATGGTCAAACCCAAGGAGCCAAGCCAATGGTGTTGAACCTATTCTTTATTGGCTCTTAGGTGATAGAACACTGAGCCTGGAGTCCAGGATACCTAAGTTCAAGTCACACTTACTACGTGACCACGTGCAATTCATTTAACCCTGTCTGTCTCAATCTTCCCAACTCTAAAATCTGATTAAGAGTAGCACCTACTTCTTAGTGCTGTTGTGAGTATCAAATGTGATTTAAGGCACTTAGCATAATGCCATTCACATGGTGGGCACTCAACCAAATGCTTGTCTTCACTCACTCTTCATTTCCTTCATGCACTATTCTGATCCATGGGAATTTTGTCAGGTTTTTATCATTTTGTTATCTCACCATTCTATTCTAGAATCCCTCTGTTCACCTGGTAAAGTGTTGGTATTCATTGGAGTGATATGTGATGTGATCATAGGGTCATAGTTCTAGGACTTCTAAACTACAATTTTAAAGGTCAGAAGTCACAAAGTTCATCTTCCATGATTTATAAATAAGAAAACAGGCCCAAGGAGGTTCAGTGACTTGTCTAAGATCATAGAGAGCAAGCATCAGGGTAATACTTGAACCCAATACCTCTGACTTCTGAGCCATTGCTCTTGATATGCCATTTATAGCCACTGGAATTGATATTCTAGCTAATTTGTTCCCAAAGGATGTACCATTTGAGAAGCACTGAGGATGCACTCAGTTTAAAACCCAACTGGATTACACCGCCTTTCTGAGAGAGGTAATCATTGTTACATGATGATGTTAAAGATGCCCGAGAAATTAGGCAAACTTTAATTCGTTTTTTTTTATTTGCACCCATTTGGGGACAGATCAAGGAAAAAGTACTATTGGGAAGAGTATGTGCCTCAAAACTTAGGAATGAATTAATCTGTGATTAAAAATACTTCTAATTTTGTAGCTAATATTTGGTAAAAGGTAAGATCGTTATTTATTCTGTAAATCACTTAGAAAAAAATGAAAAAGTTTAGGCATTTCTTTTTCACTGAATTGAAAGAGGATTATGCTTGGCATTGTTGTTTAAAAAAAGTTATTGAAAGTACACTGCTAAATCCTAAGAACAGATATAAAGAAAGTGTCAGAGTCCCTGCCTTCAAGAAACATAAATATTTTTAGATTGAAGTACCAACATTATTAGAGAAAACAAATACTTGAAAAAATTTTCTGACTTTGTTAATATATATTCACTTTAGAAACATGCCAATATATGATTCTTTGCACATGTTTGCATTCAATTGACATAGCCTGGTCCTGTCACCACTGCTGTCATTTAGGCCTATGTCCTCCGTGTGAAGTTTCAGATACAAAAACACATTTCATTTCTGGCCATTCAACCTCCAGGTCATAATAGCCCCAGCTCAAAAATGCATCTGCTATGTGAGACTATATTAAGATATTATTGCATAAGGAATGACTTTTTGACTTAAATATTAACCAAAAAGAGGACCGATAATTTACAAAGAAAGTCAATCAATAAATAAACTGTCCCTAATCAGCTCAAGAGCTGGCAGGGTGACATTCCATTATCCTGTCAGACACATTGCAATCAAATGTGTGAAACCTCAAAGGGCTGGCCTCCCCCTAACCCGACTTTCTCAATACAGCCTCCCCCACACATGTTGAATTTCATCTTACCCCAAAACGCTATGAGCACTGTGTGCCAACTTCCAGATACATATTTGCATGTCAATTTAATCCATAACACAGTGTAACTTCAGTCTACTGGGTGGGAAGGCTTCCCGTGGTGACGGCACTATGTCACTATAGCTCCCTGACAGCTGATTCTCAGTAGACAGGGCTGTCAGAGAATCAGAGACTTCCACATGTACAAGTGAAATTAACTTCTGTTAGTCTGACATTTTCCACAATCAATACTCACAGGGTCCTTGTCTCTAGGATCAAAATTCATAAATCAAGAGCAGAAAGCATGAAATAAGGTATTTGATAAATCCATTAAGTGAAGTGGAAGTGTACTTCTGTCATGCTGTTTAAAGACTACAGTAATACTTGTGGAAACTGAAAAAAAAAGAACCCTACCAGATTTGTTAAGGGGACTGCACAATTTGTTGGGTATTATTTTTGTTGTTGTTGCATATAGTTTGATGATATTAAAGAAAGTAGTCTCTATTTCAAAGTAGCAGTTTAAGTCTTACTTGTTTCCTGAAAATCTTTGCTGGAGACAGAGAAACAGAGTGATGAGGAGTTTGAATTCAAGGGACAAAAATCTGTCTGATATAATTTTGCAAGATAGAAATTGCCTTCAGTAGCACTGGCGTAGTCATCATGCTTCAAAGACTTAATGGGATACATCTCTGTGAATGTGCATACGTATACATGTATGAATGTATTTATGAATGTATGTATGTATGAGGTTGTATGTATGTGTGGGTAACTGAGAAAACTGAAGTAACCCCATTTCATCTGCAGTTTCTCTGTCTTGCCTCTAGCCCTCTTTGTATTGTAACCCCCACCCTACATACAACCTTCCTTACTGCTGAAACAGACAGGACAATCCTATCTATTAAGGTGGCATTATACCAGATAACTAACCTGAAGAGGAGCCTTTCATGTTATTAACTCCAGCAACAGACTTTAATTAAGGAATACTACATCCTTTATTCCTACCCTGCAAGACTCCAGCAATAAACACTAACCAATAACACATAAATGTAGCATAAACAGAAGTGCCTCATATCTCATTCACTTCTTGTCTATGGTGAAACCTCTATGTTTTGTTCTTCTGTTTGCTGGGAGATTCTCCACTCACCTGGGGAGGCCTCTCTTGCAAGAGGACTCAATGAACCCTCTTAGGTTTCTAAATTTCTGGTTTGAGTGTAGGTTTTGGTTCTGGTCATAGGTCTAGTTTGTTTCAGCCCTGAAAATTTTACCCACAGTTAATGGTGACAGTGGTGGAATTTTAAGACTGACCAACCTGGGGAATTCTAGATGTGATCTGTGAATGCAGACTTTGATCACTGGATAGGCTTTATGCATTGGTGCTGACAAACTGGTGAGTATTTGGACTTGAGTGTATTGTGCAAGTGTTTGTCCTTCGTTGCCAAAGAAGACTGTGCCATCAGAGAAATGATGACATGACTTGCACTTGATTTTGTTTTGAGGGAAGGAGGGCTGTGCAGGTCACCAGCCTCACTTCTCCTCCAGAGTCATCTGAGTCCAGCGACCAGATATTCATCAAGATGCCTGGAGATGATGCAGGATGAGGCATTTGGGGTTAAGTGACTTGGCCAAGGTCACACACTGGCAGAGTATTAAGTGTCCGAGGTGAGATTTGAACTCAGGTCCTCCTGACTCCTGCACTAGTACTCTATCCACTGCACCACCTAGCTGCCCCTGAGACTTGGGTATGTATGTATGCATGTTCATATATGTATACACACATGTATGCATATATGTGTGTTTGTGTGGTGTTATGTGCATATAAGTACATACATGCACCCACATATATACTTGTGTGCACACACATACATATGCGCACAGATGCACATGTGCATGCATGTATACACATGTACACATGTAGGTGTAGACATATGAGTATGTATACAAGGTGTCTCTATATGTACATGTATGGTGCATGTGCACATAACTACATGCATGTATATAGCATATGTACATATGTGTGTTTGCATATGTATGCAAGTATATATTCACAAAATGAATTTAAGATCTTGATATATGAATTTTTACCAATACTAGAATGCAGCCTATTCATACTTTTTCCTCCTATGTGACTCATTTTTGTACTCCTCAAAGTTCATCATAGGCAGTCTATCCAATATTCTAGAGAATTTTTTCAATTTTCTTCTAACACTGCAATGGTGTCAGTGGAATACTGGCCATCTACCTATTATCGCTTACTCTTTCCATATAAACAATTCATCATTTCTTTCTGCCATACAATTCTTTCATGAGCATTCATTATTCCAGTTTTTTTTCAAAATCCTTTGTTGGTTATAAGTTGCAGTCAGTTCACACTCACTATATACCTTTTCATTTCTCTCTGTGTAATGCTCATCTTTCGCTCATCTGAGGCAATAGTGCTCTAGGTGTTAATGTCATATCCCAAAAGTGGTAAAATGATTGTTTTTAACTGATGGGAAGCTTAAAGTCTGCAAAAGTGCCTTATAGTTTTCTGAAAGTTATCCAGCCACCCCTACCCCTTTTTTTCAACTGGAGGCCCTACAAATCGTCCATATGTGTTGCCTGCTACAGATGGACATTCTGCTGAATAGTTCTATAGGATGTTAATTCATATGCATGTCGAAATCTGGAAAATAAACATTTTTCATCTTGTTGGTCTTTAATAGGTGGATGGTCAGATTCCTTGAACTGATTACGGATCTCTCCCAGAAGTTTCTGTAATATCTTGGGGCTTCATTGAATCATCTAAATATCGTGCCTCAAAATGAACATTTGGAGGAATCAACAGGAAATTCTTCCCTGACTTGAAATCTGTTCTGTATCTTCTTAATTCCATTATCAGTTTTGTGTCTCACCTGATATTCAAAGATTCATTGATCAGGATTAATTTTATTGCTGCATCTTGCAAACAATAATGAATGTTGATGTATGGATAGGAATATCTTCTCATAAAAGGCCCTGGAAGATGAAGTTTTCTTTTACTAAGCATAATGCTTTTTCATAATCAACAGGTAATTAACACCATGGGATGGTATATTCCTTACACCATTCAGCCATTTATGACGTGGTTAAGATTTTGTCCAATGATGAATATAATTTGAAAAAGCCTATTTGTTCCCTACTAAGACCTTCATCAGGGATTCACTCAGTTTGGGTAGAGATGACGCTCCTAAAGATTATGGAGTTTTAAGAGAGTAGGCGTATAATTAAGCAGAGGTACTGATGTTGTCCCCATCAACTTTTTTTTTTAATCATAGGGTATGAGATTTCCCCTCCATATATTTAGCATCTTTACCCTCTTTTGATGCCTTTATGCATTGCATTCCTTCAAGGTCATCACAACTGTGTGGATAGATAGATAGATAGATAGATTAGACAGATAGATATAGATATAGATATATAATTGACTATACATAGTTACATATATACATATATACACACATATGTATATATGTATGTGAGTATACATATATACACATGTATATATATATATATATATGTATGTGTATATATATACATATGTGTGTGTGTCTAGACTCATTCAGCTGCTTTTCTTATCTCGCTTCTCTTTAGCACCATTCTGCTTCCTTTGTAAGTACCTTAGGGACTGGGATGTCGGTGTACAATTGTCATTGTTCCATCATTGATGGGGAAAACAGTTTATGGTAAATTTAGATATTAAGTGAAATTGTAATGGTAATTTAAGTGGGAAGATCGTTCCCATTTATTAATAGGCCCATGTGATCTGCCTTGGTCACATGGAAGCCTGAGTCACATGAATCTATGGAGGGAGGAGTGTGCTGAAGGAGTGGAGCAGAAAGGGAGAAATAGGAAGAGATGGGGCTAGAGCAGAGCTGAGAGAAAATTGATCAGAGTAATAAGAGCTGAGGGAAGGAGAGGAGGTAGACAGCTAGGTGAGTGATCATTTGTTTGTGGGAAGGTGCTAGCACAAGGAAGGCTTGGGGATGGTGTTGTCCTCTGCATTGTTACTGGGTATAGACTTTTGTTGCTGTGATGGATTTGGTTTTCGGGTGTCTGAATAAATGTTTTGATTCTGTCTTCCATGTGGAGAATTTATGGTACTTCATGATCCAGAATAACATCGGATATTCCTGGATGCCATAGGCACTTGTGAATGTCACATTGGTGTCGTAGATATGCATGTGTGTTTGCATATGCACACACATATACACACATGCATGCATACATACATATATGTGTTTATATATGTGTGTGTATGTTTCTGATCTCATTGGTATAAGGTACTTCTACTGAAAAAGTTTCTTCTACAAATGTAGATCTGGTCCTTCTTTTATGGTCTTACAGAGATGCCTGGGATACTGAGGAGTAAAGGGACTAGTCCAGTATAATATAGCTAATATGTATCAGAGTAGAATTCTAGTCCATAAGGTCTCAGTTTTCCATATATATATGTATGTATGTATGTATCTGCATGTGTATGTGTGTGTGCATGTACATATGCATGTATGCATATGTATATATGTGTATATACACAAACATATATGCACATATAGACATCAATATACACATATATCTGTGTGTATAGGTATAACTTATTGTATACACACATGTATATGTATATACATATATATATATATAATATTCTGTCCCTCATATGACTCGTATGGATAAATATCTGACTTTTTGGACACATATATGGACACATATATGGACACATATATGGACCTTAAAATGCCTTAAGTTCACAAATATGCCAAAAGGAGTTAATAGAATAGATATATGTGTTTATGTAAACTCACATATACTATATTATATATATGAGTTTATATAAAACATACATAGAGATATTATTTATCTATGTACATATACATATATATAGAGGGAGAGAGAGAGAGACAGAGGCAGAGAGAGAGAGAGAGCATTATTCCTCCATTAATAATAGAGATTGCATTCTTTTGCACTGAGTTACCTTATTCAAAATCAAGGTGACCATGCTGACTGGGTCCACTACCAATTTGTATGACATAATCTCAAATGAGTCATAACTATCCCACTTACTATAGCAACTTTTCAAAACCTTTGTATTTCATACCTCCTCTGTCCCCAAACTTCTCAGCTAAGAACTTGCCTCATACTTCACCAAAAAAAAGGCTATTCTGAGATCTCTCTCTTTTGCCCTTTCTTCTCATTTCAAATCACTCTGTTGTCTCCCTCCACTACGTTCTTCTTATCATCCAGTCTTACATGAAGAAGTAGACTTTCTCCTTGCCCAGACTAACCCCTCAGAAACAGGTTGGTCAATTTCATGACTATATGTTTGCTTAATAAATATAGCATATGCCAAATGGTGAGTAAAAATGGTCCCAAACTAAATATATTGCGTTACATTTCTTCAGAACAGCCATCTATAGCCTAGAAACTACAACCTGCCTGGAACACCAAACCACCACCACAAACCATTGGTTTAGGAACTGAACTGATTTTTTGGAAAATAATAAAGAGAATCTTCAGCACCAATGAAAAATGGGTTGAACTTGATTTTTATGCCATCCTAAGGGAAGTGAATATATGAGGGATTTTATAAAGATATTTGTTAAGATTTTTTATTGTTGTTGTTTTATTTATTAATTTTTTATTTTGTTTTGTAGGATGGAATATCTGGTTACGTGCCTTTACCAGTGGTCTAAAAGCTAAGTTTTTAGTTTTTTGATTTTTTTTTCATTTTACTCAGACAATTAAGCCATATAACCAAAGAGTATGTCTATATGCTATATTAAAGTGTTCTTATCCCTGACCTGACAATCTTTACTCAAACCAGGCTTATCTATTTACCATCTGTTCAAAGTAGTTCAGTTACTTTCACTTGCAAACTTTGTACTACCTACACACTAGAACTGGTCCTTGTTCCTGTTAGAGGTAGAAGTAACCTCATTTTAAAAACTGTCCTTGTTGTTGGTGACTTAATTTAATATCTGTGTTCTTCTAGTGCTTAAATACTTGCCTCCTTTCTTCTCTATGCTTTTTCCTTGATCTTTCATATTTGTATATTCTGTAGTTCTTGATGGCTTTCTCTTGTTCTCCAGAACATATACAGTATCAGATTGCTTGGTTGGTAATAACTATGTCCATATCCTGATAACTATTTTTGGTCCCTCCCCAAGTCTGGTCCTCCTCCTGATTGGCCCTTCATTTCTGGTTTTTTTGCTCTCCCAGTTCTAGCTGTTCAATCTATTTCCATTAACATACTAACACCTTAGATGTGATGGAATTGGGCATAGGGAGGAATGATACTCCTTCTTAAATATCATACACAATAGTATCATAAAGAATATGGCATAGTAGTAAAATCTGCCTCAAAAAGCTGTTTTTACCTTGTTTCTAACTCTGCCATTGAATTGGATTGTAAATACCATCCAAATATAGAGTAGGACAATTCTGGCAAGGTAAGTTGTAATGATATCAATAATTAAACTAGCATTAATAAGTAGATGAGCATACATCATTCTTCTCTCATTGCTTTTCTCTTTAATTTAGTTCAACAAATAAAAACCCTAACCCTACTGCGTGTATAGCACGGTATGAGGTATAGTGTGGGTGTGAGAGGGGGAGGTAATACAAAGCCTAAGTAAGACATCATCCCTTCATGGAGCTTAAGATTTAGTAGAAGAGTGTGCTTTGATCATAAATAACTCAATTGATATTCTATTATAGAATTATAAAAGCTTAGTGAGAGGACCCTCAAAAATCATAAAAGTCAAGAATGATTGATTAACCTGAGGTCTATAACCTTGCTTAAAAAAATGATAACTCTTTTAAAGTAATTTGTTTTCTTTATAGATCTACATATTTTGTTTTATGCATTTAAAAAGACATTATTCTTAGAAGGGGACTATAGGATTCACAAGGTTGCCAGTGCTGTCAATGTCACAGAAAGATGAGATCCAGATCAACTCACACTTGAAAAGGATTACTTCATGCTTTAGTCTAACAGGAAGTCACTCAGTCACTTGAAGGCCTCTATAGAGGGAGAACCAGTGACATCAAAGGTAACACATTTTGCTTATCTGTTACTGTATCAGAGAGATACAAAATGAAATTATGCAGGAAATCTGAATGAGAAGGATAGTGCCATTATGATGGTGTGAGAGGTCAGAGGAGGGTTAATTAATAAAAGGATGGGTAGGCATTCAAAAAGCAGAGGAAAGAGGGCACAAAGCACAGCAAATCTTAGGACTTATACCAATTTATTAAACCATTAGCTCAAGCCATATTGCACCTGAGGATTGTTAGGAAATATATTCAAAAATTTAACATTTGCAAACATGTTACAAATTGTGTATATGTTACTATTTGTAATTCAAATGGAATTTGAAATTAACATATATAGAAATTATACGTAATATATATTATGTATATGTATGTATGTATATAATATACATATAGACATAAATTAATATATATAGAAATGTGCCATTAAAACAAATCTAAAATGGCACTGATCATAAACCTTATTAATGAACACTTTCAAGAATTTTTTCTTTCCTTTTAAAAGCATAAGAGTAGAAAAGTTCTGAATCTTATAATGGTGGAAGCAAATTTGTCTGGTTTGACTGGAGCAGAAGTTGTTACTATGCTCATCCTTCGTTGCTGAAGAAGACCATGCCATCAGAGAAATGATGGCATGAGTTTTGAGTGAGGGGGGGCTGTGTAGGTTACCAGCTTCACTTCTCCTCCAGAGTCATCTGAATCCAGTGACCAGATATTCCTCAGGATGACTGGAGATGACCCAGGATGAGGCAATTGAGGATAAGTGACTTGCCCAAGGTCACACAGCTGGTGAGTGTCAAGTGTCTGAGGTGAGATTTGAACTCAGGTCCTTCTGACTCCTGCACTGGTGCTCTATCCACTGCACCACTTGCAAGGCAAGAAGCAGTGATTTCATGGTTCCTGTACAGGCACTAGGCTAAGCCAAGAGCAAAGTACTTTAAAGTTTGAAAAGTTGAGTAGATCCAAGTTGTGGAATGCCTCAGATGCCAAGCAGAGAAGCTTCAGCTTATTCCATAATTGATAAGGAGCAATTGAAGAGTTTTTTAACAAAAAACTGACTCAGGTAGATTTGTGCATGAGAAAGAAAAGTCTAGCAGGAATATGGCCCTCAGATTGGAGTGGTAAAGATGGTCAAATCAGGAAGTCATTATCCTCAATCATTTTGCTTATCCAGATTTTTACCTAATGACCCATATTCCAACTAGAGTATTTGAAAAGACAAATTACAATTGAATGCAAGGTTGATAATTTTACATTTTACTCTTTTAGGTTAACCATTTTCACTATACAAAACTAGATGCTTTCTGAGCATTTTTATTTCCTTTGGTTAAAGGTCTGATGACAGGTGCAATGTCACATTAATTATGATCATATCTGATGCCATTTAAATAGAACTAGCATCAAATTATACAGAATGACTGTGTTTGCTATGATTGAAAACAGTAATTTTTGCTGGTTCAGTAATTCCCCTGTGCCAACTCTGTAATATGATAGAAAAAATGAAAGATTTGTTTCACTTGCTCAGTTCTTTGAAGAACACTCAAAATGGAAAGCTATATATTTTCTTTCTCCTAGTAAAATTTCTGGAGATGAAAAATACTGGTTACATTTATGATGATGAGGACAAAAAAGTGCTAATTCTTGCACTATCAAATACATGTTTGCAATCAGAATTCCCTAAAAATAACCTCATTTCACGTCTTTCATGGAAATATGAGTGTAGCCTTTATATCTGTTTTCAGGATATTCTCACTACCTATCAATCCGTGCGAATTGTTTGATCCTTTCTGCTTCTAATTACAAAGGCAGCCAATAATTAGAGCAGTTTTTTTTAAAATATGGATCCTCTGTCTTCTCATGTGTCAATAGTTGTGGTTTTCTCTGTGAGCTTCAATGTACTGTAGTAGGTGCCCTTGAGAAAGATTTTGTTGTTATTTAAATTCAATAACTATTTTTCCTTTTCCTTCTCTTTCTTCCTCTCCTTCTTCTCCATACCATTACTAAAGCTGAGAAAAAAACATTACTTAGAATACTTGAAAGATTAGAAGCTTAAGTATTAAATGGTCTGAGATAATATGTAATATTTTCTTCATTAAAATTTTCTTCATTAAATGGAAATCAGAACTGAAGGATGATAATTTATATTCCCTTAAGATGCTAAGTTGAAGCTTAGTGTCAAGAACTGTATGTTTTCCTCTTAAAATTGGCAAAATTACATTAAAAAATCTGTGTCTATTCTCTAACTGCCTCACTCTCTCCTCTGTTTTTTCTCCATGTTTATTCTCTGTCCTACTCCATTTGTCTTTCTCTCTTAGTCTCTGTCTCATTCTCTCTCTTTCTTTTTACTTTTCTCCATATTCCCCACTCCTGCCTCCAAAAAAGAACTCTATAATTGGAGACAGGTATTCAAGTATTCACATTCCAATATTTATTATCTATGTGATTATGCAAAGATCACTTTTCTTTTTTTTTTTTAGATTTAAATTACTTTATTTTTAGTTTTCAACATTCATTTCCACAAGATCTTAAGTTCCAAATTTTCTCCTCTCCCCCACCCTGAGGTGTCATGCATTCTGATTACCCCTGTGCCCAATCTGCCTTCCCTTTTATCATTCCTCTTCTTATTCCCTCCCCCTTTCTTTTCTTGAAGGATGAGATAGATTTCTATACCCCCTTGCCTGTATACCTTATTTCCCAGTTGCTTATAAAAACAATTTTCTAACATTAGTTTTTAAAACTTTAAGTTCCAAATTCTCTCCCTTCTTCCCTCCCCACACACCGCAAATGAGAAGGCAAGCAATTCAATATAACTTATACATGTGTAGTTATGCAAAACACCTCCATAATAGTCACATTGTGAAAGACTAACTATATTGCTCTCCATTTTATCCCACCTCAGAATTATTTTATTTTCTCCTTTGACCCTGTCCCATTTCTAAAGTGTTTTCTTCTGACTACCTCTTCCCCAATCTGTCCTCCCTTCTATCATCCACCCCCTCCTTATCTCCTTCCAAGATAATTATTTGAGTGTGTATATTATTTCTTCCTTAAGCAAAATCCAATGAGAGTGAAGTTCATCCATTCCTTCGTACCTCCCCCATCTTCTCCTCCATTGTGAAACCTTTTCCTTGCCTCTTTTATGTGAGATAATTTACTATATTCTGTCTCTCCTCTTCTTCTCCCAATATATTCCTTTCTCATTCCTTAATTTTATTTTTTAGGTAGCATCCCTTCATATTCATCACATCCTGTGTCTTCTCTCTATTTATCCACCATCTATCTATCTGTTTCCTCCAACTACCCTTATGTTGAGAAAGGTCTTATGAGTTACCAATATCATCTTTCTGTGTAGGAATGTAAACAGTTCAACTTTAATAAGTCTCCTGTGATTTCTCTTTCATGTTTACCTTTTGGGGCTTGTCTTGTTTCTTGTATTTGAAAGTCAAATTTTCTGTCCAGCTCTGGTCTTTTCATCAAGAATGCTTGAAAATCCTCTGTTTCATTGAATCTCTATTTTTCCCCTGAAGGATTATACTCAGTTTTGCTGGGTAAGTGATTCTTGGTTATAATCCTAGCTCTTCTGACCTCTGGAATATTATATTCCAATT
Source organism: Potorous gilbertii (assembly GCA_028658325.1). NCBI lineage: Eukaryota > Metazoa > Chordata > Mammalia > Diprotodontia > Potoroidae > Potorous > Potorous gilbertii. Next base: position 84,856,646 of record CM053773.1, on the reverse strand, counting down.
CCTTCAGTTCCTTAATGTAGAAGTTGCTAGATCCTAATTGCATTTTTACAATACTCAAATTGTTTCTTTTTGGCTGTTTTCAATATTTTCGTCTTAACCTGGGAACTCTGAAATTTGGCTACAATATTTCTAGGAGTTTTCCTTTGAGGAGCTCATTCAAGAGGTGATGGGTATATTCTTTAAATTTCCATTTTATCCTCTGGTTCTAGAATATCAGGGCAGTTTTCCTGGATAATTTCTTGAAAGATGTTGTGCAGGCTCTTTTTTTTTGGTCATGACTTCCAGGCAGTCCAATAATTTTTAAGTTTTCTCTCTTGGATCTATTTTCCATGTCAGTGGTTTTTCCAATGAGATTTCACATTGTCTTCTATTTTTTCATTCTTTTGATTCTGTTCTGTAATGTCCTGATTTCTCATAAAGTCATTAGCTTCCACTTGCTCCATTCTAATTTTGAAGGTATTATTTTCTTCAGTGAGCTTTTGGCCCTCCTTTTCCCTTTGGCCAATTCTACTTTTTTGAGGCATTCTTCTCATTGACTTTTTGGGCTTCTTTTGCCATTTGGGCTAGTCTATTATTGGTATCAATTATTTTTATGTGAGGGAAGACAAGGTAGTTTGGTTTAAGGGACTTCACCAAGGTGACACAGGTAGTGCCTGTCAAGGTTCTTCTGACTTCAGGGCCAGAGCTCTATTCACTGTGCCACCTAGCTGCCCCATAGTTCTTTTTTAAAAATGTTATTCTCTTTAGTATTTTTAGGTCTCCTTTAAGAAGCTGTTTACTTGATTTTCATGACTTTCTTGCATCACTCTTATTTCTCTTCCCAATTTTTCCTCTTCTTCTCTTACTTGATTTTCAAAATTATTTTTGAGCTCCTCCATGGCCTAAAATCAATTCATATTCCTCTTGGAGGCTTTTGATGTAGGAGATTTGACTCTACTATCCTCCTCTGGTTGCATGTCCTGATCTTCCTTGTCACCATAGTAAAAATCTATAGTATTAGTTCTTTTATGATATCTATGTATCTTTCCAGCCAAATACTTGACTTTCTAACTCTTGTCAAAGTAAGGCTCAGCTTCCAGTGGAGATGGGTGTGAGTATGGGTATACTGTCCCAGGCTTCAGGTATTTTGTATCAGTTGCTCAATCCCCCACAGTCTGTGGGCCCAGAACTCCATAAGCAGCCTTTTCCAGTGCTGCTGCCATCGTTGCCACCACCACCCCTACCACCCTTGGGCTGGAGCCAGACCTAGCCAAACCTTGTGCTCCGATTTCACTTAGGTTCCACAGAGATTTCCTACTGTCCTTTTCGGTGTTTGTGCATTCAGAAGTCTGGAAACTGCCATAGCTGCCAATGGTTCAGTCTCCTGAAACCTACTCTGGTCCATCTGTGGCAGTGAGACCCAAACCAGACTGTGCTCTGTTCTCTGTCTGGTGCAAAAGACCCTTTCTATCTATTTTCTAGGTTTTCTTGGGCTGGAGATTTGCTTCACTCTGTCATTTTGTAGGTTCTGTAGCTCTAGAATTTGTTTGGAGTCGTTTTTTACAGGTATTTGGAGGGCTTTGGGGGAGAGGGGAAGTCCCTGATTTTACTCTGCTATCTTGGTTCCACCGTTACGTAGGCCATTTGAACTCTCAGTTTTGTTTTTATTTTTTATCTACCTATAAAATGGTAATATTTGTATTATCTATGACATAGGATAATTGGGAGGAAAGTGATTTGTAGATCATAAACACAAAATAAATGTGTTTATGATTTGTTATTGTTATTCTCCATGCAAACCAAATATCAACACAGTGCTCTGATTACTTGCAACCAAGTTTTCAATTTGCTTTTTGAGTTTTAATGAATATTTTAAAGTTATTTCAATTGCTGTCTATGTTAACAATGCTAATCCTATAAATCAATTAATAAATATTTATTACATCTCTACTATGTATCTGACATAAAAAGCTTCATTTTCTGAAAGACCACACTCTCTGAGGGAGTAGCATTCTGCTAAGGTGACTCTTCCAACTATATAGTTCAGAGCATCTTTTTCTGCTTCTGGTTAGATCACTGTTTCAGACAACTGTAACTGTCTTTATTATACATGGGTCTTTAAAAGGCTATTTAGACACTGTAGATAAGGTAGAATAAGGCTGGATTATAAATATGGTAAATCTATAGAAGCAAAACCAGGAGGTTTTGTGTTCTCTCTGGTTCCTAATAGAGCTTAAGTTGTTATAGGGGGAAAAAAACTGGGCTCTCCCACATTACCTTCTCAAAGTTTGATTCCAGGATCACAAATCTAAAAGGACTAAATAGGAACTAAATGGATATTGATGCCTATGAAACTCTCACAGGTTTTAAATCAAATTGTGTAAATTTGGCTTTAAGCTTTGTTACTGCTTAAATGATACCATAGTTTTGTAAATTCTTCACTATAAAGTGTCAAGCACACCTTAGGACATACAGGAAAAATCGTCCTATTTGTTGTTTTCCTGTAAATTGAAATGACGGCACTGACCTAGGCTATGAGTAAAATATTAGACTGGGGTAAGAGAAATGAGAGATTGGACCAAAAAGAATGTTAAGGAAAGATATGAAATACAAGGTTCTAATCAATCAAATCAACAAACACTTAATTCATATTTACCCTGCATGGAACTCTGTGCTACTAATTTTGGATAAGCTACTTTGCTCTCACAGAGCTTATATTCTACTTAGTCTTCCACTTTAAGGGTTTAATTTTCACAGAACAGATACTAAGTGCTACCTCATTAGTCCTTCCTATACATGGAAAGTATGAAAACAGTAAGTGAAAATTTGTGAAGCTTGAAAATTCATATACAAAACCTTAGAAAACTTGAAAATTCACATATGAAGTCTTCGAAATAATTTGGAAGACAACCACACAATTAGTTTTTAATGTTCTTTTAAAAATGATTATTGAGTACAGTCCTAACATTACTTTAAAAAGCAAAAAAACTGATAATTAGGAAAAGTAATTTTATCTTGGAGTTTAATTTTCTAATTTGATTAGAGGAAGAGCCAAGATGGAGAACAGCTAGAAAGCTGATTGAGCTCTCCTCATTTTCCCTCAAAATAATTTTAAATCAAGCCTTTAAATAAATTCTGGAGCAATGGAACCCATAAAAAGACCAGGCGCAACAATTTTTCAGACCAAGGTAACTTAGAAGGGCTGCAGGAAAGGTCTGTTCACTTAAGTAAAAAGGGAGGGCAGCCCAGCACAGACAGTTTCTCAGCAAGCCAGCGGGAAGCTCTTAGCCGCAGAGCAGATCAGCAACCAAGGCCCTGTGGTTATGGCTCAATAGGCCAGCTGTGAGGCTTCCAACCTCAGAACAGGAGGCAAACCCCCTCCCCTACAACAGGCACAATGATGCCAGACCACCCCAGCACAGTTAATAAGCTGCCAGCACCTGAGGTCCCAGCATAGAAAACCAGTAATTAGGCCCTTGGCCCCCAGCACAAGAAACTTGGAGTCTGAGCATCTATATCAAATCTCTGCAGATGGATTGATAAGCCTGACTCATCAAAGTGAATTGTTTCTTGAATGCTCCTCATTCTTCAGTAATTTGAGGAAAGCCTTTTGCAAATTATTTCAATTCTTTTGTCCCTCTGTGATTAAGTTGGGCTAGTTATCCTTCCCATTAGAAGGAATTAATATCCTGTAGTACCTCCTTGATTCTCTAGTCCAGTGTTTTCCAAAGTGGAAGCTGTGGCCCCCTGGAGAGCCACAGATTGTCCCTGAGGACCTATGGCATGAATGCAAGGGCTGTGTGATAACCAATACTAGATTTGGTAAAGTGGTTACTATTCACCCACCTTGTCATAGCCAATTATGAGCTTATTTTCAAATTTCTTTGGTGGCTTAATGGAGAATGGATTATAATAAGATTTGAGAAAGTCACACCTACAAGCAAATCATTCCAGTACTCCAGGCTTAAGGTGATAAAGGCCTGCACCAGAGTTGTGACAGCATCATAGGAGAGAAAATGGTATATAGAAGAGATATAATTGACAGGTCTTAGTGACAAATTAGATATGAGCAGTGAGAGATAGTGAAGAGTCAAGGATAGCACCAGGGTAACGAACCTCAGTACCTGGGAGCAAGGTGGCGCCTTCTATAATTGTATAGAAAGTAGAGATGGGGAGAGTTTGTGTGGAAGGATGAGTTCAGTTTTGGATGTGGTGAGTTTAAGATGCCTACTGCACAGATCAAGATGTAGGACAAGAAGTTGGAGCTGGGAGATTAGATGTCAGAAGAGAAGTTAGGGTAGGATAGGTTTATCATTGGCATATAGATGGCTATTAAAATCATGGGAGCTGATAAAATCACCAAGTGGAGCAATATGGAGGTAGAAAAGAAGAGGAACCAGGACAGAACCTTGTGGGACATTTATATTAATGCATGATGGGGATGAAGATCTAGCCAAGGAGACAGAGAAGGAGCAGTCATTTTTAGAGAAATACAACCAGGACAGGGTGGTGTACTGAAAACCTAGGAAGAAATGAGTATTAAGGAGGAGAGGGTGAGCAGCAGTGTCAAAGACTGCAGAGAGGCCAAGGAAATTGAGAACTGACTGAAAAATATCTTATTGGCAATTAAGAAAATAATGATAACTCTGGAGGGAGCAATTTTGGTGGAACGATGAAGTTAGGAGCTCTATCATAAGGAGTTAAGAAGAGAATGTGACAAGAGGAAGTAGAGATGGTTACTGTAGATGGACTTTTCAAAGAGTTTAACAACTAAAGACAGAAGAATAGAGAATGTTGTTGGAAATGGAATAATTGAAAAAGGATTTTTTGAGGATGGGGGAGACATGGGCATATTTATAGACAATAAGGAACAAGCCAATAGACAGGAGAGATAGAAAAAAGTGAAAGAATGGCTTTGACAGAGGGGGCAACTGGTAAGAGACAGGATGGAATGGGATAGCTTGAGCAAGTGGAGAATTAGCCTTGGTAAGGAGTAACACCATCTTTTAATGGGATACAGGAGTGATGGAGGGAACAGTGGCAGAAGGCATAGGAGTGATATGAGATAAGAAAAAACCTAGAAGAGGGAGCTTCCAATGAATACCCTCAATATTTTTTTTCTGCAAAATATGAGGCAAAATTCTCAGTTCAGAAGGTAAGGGGAGAGGGCGTCATCAGAGACTTGAAGAATGAAAGCTTTGGAAGAACTGCCTTGGAGAGTGGGACAGTGAGTTGATAAGGGATTGTCTAACAGCAGTGGGGGCCCACTTGAAAACATGAAACTCTATCAGGACAGTTGACTGATTTTCTCCACCTTTGTTCAGAAATACATATATAGAATTGAAGGCAGTGAATGGTGAGGGTGACCCAAGGCTGAGGATTAGCAGGGCACAGTCATCAAAGTGATAAAGAGGCTAGTGAGCTAAAGAAGACGACATAGAGTGGAAACAGTTTACCAAGGGGTTAAGATAGGAAAAGAGGAGAGTATGGGAAACATGATCTGAGAGGGAATTGAAGGGTCAAGGAGTTGGAAGTCATGGTGTGGCAAGAGAGTAGGATTTAGTAAGAGAAGGCAAAAGGAGAAGTGAAAAGCTAACAGATTATAATCAGATAAGGGGATTTCAGAATTCTTAAGAATGGAGGCAGTACATTTATGGGTGATCTTCAGATCAAAGATATGACCATTTTTGCATGTGATTGAAGTAGGTTGTGGTAGCATCATGGATAATGAATATTTTGAGAAACTGTTGGTTAGGTGTTTGAAGGAGAGTCAGTCTGTATGCTGACATCCCAAAGTGTGAGGACACACATTAGAGACAAAAGCACAAGCCATGAAACAAAATCACTGAAGAAGGAAGAGGAGTGACCTAGAAGTCTACAGGCACCCGTTACCAGGATTTTGATTGAGTGGTAGACATGAATTACATGTAAATCAAAGGAAGAGAGGTTACTGAATGATGTAGATAGAGAAGGAAACTAGAAAGTAGCAAGAGGGAGCAGGGAATATTCCATTTTCCCCATCATGACCAATGAGTCAAGGAGAATGTAGGAAGGTGTAGTCAATATTAGAAAAACTGGCCAACAAAGCTGGGTCATCATGGAAAAGCCAAATTCCAGTAATAGCAAGAAGGTGGAAAGAATGAGAGAGTAAAAGATTTAAGAAGGGAAAATGGTTTCCTTTGGAACAGTCATTCCAAAAGGCACAATGGAAGAGGTAAGTGGAGTGTGGTTGGAACTTTGTGGTAGGAAGGTTGAAGGAAATGGGAATAAGGAATTGAGTATTGGGGACACAGTCTGGAGTTAGTATGATAACGTACAAGGTAGTTCAGAATCACTGGGATGTATCAGGTATGAACAAGTGTGAGAATAAGACTGGAAGAGGCCAAGAGAGACTTGAGATCGGTTACAGCATAAGGTGGGGGATACAAGGTCTTTGTTCACTACTGTTCTTTCTTCAGAAGGCTGGAGATTAGGAAGAAAACAGTACAGCAGGAGATAGAAGCTAAATTTCACAGCAAGAGAAAGAAGTCCTGAGCACCATCAATTTTCTTCTTCCTCTTCCAGCAAGAGTCAGGTACAGCAGAAGATGAAAGGCCTGAGATGAAAAGGAAGATTGCTCCTCTTTGCACCAGAGGTTTTCCACACCTTGCTTGGATGATAACACTTGAATCCAGAGGCAGAAGTTTGCCTTCTATTGGAACAGATGTAAGTCAGCCTGGCCAGGCTTCTTCTTGTCTTCTCTCAGGGGATGCGCCCAGCTGGAAATGGGTATCATGGTCAGAGGAATTCAGGAAATCCACTGCTGAAAGGGTAGAGGGACAGGCATGATGAAAGGCTTGAGGAGGGATGAAAAGTTGTAGAATAACTGCTATGGAATAACTGTGTAGGGTGGTGAATTCATTAGAGAGTTGTAAAAGGATTGCTTTGCTGCAGGAAGGGCCCTGTTGAGATTATGTAATTTATATGTAAATTGGATCCTGTCAGCAAGGTCACATGTGTTTTTTTTGTTGCTTTCCCCCCAATTCCATTCAGCAGCATGTAAATAGAAATAAAAATAGTAGATTGTAGAGTAATCCAAGGTTGGCAAAGCATAATTGTCCTTGTGTGGAAAGATTCCTTGGTTGCTCAATGTGGTACACACAACAATCTGGTTACAAAACATGGAGCACTAATGGCTGATTCTTTTCACATCCTTTACAGTGAGGCAGAGGGGCCAAGGAGTCAGGCATCAGCCTTTGGTGGGGTTTTCCATCACATCTGTGGTACACTGAGCATTTCTTAGTCCTTCTACCTTGAATGGCATCCATGCTACATATGTGGGATATACTTTCAGAATTCTAAATATGTTAGAGTTGATCCGGAGGCTGCAATTTGATACAACAACACTTTAAACTGATGTTATCAAATTGAAATTATATTAAACTAACACCTTTTGCCAATTTTATTTTTAATTTAGTTAGAGAGGGAATTTATCTGTTTAGACTAACTGCTTTCTGTACTGGTATTGGCATGAATTTTAAATGACACACTATGTGAATAAGCACTGGATTTCTTCTCTTTGTAAAGAAATTTTTGAAAGAGTTCCTTGCATAGACTGTGTGAAGATGGCAGGTTGTTAGCTGATGATTAATATCTGAGTTCTTTGTTATATATTTTTTAAAACAACAAAAACAAAGAGAAGTGATTCATATGTTCAGTGAAATAATTGAATAAAATATTTATATTGCCAAGAGGTGTTGCATTTTGTACTTCAGAACAAATCAGTGAGGTATATTTTTAAAAGAAAAACAAGGAATATTTGCATCCAGCTGAATACTAAAAATAAAAAAAAGCAAATTTGTTATTCAGAAGCACTCAAAAATAATGAATGCCACTTTAGGTTTCTCCCAGTAGTGGAACAATGTACTTTAGTAAAAATTATAATTTATGCTAGATGTTAAGTAAGACAAGTATAATTAATATTAAGTATCAACATAACCAGAATCTCAACAGCACAATTAGCTCTTAATGTTTAGTTCAGATCCTGTCAGAGTAGAGGATTCAAAAATCTTTATTTTTGAGGTGTGCCAAGATGACAGAGAGAAGGTAGTGACTTCCTTGACTTCTCTCCCAAATCCCTACGAATACCTTTAAATAATGCCATAAAATACTTCCTGCAGCAGCAGAATCCATAAAAGGATGAGGTGAAATAATTTTCTAGCCAAAGACAATTTAGAAGGTCTACAGGAAAGGTCTGTCACACCTATGTAAGAGTGGAGTACAGTCTAGCATAGGCTGTGCCAGTGCCGACCAGGCTGCAGAAAATCAAGATCAGGCCTTAGAAGACACTGAATCAGCAGTATCAGTGGCTACTTCTGGAGTTCTCAATCCACCCATTGTAAAGGGGTTGAACAACTAATCAGAAGAAGATTACAAGGGTCTCTTCACCACCACTGGGGCAGGACTCTCTTGCTTTGCCCATACTCAGATCTGGGTCACAGTCCTGGGTGGAAGTCTCAGGGCAAATAAGAGCACTAGAACACCAGAGTTTGTGGCCATAGTGGAACAGGAGTACCTGTCAGAGTTCCAGGGCAGAAAAGAGTGCTAGTGGTCACTTACAGATCAAACAACAGGACAGGGGAGTAGTAAAAAAGCCTTCTTAGATCATACCACCTTGGGAAAACTAAAAACTTACAGGTCCCTGGAGATATCTCTAAAAACAGCTGCATAAAATCCCTGAAACTTGGGAAAGTGTGCCCTCTAACCTGGAAGCAAAACCATTCTTTATCAAAGAGTGAAAAGTAGAGAAACAGACTAGAAAAAGAGAAAACCACACACAAAAAGATTCTGACCATAGAAAATTACTATGGTGATAAGAAAGAACACACATTCAGAAGATAACAGTCAAAGCTCCTACATCAAAAGCCTCCAAGAAAAAAGTGAATTGTTTTCAGGCTATGGAAGAGCTCAAAAGGATTTTGAAATCAAGACAAGTAGAAGAAAAACTGGGAATAAAAATGAGAGTAACGCAAGAAAATAATAAAAAATGACACATGCAAAGAGAGACGGGGGGGGGGAACGGGAGGAGAGAAAGAGAAGGAAATAATGCCTTAAAAGACAGATTAGGCCATTGTTAAAAGAGGTACAAAAAGTCAATAAGGAAAAGAATGCCTTGAAAAGCAGAATTGGCCAAATTGAAAAAGAGGCACAAACATTCACTGAAAAAAAAAACACTCCATAAAAAGTAGAATTGGCCAAATGGAAAAGGAGGTCCAAAAACTTACTGAAGAAAATTGCTTAAAAATTAGAATTAAGCAAATTGGAGCTGATGATTTCACGAGAAATCAAGAAACTATAAAATGAAACCAAAAGATTGAAAAAATAGAAGACAAACAGAAATACCTCATTGGAAAAACAACTGACTTGGAAAACAGATTCAGAAGACACAATTTAAACATTTTTGGACTACCTGAAGGCCACAAGAAACAAAAAAGAGATCTTAGATATCATCTTTCAAGAAATTGTCAAGGAAAACTGCCATGATATGCTAGAATCAAAGGGTAAAATAGCATTTGAAAGAATGCACCAATGACCTTCTGAAAGATCCCAAAATAAAAATTCCCAGGAATATTATAGCCAAATTTCAGAACTCCCAGGTCAAGGAAAAAATATTATAAGGAAACAAAAAGAAACTATTCAAGTGCAAAATAACGAGCCTCCTGATACATGCAGGATAGCCTGCTAGCACAGTTTCTTAGATCTGCTTTTCTGAAAGGAAAGCACGTTTTGAGGGATCAGCCATCTTCTTTAATTATATATATCAACAGAGAAAATACAAGCAGAGAAAAAAAAATCAACAGACAGGGTTTCTAACTGTCTCACCATAAGCAATATAAACATCACAGATCAACAGACAGTTCCAACTGTCTAACCATTACATATATACATAGTGAGCAGAGAGAGAAGCACCAACATCTGGATTTTCCAAGAGGGGAGGTTGGTGGGAGACTCCTTAAGAGTTACCCAGAGTTAACCATGAACCTTCTTCCAAAGAGTAAGCCCCCAAAACAAAACCTAGCTTCAGAGTATTTATATGCTTTTTACAGCCTGAGTGCCTCATTAGCAATTAACAAAAGGTCTGGGCCTTCCTACAGAACAAACCTGCCATACTCAAGCTTCCCTTAATGGGCTCCATCAAGATCTTTTAACTCCTATTAACATTACAACCCTACCCCCATTAAGTAAGCAAGCAATTTAATATACTCTATAAAAGTATAGAAATGGAAAACATATTTCCATAATATTCATGTTACCAAAGAAAATACAGACAAAAAAGTATTGTGTTTAGCTTTTGATTTATTTTTTATAATAAATTTATATATTTAACTTTTTGCAATCATTTTCACAAAATTTTGGGTTCCAAATTTTCTCCCCATTTGTCCCCTCCCTCCACCCCAATACAATGAGCATTGCAATTTCCCCTATCACCAACCTGCCCTCTCTTCTATCATCCCTCCCTTCCCTTGTCCTCATCTTCTCTTTTTTCCTGTAGGGCCAGATAACTTTCTATTCCCCATTACCTGTATTTCTTATTTCCTAGTAGCAAGAACAATACTCAACAGTTGTCCCTAAAACTTTGAGTTCCAACTTCTCCCCAACCCTCCCTCCCCACCATTCCCTTTGGGAAGGCAGGCAATTCAATATAGGCCATATCTGTGTAGTTTTGCAAATGCTTCCATAATAGTCGTGTTGTGTAAGACTAAGTATATTTCCCTCCATCCTAACTTGCCCCCCCATTGAGTCTATTCTCTCTTTTGATCCTGACCCTCCCCAAGAGTGTTGACTTAAAATTACTCCCTCTTCCCATTTCCCTCCCTTCCATCATCTCCCCTTCCCTGCTTATCCCCTTCTAACCCACTTTCCTGTATTGTAAGATAGGTTTTCATACCAAAATGAGTGAGCATTTTCTTCCTTCCTTTAGTCAAATGTGATGAGAGTAAACTTCATGTTTTTCTCTCAGCTCCCCTCTTTTTTCCTCCACTAAAATGTCTTCTGCCTGCCTCTTCTATGAGAGATAATTTGCCCCATTCCATTTCTCCCTCTCTCCTCCCAATATATTTCTCTCTCACCATTTACCTTCATTTTTTAATGATATGATCCCACCCTATTCAATTCACTCTGTGCTCTCTTTCTCTGTGTGTGAATGCATGTGTGTGTGGGGTGTGTGTGTGTGTGTGTGTGTGTATGTGTGTGTGTGTGTGTGTGTGTGTAATCCCACCAACTACCCAGATATTGAAACATTTTAAGAGTTACAAATATTGTCTCTCCATGTAGGAATGTAAACATTTCAAATTTAGTAAGTCCCTTATGACTTCTCTTTGCTGTTTACTTTTTCATGTTTTTTCTCATTCTTGTGTTTGAAAGTCAAATTTTCTTTTCAGCTCTGGTCTTTTCATTAAGAATGCTTGAAAGTCGTCGATTTCATTAAAAGACCATTTTTCCCCTGAAATATTGTATTAAGTTTTGCTAGGTAGGTGATTCTTGGTTTTAGACCTAGTTCCTTTTCCTTCTGGAATATCCTATTCCACGCCCTTTGATCCCTTAACGTAGAAGCTGCTAGATCTTGTGTTATCCTGATTGTATTTCCACAATACTGGAGTTGTTTCTTTCTAGCTGCTTGCAATATTTTCTCCTTGACCTGGGAACTCTGGAATTTAGCCACAATGTTCCTAGGAGTTTCTCTTTTTGGATCTCTTTCAGGCAGTGATTGGCGGATTCCTTGAATACTTATTTTGCCCTCTGGTTCTAGAATATCAGGGCAGTTTTCCCTGATAATTTCATGAAGGATGATGTCTAGGCTCTTTTTTTGATCATGGCTTTCAAGTAATCCCATAATTTTTAAATTGTCTCTCCTGG
>CM053773.1:84785814-84844272 GCA_028658325.1 Potorous gilbertii | reverse complement strand
TGATATGGGTAATTAGAATGTCCAGTGTATTGGGGAAGGGGGAGGGGACAAATGGGGAGAAAATTTTGGAACCCAAAATCTTGTGAAAATGAATGTAAAAAGTTAAATAAATTTATTTAAAAAAAAAAATAAATAAATAAATAAATTAATATTTAATAAGGACCCAAAACTGTTTGATTTCTAAAAATCCTTTGCCCTGACCTTCTCCCATCACCATTTCTTTAATCATTCTGCTATTGTCACCTCAAAAATAGAAGGAAGAGGGGCATAGCCAAGATGTTGGAGTAAAAGCAGGGACTTCCCTGAGCTCTCTCCCAAAACCCTCCAAATACACGTAAAAATGGCTAAATAAATTCTAGAGCTATAAAACACATAAAATGACAGAGTGAAAGAAATCCCCAGCCTAATACAACCTAGAAAGTCAACTGGAAGAGTCTATCCCCTGGACAGGGAGTGGAGCGCAGCCTGCTTCAGCAGCATAGATTGATCAGAGTAGAGCTCAGGGGACTAAATCATTGGCAACTTTTCAGTTTTTAGTTGTGTTTTCAGACTTTGTCAACTCACAAACACCAAAATGGTCTGTGGGACAACTCTGTGGGATTTGAGTGAAAGACGAGTGTAAATTCTGACTGGGTCCAGCCCCAGTCCCAGTGGAGCAGAGTTTCTGTGGCAGCAACCATGGCAGAGCCTTCTTCCAGAGCTCTGGGTCCACAGACAGTGGCGGAGAGAGTAGCTGATACAAAATACCTTAAGCTTGGGACAGTACTCCCATATCCACTCCCATTGGAAGCAGAATCCTACCTTGACAAAGAGTTAGAAAGGCAAGTATTTGAGTGGGAAGATGAGTAAACATCTCAAAAGAACTCAGACTATAGAATTTTACTTTGGTGAAAAGATCAAAACATATAATCAGAAGAAGAGAACAAAGTTCCTACATCAAAAGCCTGCAATAAAAATATTAATTGGTTGCAAGTCATGGAAAAGCTCAAAAAGGATTTTGAAATTCAAATTTAAAAAGTAAAGGAAAAATTGGGAAGAGAAATGAGAGTGATGCAAGAAAATCATGAAAATCAAGTCAACAGCTTGCTAAAGGAGACCCTACAAAAATTCTGAAGGAAATAACACCTCAAAAAGAGAATAATCAGAATGACAAAAGAAGTCCAAAAAAACCAATGGGAAGAAGAATGCCTTAAAAAGCAGAATTGGCCAAATGAGAAAAGAGGTCCAAAAAGTCACTGAAGAAAATAATCCTTTCAAATTAGAATGGAACAAATAAAAGGTAGTGATTTTATGAGAAATCAAGAAATTATAAAAGTAAAACTAAAAGAATGAAAAGAAAAGAAGACAATGTGAAATTCCTCAATGGAAAAAACCAGACTTGGAAAATAGATCCAAGAGAGCTAATTTAAAAAAAAAATTATTGGACTATCTGAAAGTCATGATGAAAAGAAATGCCCAGACATCATCTTTCTAGAAGTTATCAAGGAAAATTGCCCTGATATGCTAGAGCCAGAGGATAAAATAGAAATTGCAGAATCCATTGATTGCCTCTAGAAAGAGATCCTATAAGGAAAACCTCTAAGGATATTGTAGTCAAATTTCAGTGTTTCTAGGTCAAGGAAAAACATATTGCAAGCAGCCAAAAAGAAACAGTTCAAGTATTGTGGAAATACAATCAGGATAATACAAGATCCAGTAGCTTCCACATTAAGGGATCAAAGGAATTGGAATATGATATTTTGAAGATGAGAGGAGCTAGGGTTAAAATCAAGAATCACCTACTCAGCAAAATTGAATATAATCCTTCAGGGGAAAAATTGGACATTCAATTAAATAGTGGACTTTCAAGCATTCTTGATAAAAACATCAAAGCTGAATAGAAAATTTGATTTTCAAATTCAGAATCAAGAGAAACATGAAAAGATAATGAGGAAAGAGAAATCATAAGAGACTTATTAAAGTTGAACTGTTTACATTCCTATATGGAAAGATGATATTTGTACCTCATGAGACTTTTCCCAGTATTAGGGTAGTTGAAGGAGATGATGATAGATTGATAGTGAGAGAGAGAGAGAGAGAGAGACAGACAGACAAATAGATAGATACATAGATACATAGATGGCACAGGGTGAGTTGAATATGAAGGGATGCTATCTAAAAATAAAATTAAAGGATGAGATTGAGGCATATATTAGGAGAGGGAGAAAGAAAGATAGACTGGGCTAAATTATCTCACATAATAGAGGCAAGAAAAAGATTTCACAATGGAGGGGAAGGAGGGAGGGAGATGGAATGAGTAAACTTACTCTCTGAATTTGACTTAAGGAAGGAATAACATACACATTCAACTGGGTATCTTGCCCTACAGAAAAATAGGAGGCAAGGGAATCAGAGGGGAGTGTATGATAGAAGGGAGGGCAGCTTGGGTGAGTCAGAAGAAAACACTTTAGAAAAGGGACATTGTCAAAGAAGAAAATAAAATTATTGGGGGATGGGACAGCATGGAGGGCAATATAGTTAGTCTTTCACAACATGACTATTATGGAAGTTTTTTTGCATAACTATATATGTATAACCTGTATTGAATTGCTTGCTTTGTCAATGGGGGTGGGTGGGAGGGAAGAAAGGAGGGAATTTTGAACTGAAAATTTTAAAAATAAATTTTAAAATATTGTTTTTACATGCAACAGAGAAATAAGATATATAGGCAATGGTTATAGAAATCTGTCTTCCCTTTCAAGAAAGTAGAGGTGGAGGGAATAAGAGGAGGGATGATAAAAAGGAGGGTAGACTCGGGGAAGGAGGAACAGAATGCATGACCTCTCAGAGTGGGGGAGAGGAGTGATGGGGAGAAAATTTAGAACTCAAAATATTATGGAAATGAATGTTGAAAACTAAAAATAAATAAATTTATTTTTAAAAAATAGAAAACAGAAACTTGCATTGAGGAAACATTTTATATTTTTCTGTGTTTCATGAGTTGCTATGGTCAAAGAATTTACCACCCAGTTGTCAGCCTCCTGTAATGATCCTCTCCTTTCTAGCTAGATTGTTTCTCAGAGTTCAATTCAGTCCTTTAGCAATCCTCTACTCAAAAACTTTCCAGCATGATAAAATCTTCCAGAGTTTGTTTTTTCACAAGTATAGCCTTTGAGAAACCATAGTTATTTTGACATCCCACACTGCCATTAGAATAGAACTTTTTCAATGGATAAAGTATATAAGCAATAACATATTTTAAATTACAGAAGATAAAAGATCACAAGGAGTCACAGAATTAAATAATAATTATTTTATTAAAATACATATTTATGCATTTTAACAATGATTGCAAATAATTAAGAGCTCAGATCTCTGGATTTCTTTTCCTCCTCTACACTCATCATTTCGCCACTCTAAAACCACCTCTGGTCTGAGACTCTGCTCCCCTGGTATGTCTTGCTTGGACTACTTTTTCAAAGGAATTTGACCATCTTCCATTCTTCTTCCTCCTCCTATCCTTTCTGCTCTTCTTCCTCATGAAGCACCTTTTCCAGCTGTTCTCCTCACCCTCACCCCCCCATCTCAGTTTTCTAACATTACTTTATGAGTTATCTTTCACCCTTTGAATTTAAACTGTCGGGAGTAGGGACTATCTTGCTTGCATACATTTGCTTCCCCAATACTTAGAACAGTGCCTAAAGCATAGTGAATACTTAACAAATGCCCTGTAATTATCAGTTCATCTATAAGACCCAGAGGAAGATCTCCAGTGGGTTCCTCTATAGAGAATTTGTATGAGGACATGGACAAAAGTTTCATAAAATTAACTGTATGACTTTCATTGAGTGCCATTGAAGGGAAAACCATTTATGAGATCATGGATCCACTGAAGCAAGTAAGTGTATCTGTCTGTTTGTACTAATGACTGCTAACTTTAAGACTTTAAAAAAGTTGTAAAAAAATCAAAGCCATTTCCTTCTACCCAACCTCAGGCACTGACTTTCTCACTTAAACCATGAAAATAGGAATGGTTTTCTGTATGTATAGATTCTATATTCTGGAATTCCACCTTATATTTAAATATATATGTGGCAATCAGTCTCTGTATTTAAAGCTACATCATTAATATGCTGAAGATATTCAACTCTACATGTCTCCCCAGCAGAAACCAACATTGAAGGCAAGTAGCTTGTTCAGTGAACTGGCTGAAGTTCAATCCAGATAGGACAGTGACAATGTGAGTACACAATGGAAATCATCTCAAAAATACAACATGAGGAACATGGGAGATGCTAAAAAATATTTTTGTCACTTTGTTAATTCTCTTGTTGCTCTTGGAATTCTCAGCTCAGATAACATATAGGACTTGAACTAAGTTATGCCGTTTTTGTATTGGTGCTAATATAAGGAAGGAAGAGAGGGAGGAAGGAGGGAATAAAGGGAGAGGAGGAGGAAGGAAGGAAAGAGGGGGGACAGAAGAAAGGGAGGGAGGGAGGAAAGGAAGGAGAGAGGGAGGAAGGGAGAGAGGGAAGATGAAAGAAAAGGAAGGAGGGAGGAAGAGAGAAAGGAACAGCAGGAGGCAAGGAGAGAAAAAGAAAGAAGTTAGAAGCCCTCTTAAAGACTTTGGGAAATGTAGATCTTACTATCTTGAGAATAGAGGTAGCTAATATGAGATCAGGTCTGAAGAGGGAAGAGGGTTTCCATGTACAGTAGGAGTTTTGAAAATCTAAGAAGAGGAAATGAGAGAGAAGAGAGAGAGGTTGCCGATTCCCAACACTTGGAGTAGAAGCATTAAGGAGGTTTTGGTGGGAAGATGACAGGGAAATTCAAACTCTTTTTTTTTCCACTCAAGCCTCTCTCCTTTTTTCTCTCAAGATCCTACTGTACTGGGAGAATATCCATCCTCCAGTCTTGATATCTGATTATTTTATCTTCCTTTCCCCTGAATGGGAAGAAATAGAATTCTTGGGGTCATTGCTAGGGTGTTATACAAGTAAGGCAGAAGAAGAAAGAAATATTCATTTTATCTTTTTTCAGTGAGAGCTAATTAGTGGAAAGCACAATTAAAGAAATAAAAAAGGGAAGAATAAATATCAACTTGATTCTAAGAGAACTGAAAGGAGAGAGACTATAAAAATACTTTATAAAAATTGTAGACAACCCATTTAACATGTTTTATGAACACACTGGATCATTTATAACACTTTCATGTGCATTAAGATGCAATAGCATCTCTCACAGGAGAAAATAAATGCTAATTTGAAGAGCAGTACTTAAAGAACTGCTGTAGCACCAATACAGCAGCATTTGTTACAGTAAAAGTACTTTTCACCTATTAACTATAAAAAAGTCAAATGCATAACTGAGGCAACTTATTCTCCTAATTACACCAAGCTATCATTGCTACCATTATCTCTGTATTTCATGCTAAATCTTGAAGGGGCCTAAGTTTGCACATTTCAATCAGCTCTCTATTTCACCTGACCTTCATATTTTGCTTTAGAGGTTACAGCTGTCATTTTTGAATATTCCTTAATGCTTTCCTGAATGCAAGTTGAAATGATGCCATCATTATTTCTATTGAACATTTGTAGAAGAAATTAAAATACTTGTCGAAGGATAGCATGGGCAATCTATGTATAAAGATGTGGATGGCAGCATCTATGGTTGGTTGTGTCTATACAATGAGAAGAAGGATTTTGGCTAACCTGGAAATCAAAGTCTATTTCCAGTTAGAACTAGCCATTCTACTTGTGGGTCAGTGAAAGTTCCCAATTGGTGTCACGATAGCCCAGATATATAAAGCATACTGATGGGATCAAATTGAAACATTTGGTTCTTATTCATTCAAGATTTTCTTATATAAACATCTTTAGTGCGGGAATTGGTTCCAAATTCTGTTTCAAAATCTGATTTTTTGTTTTCTCATAGATTATTGGCATCTTTTAGACATCTGTATATCTTAAAACAAAGTCAGGAAGAAAAGGTGGGGGTGGAATAGTGCTGAGAGTTCTGAGATCTTTTTAATCTCGAGATTTTTTTTAAATACCTCAAAATCTTTATTTCCTTCAGTATTATAGACAGTTTTGCAGATTTAAACATTCAAATATTAAAAAGTCTAGGAGAAAGAAATAAAGAAAATGTTTGAGACTGCAAATATTCCTTGTGCCATTTGGAAACACTATCTTATATGTTCAGCCATTGAATTAGTAGCAAAGTTAATGATTTCACTGATTTCCTTTCCAATGATACATGGTCAGCACTGTTTGTAAGGGTCATCCTTCCCTGAAGGACAAAGGACTAAGAAGTCTGATATTCTGAAAGTCATGCTGTTCTTTCCAAATCTCCAAGGATGTTAGATTTAAAGAAAAATCTATTTGGAGGATGAGACGACATGAAAATCTGATTCATTTCCATCAATGGTTGTTTACAGAATTTTATTCTGATCTCTAAAAGAAATTCATGCTTTTCTACCTTTGAGTAAAAAGAATTTTTGTTTCTCTAAGGTTTTAAAAGAGGGTTTTAGTGCTGGACTATTTTCTGTTTTGTTTTTTTCCCCTAAAATGTCACTAGTCAATAGATCTCTCCTGCCTGCCTTTGAAATATTTCGATGTCACAACAGAGAGCTATGCCTTGGAGGACAAAGGTAATGCTTCTCAATCTTGGTATGTAAATTAATTGGCAAATCACAATGCAATTTCTATGGAATTGCATTTGGATGCAAGATTAATAATGAATGAATTAATCAAGATTAATTTTATTATAATGAATACCAGAGGATCTAATGATGATTGGCTGCTTGTTTTTAAATATTGCCTTATAAATATTCACACTTTAGGTGAACTCCTTGACAAGTGTCATATTTTTGAGAAATTGTTTCTTAGACAACTCTAAATATCACATAGGGTTATTTCTGAGGGAACTTCTCCTTTGGGGATTAATTTTCTTGCTAGACTTCCTATCCCTAGAGGGGGTCCCCAGCTAATGGATTGGTGAGAACAAGATAAGAATTTTAGATTTAGAAGGAAAGGGCCTGGTGGTGAGCAAGGCATCTTCACAGAACAACATCTTGTGTTCTATTATGAGCAGGTCACATACAGGAAATAACTCAAAATTAAGTGAGATGTTATTTATTACAAATGAATGATATGTTATTTTGTTTTTAGAATGAGACAACTTTGACTGCAATTAAATATTTATTTAAATATTATCCAGATAGGTCTCAAAACTAAGTATAAAAGTCATTTTAAAAAACTATCAAGGTTTTCTAACCTGGAATATAATTCTCTCCAAGAGATTTTAATTAGCGAAAGATAATAGGTTTATGGTTATTAATATTATCTACTCTTGTTAGAATAGCATTATTAGATATTTAAGTGGCACAACTTTTTTTATGTTTTGTTTTTGTAAAAATGGTAAACTATTTTGCTAATTTAGCCATGTTCTGTTATGTAGAGCCAGGACTTAGGTGGTAAGAGAGGTAATGGCTTGTTCTACAACAAGAAGGAAGGGAGACAGTACAATGAGCTCTACTTTTATGGTTAGTCATTACAAACATGTGCTTTTCTACTAAGAGAAAATGTCAATCCTCATGGCATGGATGTATTTATTTTGTATCAAGTCATATGTTACAACACAGGCTCAAAGCTTCTGGCAGATACACATGGGTATAGTTTTCAGAAATTTCCTAAAATAGACAAATGCATCATCTTAGTTTTGGTTCAAATGGATGCTCATTGTTAGCAAATGAAGGCATGGTAATGAGGTCATGAGTTCCTTGAGGGCAGGGTTTACCTTTCACCTTTCTTTGTATCTTCAGTTATCACAGTTATCACAATGCCAGGCACATAGTAAGAAACACACACACACATATATACACATATACATATATATGTGCACATATATGTACACAGATACAAATATATGCATATACACACATATATATACAAATATACATATATACCACACATATATATTTGTGATTATAGATTGATTGACTGTAATATATGTTCACTTTAGCAGAAATTTATTTACATTCTAAAATGAGTCAGGCATTGGAGAAACAAAAAGCGTAAAAACATTCAATAGTCCCTACCCACAAAGAGCTTACCTTCTACTCATTGTCTTACACTGCCTGGTATATGATCCTTTATGATCCAGATTCTAGACTTTGCCCATTAAAATCCTATGAATCTTCTAAAACCTGGTTCAAACATCACTTCCCCAGTGAAGAATTCAGTGATCACCCCATTCCTAAATAATTGTAATCTGCCCCAAGACCTGGAATAAAACATTTCTCTGATGCCCTTGAAATGATTTTCCTTGTATTATAATTTTTGTATGTGTATCTGTGCTAGTATGCATGCTCCATTAGAGTTTTCTCTATCTATATTGTCTCCAGCATGTAGAAGAGTATGTTAAACATCACAAATGATTAACTAACATTTGTTGTATTAAGCCTGGAAATGATTGTTTCATGGAGATACCATGAAATTTACATGGCTATCAGGAGAAAAATCTGGCAAGCCTAGAGTAGTAACTATGAAAATATTCCTTCATGAAAATCTTGTTATCTACTAAATGCAAGACACAGTGTGAAGTATTGCTTAGGGGGTGGAGTAAAATAAGATGTGGGAAGACAAGACATAACTATATATATATATTTCATATATACACATATATGTGTATATATATTTCATATATACACATATATATTTCATATATACACATATATGTGTATATATATTTCATATATACACACATATATATATTTCATATATACACATATATGTGTATATATTTCATATATACACATATATGTGTATATATATTTCATATATATACACATATGTATATGTTTCATATATACACACATATGTGTGTATACACACACACACACACACACACACACACATATATATATATATATATATATATATATATATGGCAAAAATAGAAAAAGTGCCATGTGAATGGGTTATGAAAAGGTTATTGGCCCAAATGCCCATTACATAAAAAATGCCTAACAATTCTTCTACTACCATAAGCAACAATCTTCTAACCCATCAAATGATTTTAATTGTCATTATCAATAATCCTAACCTACACTGGCAGCACAGTAGAGTTGGGGATAATACTAATGTGAAAGATTCTGATACAACTCTTGTGGGTTTGTAAAGGACTTGATAACATATAGCACTTTATCTCATTTGATCTCCCAACAACCCTGTAAGATAAATGTCATTCTCCAGAGGAAGAGAATCTTAGAGAGGTTAGGTGATTTACCCAAGGTCATTCAACTGTTAAGCTCCAGAAGGCACATGTGAGCTTGTGTTTCTTAATGCCAAAGCTTAGATACTTTTCACTGAACCACACTGCCTCTTAGGGGTGCTGTTACCATCAAGCATATCTATTTAGAGAGGAGAAGCAAAGGACTACTATGTGGCCAAAAAATACAGAGGGCTGAATCAAGAGAAAAGGACCCAAGGTGTCCATATTTACAGCTTTGCAGAATTTAAAAGTTTAAGATTGCAAATCTCAGTTGACCAAGGGGGAGTAAAATTACTTAATGTAAGAATACCCCCAAGAACATTTTTATTATCAACAACTGCATGCATTATGGATTCCAGAAAATAACCTCTTGAGGGTGAGAACTTAGCAATCCATTAGTGACTCCTCATATTTGGGAGTTATTCATTTTTCTCAGCTAGCAGTACAAAAACTGAACTAATAACCCAGTTATTAAACATGCAGCTTATGCCTAGTGGGCAGATTTTTTAATTCCACCCCTCCATCCAAGAAAAAAATATAGATGCATGCAACTAATGTTAAAAAAATCCCAACAAATGATAAGGGTAAAGGACCCTAATAAATCAGCTCACAAGACAATATAAAAAAAGACATTAATATAAAATTATTTGGTGAATTTGATACCATTGCTATTACCAAAACTGGTAATTAAGACTCCAGATTCAACTTCTTTCCTCTCTTAATCATTGAGATCACATATGTGTATTACCCTACTTCACCAATCTGTGTGCATTCATGGGTTTTGACTTCTAGTGCTAAGTAACCATCAAAAGAAGTGACAAACTGATCAGTTTAGCAAAATAAGCCAAGATTGGGCATTAAACTCAACAACTTTATTGGTTATATAGACATGAAAAGCAACATGTAGAAACAATCAAAATTTTATTATTAATTTATTCAAATATAGCTTTTGTTACAAGTCATTTTGAATAATTTCATACTACTATTGCTTTTAGTGGATTCATAATTGAAATGTTAACATATCCATTCTAAAAATTAAATTAGACCTGTTGATGACCTAAAATTCTATTTTTAAAAAATGGCCACATTGTTGCTACACATTTTACCCACCAATTTTATAATTCTCCTCAAAGAGAAAATTCAGGGGCATAAACTAAAAATCATATTTCTCAAAGTTGGATTCATCATAATATAACTATGACTGTCATTTAATGGAACATTAAATTGTATTACTAAATATTAGTGTGCTCATTTTATTGATCAGGACACTCAAGCTCAGGGAAATTAAGTGACTTTCTCCATGTCACACTGCTACTAAGAGTTGAAGGAGATATTCAAGCCTCAATTCTCTGACTACAAGCTTCATGCTCTTTCTCATGAAAATATATAAATTAAGTATAAATGTGGAATTACCTTTATACAAATGCCAGGAAGAGTGGCTGCAGGGAGTATGGGATTGTGAGCCAGCCCTGAAGTCAGGGAGTACTGAGTTAAAGGCCAGCTTCTTATAAATACTGGCTATGAGACCATGAATGTCACTTATCCTTTCAGTTCCCCGGGGAGCTCTCTGATATAAAAAAAATGCATACCAGATGTATCTGCACAGATATAGGAAGACTCTTTCCTAGGAGTTATCTATGCTAATGAAATCACAGGTCAAGTTCATAGAAAATTTTTTTTTTAAAGAACATGACATTAAAACATAAGGAAACATTTTTGAATCATAAGAAATGAGCAGATCAAAAGACTTGAAGAAACTGGGGAAACATCTGCGAATGCAGACAGAAGTGAACACAACAATTCATACAACAGAAATGTTATAGAGCAAAACAACTTTGAAAAACTAGAACATTAATCAACATAATGGTAAATCAAGAAAGAGTCCAGAAGACTGATAATGAAATGCACCACTCACCTTCAGCCCAAGAAGGGACAGATTAAAAATGCACAATGAGGCGAACATTTGTATATATGGTCATTTGGGGAAATGGTTTTGCTAGACTATGTGTATTTAATATGAGAATTTTATTTTTACTTTTCTGTTACTCAGTTTGAGTTGGGAGTGGACAATAGAAGGGGAGAAAATGCTCCAAAAATAATCAAACCATTAAAAAAGAAGAAAAGCTTAGGATATTAGTACCATTAGACTGTTACTAAAATATTCCAATTGGGTCCAAAAATGAGTTTCAAGGAATCTTAAATTAAATTGAAAATACTAATTTTTTACTATAATCTAGTTATGTAACTTTTAGAGTATATCATAGAGTTGAAGTTTCTGCTATTCAAAATATGAATCCCCTTTACAGCATTTTCAACTAATTGACATCTGGTCTCTTCTTGAAGACTTTCAGCGACAAGAATCTCACTATTTATTCCAAGTCAGAACATAAAATATTTGGAAAACATTGATTGATAAGAATATTTTTCAAATATTGAACTGAAATTTATTCAGCATGTCACAGTGATAAAACAACCATAATAATCTCCAACATTTATACGTCACTTTACTCATAAAACATTTTTATACATTAACTCATTTGATCTTTACAGCAACCCTGTGAATCCTGCTTATGACTTTCCATCTATTTATTTTCCCTCCCAGATTTGTATCATACTAAAATTTTATAGCACAGCTGGCAATTTATTTAAAAAAAAATGCTGGGCGGAAACATAGTGCAGCATTACACTAGAAACATCTACTCAGAATGTGATTGATAACTAAACCAAACTTTTTATTTGCAGTCAGCCAACTAAGTCCAGACTTATGCCCTCTTCTTCCCTCAGTTCTTATAACTTCATCCTGTTTATAAAGATACGAATTTTTTAAAATGCATTCCTGAAATGTAGATTTACTTTGGCCACAGCATTGTTCTATTCCACAAGTCTAGCAAAGATGTCAAAAAAAAAAAAAAAGAAAGAAAATGATGCTGGTCTGCTCTATCGCGTAGACAATTCCCCAATATCTGTACAAAGAAGATAAACCAACTCAAAAGGAAATGGAGGAGGATGTGGAATGATTTCTTGAATTTGCATTAAAACAAGGATATGTCTGATAACCTAAGAACTACCAACACATCAAAGTGAAATTGCATTACCTTGTTTCAAAACTCCACTTGGGAAAAACTAGAAAATTGCCCAACATGCTCATATTCTGACTATTCAAATCTTTGTTCCTTACTTGTTGCTGGGGACAGATGACATTACCCCTCAGACTGATATAAAATATCAATCTCCAGAAACATGATCTTCTACTATATTCACATTATATTACTCAAGTATTCCTTTAGTGTAGCCAGTACTCTTCAATTCCACATATAAGCGTTTGCCAAGTAAAACATGATGATGACCTGCTGAAATTTAAAAGAAATATGACATATTTCCTGCCCTCAGGAGGTTTACAACTGTCTCTGCATGGAAGAATACATAATATACAAAATACAAAAATAATATACAAAAATAAGTCCAAGACATCATGCTATAATGGATAAAAAGATTGATCTGGATAAAATGTTCATATGAAAATTTGTTAAGGATGCAACAATTAGCTGGCTGGAACAGGATAGATTCCAAGGAGGAGGTAATAGCATACCTGAGCTCAGGTGGCATAGAGAATATTGCACTGTGTCTGGAGTCAAGAAGACCTGAGTTCAATTCAGACATTGACTAGTTCTATGATCCTGAATAAGCTACTTAACTTCTATTTGCCTTAGTTTTCTCATCCATAAAATGAGGAAATAATACCACCTACCTCTCAGAACTGGATCAAATGAGATAATAGTTGTAAAAGCATTTAACACAGCCACTAGCATCTAGAAAGCATTATATGTATTTTACCATATAATCATCAACACCACATAATCATCACTCTGTTTTGTCAGTTAAAAAATGGTTTATAGCTTTTCATTGCATAATTGTTGTATGATGTAATTCTGTTAATCATACTGCTTTAAAGGTAAGCAAAGCAGCATCATGCATTCCTCATGTAGCATATGGCCACACGTTTATCTCTCATGCATTGCAAACCATGAGCCTAGAGTTCTCAGCACATGTGCATTGTCACTATTCATTTTAATGAATATTCATGAGTATTCTGTGCATTCTAATCTTACACCAAAGTCAGATTGCTAATAAATGATTTTTAAGTAATACTGGAACAATTAATTTTTTATTAATTTATTTTTCAGTTTTCAACAATCATTTCTATATGTTTTAAATTTTCTCCCTCTCCCTCCCTCTTCCTTCCCCAAGACAGCAGGCAATCTTATATGGGTTCTACACATACATTCTTACTAAACACATTTTCACATAAGTCATGCTATGTTGCATAGAGAAATTAAAATGAATGAGAGAAACCATGAGAAAAGCCAAAACAAAACATAACAAAAGAGAAAATAGTCTGCTTCATTCTGTGTTTTGATTCTATAATTCTTTCTCTAGATATGGATAGTATTTTGCATCAAGAGTCCTTTGGAAATGTTTTAGGTCCTTGCATTGCTGTGAAGGGCTAAGTCTGTCAGAAAGAGTCTTCATGCACTGTGGCTGTTACTGTGTTTAATGTTCTCCTGGTTCTGCTCACTTTACTCAGCATCAGTTCACGTAAGTTTTTCCAGGTTTTTCTGAAGTACCCCTGTTTATCATTTCTTATAGTACAATAGTATTGCATTACATTAATAAACCATAACTTGTTCAGCCATTCCCCAGTTGATGGGCATTCCCTTGATTTCCAGTTCTTGGCCACCACAAGAAGAGCTGCTATAAATACTTTTGTACATGTGGGTTCTTTTCCCATTTTCATGATCTCTTTGAGATACAGCCCTAGAAGTGATATTACTAGGTAAAGGAGATGCACGTTTTTATAGCCCTTTGGGCATAGTCCCAAATTGCTTTCCAGAATGGTTGGGTCAGCTCAGAACTCCACCAACAATGAACTAATGTTCCAACTCTCCCAACTTCTCCAATATTTATTATCTTCCTGGTGCACAATTACTTTTTTAAAAAAAGTCTCACTTAATGGTCACACCCCATTTTATTGAAAAAAATTGGCATAAAATCTGTGATGATTGTTTGATGAAGTATAGTAAAGGTGAGTTATGGTTATTAATGTTTAATTATTAATAATGCTGACATTAATAGACAAAGTTCAGAAGGGAGTGCATTTTAAGTATAAGTCTATTCACTATTTAATCAATCATTCAGTCAATAAAAATAAGCACCTAATATGTGCTTGGCATTGTAGTAGATCTGGGGGGATATGGAGACAAGAGTGAAAGACTCATGCACAGAGACAAGATCCAGGACAGACTGAAAAGACTTAAAAGCCAAGGTTATTCTTTACTTTATTCAAAGACAGAAGACAGCTAGAGGTGTTTGAGCAGGCAGATGACATGGTCAGATTTTGCATTAAAAAATTACTTAACAGGCTTAGGAAAGATGGATTAGTGGCAAGGAAGTTGAGGAGGCTCCTAGAATAGTCTACGTAAAGTATTGAGAGCCTGAACTAATGTGCTGGTAGTATGAAGGGGGAGATCAGTGTATGTAAGAGATATGGGGACAGAGAAACCACACATTTGGCAAAGAGCTATGAATTAATCTATCAATCAATCAACATGCAGATCACTACTCTTTATTATTCCTGGGCTTAGTAAATGCTTTATAAAATATCTAAGGATATTGCCCATTTCTGTTGGAAGAGTCTTCTCCGTACCAGTGTCAAGAGATTAAGGCTCACTGACATTCTCAAACTTGAGAAACAAGCAGAATTTGGTCATTAGAATGGGAACCTAAGAAATGTCATGACTGAGCAAATTCACAAGCCCTCAAGTTCTAAAATAACAAATTGATACCGTCTTAAAGGGAAAGGTGGGATTGAGGAATAGGAAGTACCCTCTGAGAACTTTGCCGTCCTTAATTGGTATTTCTGCCCAATAGAGAACACTCACATAACCACATAATACATACATAGAGTAAATATGTGTATATATGTGTAGTTATATATAAATATCTGATATGTATACACACATATACATATGTGCATTGTGTATGTGTATTTACTGATTCAGTCAGTCATTTATTCATTTCATGAACACAGTTAAGTGGCAAACAGTCCTAACTGCTGGTTAAAAAGGCAAAATGGAACAAGGGACAAGTTGGGAGGGAAAAAATGATTAATTTCATGTGATATGTTTTAAGTTTGAAGTGATGGTGGAACAAATTAAGCAACTGGAGGAGAACTGGAGCTCAGATAGAAATTCAAATTGAATCTAAAGATACATAAAAGAAGCGAGAGTTAGGAAATAAAGAGGGTAAAAGCTTCAAAAGAAGGTTGTTATGACTAGGGAAGGTAACATTATTTTATTTGTTTGCTGAAAGGAGACTTTAGAGATGGCACCTATGAACTGAATCACATAATTAAACTATCTCTTCTTCCTCCCTTCCCAAAACTACAAGAAAACATCTGAGTGTTCTTCTGGCCCTGGTAATTAACAGAGTTGGTGTCATGGTATGGTTGGAAGCCATCCTCTGAATAGTAGTGATAGATCAAGTTTAAAAAAAAAAAGGATATCACATGGAGAGAACTGTTTGTCTTGGAGATGGAATGATACTGTTGAAAGTACCGTGATTAATAAGTAAAAATTGAGGGAGGGAAAGATTAAGCAAAGGGAGTTTGAATACATTGATAAAGTGTGAATCAGTTTCTGTGAATTTCATGAAGATCCCTGGGTGACTGGAGGTTTCACAAGGGATCTTTAGGTTGAGAATGCAAGTCCACTGGGATTGACTCCACCTTGATGCTTCAAGTATATATATATACATATATATATATATATATGTATATATATATATATATATATGTATATATATATATACAAATTACGATATACAAATTACCATCTGGATCCTAAGTATCCATTCACAGGGATTGTTTCTGGAATCTGGGGAGCTGTGATAACTAAATCCTGGCCACAACTGCCATCACCACCACATTAACAATATCACAAAGCACTGGTACAATCCTTTAAGGTTTAGAAAGTACTCTATTTTATTTGATTGATTCTCACAATTATGTAAGATCAGTATATAAGGTAAGTGTTATTATCTTTGTTTTAAATACGAGAAAACTGAAGGGAAGAGAGGTTAAGTGATGTGCTTAGGCCTGCATAGACAGTAAGCATCTCAGAGCAGACTGGACTCTGGTGGTCCGCATCCCACTTCCAGGCTCCTCTGCTCTAGATCACTTGACTGCCTATAGTTATATGACTGACACTTGTGAGTTGACAGTAGTCTCTACAAGAGTAAAGGGCAATTTTCACTGATGGGGAAGAAGGTTAGGGAATTAGGGAATCCTCCAGTCTTCTTCCTCTAAAAAGTCAGATAGAGCTTAGAGGGTGACTGAGTTTGAGAGTACATGGAGATATATTTATGTCTTTAAAATTGCTCTGACATTAAGAGACTTAAAAATCCCTTCATGTTCTTCTTTTTTCAGTTTGTGTTGGGTTGTAGAGTACATTCAGAGTAATCTAATAGGAGGGATGATAGAATCAATGACAACCAGCAAAGATGCAGAGAGAGGTTGGGGAGGGAAAAGCAGGAGATCAAGGGGGAGAGAGAGAGAGAGGGAGAGAGAGAGAGAGAGAGAGAGAGAGAGAGAGAGAGACAGACAGAGAGACAGAGAGAGAGACAGAGAAGGAGAGATAGAGAGAGAGAGGCAGAGACAGAGAGACACTGAGACAGAGAAAGAGACAGAGATAGAGACAGAGACAGAGAAAGAGACAGAGAGACAGAGATTCAGAGACAGAAAGAGAGAGACAGAGAGAGAGAAAGAGAGACAGAGACAGAGAGACAGACAGAGACAGAAAGAGAGAGAGAGAAAGAGACAGAGAAACAGAGACAGAGAGACAGACAGAGAGAGACAGACAGACAGAGGGACAGACAGACAGAGAGAAAGAGACAGAGACAGAGAGAGAGAGAGACAGAGAGAGAAAGAGAGAGAGAGAGTCAGAGACAGAGAGACAGACAGAGAGACAGAAAGAGAGAGACAGAGAGAGAGAGACAGAGAGAGAGACAGGACAGGAACAGAGACACAGAGAGAAACAGAGACAGAGAGAGACAGAGACAGAAAGAGAGAGACAGAGACAGAGAGGCAGAGAGACAGAGACAGAAAGAGACAGAGAGAGAGACAGAGAGATAGAGAGACAGAGAGAGACAGAGACAGAGAGATAGATAGAAATAGATAGAGAGAGATGTAAGGAATGATGAATACAAAGGATTCAAAGTAATATTGGGACCCTTGTACGTAGTAATGCAGGCTCAAAAAGGCAAGCTCCTCCCACCTCCCCAAATGATATCGACAATCAAAACAAAGTCAGTTTGTACAGACAATAAAATTTTGGGCAAACACCATAGTCAATATTTGTACCATATTGCCAAAGTTAAAGGCACATTTCTATTTTCTGGTGATTCATGAGTCCACTGGGTTTTTATTTTTATTATTTTATAATAAGGTTTTTTTCTGTAGTATCTCGAGTAAAAATGGAAATTCTGTGAATTTCATGAAGATCTCTGGGTGACTGGAGGTTTCACAAGGGATCTTTAGGTTGAGAATGCAGGTCCACTGGGATTGAATGCACCTTGATGCTTCAAGTATATATATATATATATATATATATATATATATATATATATACATATCTATATCTATATCTATATCTATATATATATATATATATATATATATGTATATATATACATACAAATTACCATCTGGATCCTACACACACACACACACACACACACACACACACATACACACACACACACATATCAGTAGTATAAATTCCAAAGGAAAAAAAGGTAACCAAGAACAAAGTTACTGCCTGTCTCTCCATTTGTTACTCCCAAACTAGATCTTATATTTGTGTTTTATTGAGAAATACCTGGAAGAAATATCTTTAGAAAAGAATCAGAAATTTTGTTGGTTTTTAAATGGTTCTCTTAATTTCTACAAAATTCCTATTTTCTTCTTCATCCTTATGAATTACTAGAAGTTCATTTAGATTGCTTACTCTTTGAAAGGTGAAGACAAAATTCATTTTTAGAGATTGAGAGGAACAACTTGGGGGAAAATTACATTACTACAAAACTGCAATCAAAAAATAAACATTGGTTTATTATATCAAAAATCTATTTCAGCTTTTGCTTTATTTTTCCCTTTATTTTTTAAATCTTTTAAATTTTTATTTTTTTATTTTTAATGTTCTATAATCACTACCATAAAACTTAGATTTGTTTCCCCTCTACCTATCCCCCACGGCTTCCCTCCTTCCCCAAGAAGGCATACAACTCTATATAGGATCTACAGATATGTCCCTATTGAATATATTTTCACTATAGTCATGTCATGTAGAAGAACTAAAATAAATGGGAGAAATCATATAGCAAACCAAAATGTAATACACACACACACACACACACACACACACACACACACACACACACACACAAATTGATCTGCTACATTCTGCGATTGAATTCCATAGTTATTTTTCTGAACGTAGAAGGCATTTTGCCTTAGAAGACCAGTGGGAATTTTTCTTTATATGTCCTTGCATTGCTATGAAGATCCAAGTCTACCAGAAAAAACTCTCACACACTGTGGTCGTTGCTGTGCACAAAGTTCTCCTGGTTCTACTCCTTTCGCTCAGCATCAGATCATATAAGTGCTTCCAGGCCTCTCTGAAGTCTTCCTGTTTATCACTTCTTATAGCGCAATAGTACTCCATTACATTCATATAACATAATTTATTAAGCCATTCCCCAATTGATGGGCATCCCCTTGATTTCCAGTTCTTGGCTATCACAAAGAGAGCAGCTATAAATATTTTTGTACATGTAGGACCCTTTCCCATTTTTATAATCTCTTGGGGATACAGTCCTAGTAGCGATATTGCTGGGTCAAAGGCTATGCACATTTTCGTAGCCCTTTGAGCATAGTTCCAAACTGCTCTCCAGAATGGTTTGATGAGCTCACAGCTCCACCAACAATGAATTAGTGTTCCAATTCTCCCACATCCTCTCCAGCATTTATCATTTTCCTGTTCTGTCATGTTTGCCAATCTAATAGGTGTAATGTGGTACCTCAGAGTTGTTTTGATTTACATCTCTCTGATCAGAAGTGATTTAGAATATTTTTTCATATGATTATAGATATCTTTAATTTGTTCCTCTTAAAATTGCCTGTTCATATCCTTTGACCATTTATCAACTGGGGAATGACTTGTAGTGTTGTACATTTGACTCGGTTCTCTATA
Source organism: Potorous gilbertii (assembly GCA_028658325.1). Taxonomy (NCBI): domain Eukaryota; kingdom Metazoa; phylum Chordata; class Mammalia; order Diprotodontia; family Potoroidae; genus Potorous; species Potorous gilbertii. Next base: position 84,824,713 of record CM053773.1, on the reverse strand, counting down.
TATTCTAGAAATGAGGCCTTTATCCCTGAGATTAGCTGTAAAAATTCTTTCCCAGTTTTCTGCTTCCCTCCTAATCTTGGTGGGATTGGGTTTGGTTTGCAAAACTTTTCAGTTTAAAGTAATCAAAATTATCTATCTTGTACTTTATAATGCTTTCTATGTCTTCTTTAGTCAAAAATTCTTCCCTTCTCTATAAATCTGATAAATATACTATTTTTCCCTTTATTAATGCAGGTAGATCACGTACTAAAATTCATATTATTGATATAGATCTGTCTTTTCATTGTCTGTCAATACCTAAGAAATAATCTATTAAGATAATAGAGAGAGAAAATATTTTTAAATTATTGCATATTGAAGAAAAAAAAAGTCAAGAAAAAAGCATCTCTTAAGTCTATTAAATGAACTCATCTTACTTAATACATGACTACTCTTAACAAGAGTATAATCATGATAGCTTGGAGATGTCTATATTAACTCATACACAGGAAACAGTAAAAATGAGTAAAACCTGTAACTTTTAGAAGCTAGAGAAATCAGCATTCATGCTGAATTTTATCACAAAAAGGTAGAATGGAAACATGGCAATCAAGGCAAAAGGGCTTAGAAAAGTAGATGGGATACTTAGATACAAGAGCAATGCCTTTTTGCAGACACTGAAATATTCCGTTTTGCCCCAATCTTTGCTTATCATAACTTCAAAATGTTGTGAACCATTATTTATTGATTGGCTTAAGTGCACTTTTTTCAGTGTGATAACACTGCCTGATCCTATCTGTTCTCCAAAAGTCATGTAAGTGGATGCCTACCTAAAATGCCATCATTGTTATTAATGCAATTAAATGTGTCATGCTTTGTATATATGAACAGTAATGTAATGCCATTCTCTCTTAGATTTTGTTTGCTTTAAAAATGAAGCCCATATTAAATTTAAAAAGGTTAAACAGCCATTAGGGCTGATGGCTTTTAAGGAGCAACCATTTGCTATGACTCATACCATGGTCATTTGTGCCATTTAGAAATTAAGTATTCTTAATTGATGTAATGTACCACAAGTTCCAATGGTTCTCAGTGAAAGAGACATGTAATTCCACCGTAATCTGAGTACAGTATTCTAATTGATTAATTGGGTTTGCTTGTAAGATTGCATAGGAGTTTCAGCTCTAAGAAGGTTATCCTTGCTCTATAGAACAATAAAAATGCTTGAGGCTGCAGTAAAAAGTAATGGTTTCAGAATCTGGTGAAAATACACAGTATTGAAGACTTGACAATATGACCAATATCTTGGCAACAAAGTAGATAGTACTTTACTTCACATGAGACTCTATGGAGAAAAAAGTCTAAATTTTTTCTAAAGACCAGTGTTTTTTCTATTTGGTTTGGCACATTTTGCTTTCATTTATTGTTCTTGAAATTTCTGTTGTTTCTGTTTATATTTTCCCCACCTCAAAGGCTTGTCTACCTATCAAGTTCCAAAACTATGCAGTCTGTGGCAACTATAAAATACAGCAATTGTCCCAATGGTCTGAGAGTTAAGTGTGTCAATACATCTAGAATTAATGGGTTGTATGAGGGCAAAAACAGTCACCATGGATCACCATATACACTGTTCAATTATTACCATAAATGATAATTTGCTGTATGCCTCTTATACAGAATTCATTGCACTAAGGGCTGGAGATGCAAGGTGCTATTAGAGACATAGATCTTGGCCTCAAGGAGCTTATAACTTAATTTGAGGTAATTAACACTTTATAATTGTTATTGTTCATCATTTTTTAAGAGGATGAAGAATATCATGGGGTGATGTCTTGACCTGCACATGAATTAGGGGTAATAACCAAGATTTCTTACAAAAGGACAGATGTGTGAGGATATCTCCCTCTGTTCCTAAGATCAACGTCTACAAATTTGGAATATTGAATATAAAGTCAGACTTTTTAATGTGTTAATTGTTTTTTCCTGATTTTTTTTCACCTCAACATTATTACTTATAATAGATGGCTCCCTGCATGGGGAGTGCTATAGAGGGAAATACAAGTATCATAAAAATGAAATCCATATTTAAATATATTTTAAAAGACAAATACCAATAGTAGGCAGCATGGGGGCAAGATGGAGCAGGGGAAACATAATATATACATACATCTATCAATAACATATCTCTGTGTATATTTCTACCCATCTATCTGTTCTTAGAGAGGTGTATATAAGCACTGAGAGTTTGATTTGCCCAGCATCAGATGATCAACACTTGTCAGAAGCAGCACCTGAATTTGAATCTTTCCAATTACAAGGCTTCAAACATGTTCAAAGCTTAGTGCCACACTGGACAACAATGGATAAACAGGAATAGTAGATATCTCTAGGCTAAAAACTCAGTGACATTAAGGGGGCAATAATATTAGAGAGAGCTTATTTTGTTTTAGTGGATTTTCAGATCTGAGACGGATTTCATTGAGATCAATTGCATCTGTCTCTTCAGGTAAAAAGAAATATCTTATAAAAATAATTTAAATTCTTTGCCTGGCAGATAAATGAGTTATGAAATACGGGAGATAATATTACAATAATTGCTAAACATTTCAGTATATTATGTGAATAATTATTATTATAGTATAAAAACATTTATATGTTCTATGTAATAATAAAATAATAAATCCAATAGCCAGCATTTATATAGTGCTTTAAGTTCCTTGAAGCACTTTATAAGTTATCTTATTACGGATAGCAGCATAATTTTTTTTTACAGAAAACTCTAGTAGATGACATATAGTTTTATAATCAAGGGAAAATGTGACAGAGAAAATTCATTCAGGAAAGACCTTCTAACATGTTACATTTGAGCTATCTAGTATTTGTGGCATTTCCTAGTATATCAGAAGGTCAAAATCTTCTTAATTTTTACCTTTACAATGTCAAGAATTTAGAAGAGCAGGGATATTAAATTACTGCTATTTTTCATCTATTGAATGATACTTTTAGTGTGCTTTTTTCTTTTCCTATTTTGTAAGATATTAACATGTTACAGGTATGCTGAGATAAAGAAAACATATTAATTACATCATTTGGCACCTAGGTTATTTTTTTAAACTCCATGTATAGGTTGATTCCTAATAAAACATTTGCTTCATATTCAGAGTTTTCCCCCCGCCTCCTCTTCATTTTTTTCTCCTTGCCTTTTCTTTTTTTCTGCATTCTGACTTTGGGAAAAATTCATGTCTCCCTCTGTCTTCACAGCTTATTCCTAACAACGCCTGCCTTTCTGTGACACTGGCTCACAATTTGTATCACCCAATACACCAAGGGCCACAATTCATTTCAGTCATGGTTCAAAGCGATCCTGAAATAATCACAGAGTGACACTGTGAAATTACTGTAAAAAATGGTGCGGCAGTGTCATGACATTTTATAATTGAGACCTCTAGTACTCATAGCTCTATCAAAGCCCATAAGAAGGAGGGGAAAAATTGTGTTTTGACAGACGCAGCAGCTTGAGATGTGCAAGCGAGATTGTATAAACTCAGCCATGTAGAAAGTTATCGGATGTTCCAGTTTGTGCCCCCATGAAATTGGCACAAATCATCTGGATTTGACTTCAGGAAGGTGGTTAGGAGTAACATGAGAGAGCAAACGAGGAGGTAATGGCCACTCAGTGACTTAACCTATGTCAGAGGGCAACTCTGGTGTCAGCAAAGAATCAAATAAAGATGAATGAGCTTATCACAGTGCCGTGCATTGCCTCATTGGGCCCAATTTCATTAAACAGAGAAACTGTTCATATAGAAAGATTAATAGAGCAGCCATATACAGTAGGGACTGTAGAAGCAAGGCAGATCCACTCACAAAACACCCAAGTGACAGCGAAAGATGGTTCCTGCTTAATGTTTGTTTGGTAAACATCAGATTAAAAGACAATGAAACAATACAATTGCTTTAGGATCCCTCATAGTAAGTAAGAACTGATTCCAGGAAAGGGGATAAAGGACCAGTGTTCTCAAGTCTTCACCTACTAGTGCTATGTGCTTGTAGTTCAAAATTTTTATGGCATGAGGCTTTCGTTTCACATCATTTTAACTTCAAATTCTGCATTACCCCTTTTAGCAATGTAGTTCTCCAAAATGAAGGCATTGGTGTGACAAAGACATATTCACTGTGAATTGATTGGTTTATCTTAGAATACCAACACCTTCCAAATGTCTATAATAATACTAATATTTTTATATAGGAAGAGAAGTCAACGCCTTGAGAGATCAGATAACTTTCCAAGGTAATCACCACCTAATTTAATAAGGGTAAATTGAGTCTTCTATTTTAAGTACTGCATGATAGGTACCTAACAAACTTCAGACAATAAACTAATATTAGGTAAGTTAAACAAACATTGTTAGTGTTTTATGTTTAATCCATTATAGGTCGTGGGTCTTTTAACCTTAAAAAATGTAATTTAAGTGTTGGATTTTCAGATTTTAATCCAACTTCCTGTGGAACTGACTTGTAGGGCTATGCAGGACAGCCCTATTTTGCCTTGACAAGCAAAAACCTCTTTTAAGTTTGTCTTTTTAAATTCAATTTGACTTACATTTATTATACACCTAACACAAGTACTATATTCTGGGGAAAAGCACAACAGTCTCTACCTTCAATAAGATTATATTCTATTGGGGAAAAAACAGTCTGTGTACAGATAAGAAGATACAAAATATGTGTAAAATAAATTCAAAATAATTTGTGTTGAGGAGGGAACTAATAATTTTGGAGAAATCAATAAATGCTTGTAAGGCAGGTGGTACATGAGCTATTTCTCAAAGGTGGCAAGGGATTCCAAAAGGAGGAGAACATTTTAGGCATGGAAAAGGGGTATTGCGAAAGGAAAGGGGGGTGGGGGTGGAAGATGAAATAATAAGGGTAGTTTGTCTGAAGCATAAAGTTCCTGATGAGGATTAATCGGAAATCTGTAAAGATAGATTACAGTCAGACTACAAGAGCCTTGAAATGACAAGTTTATAATACATTCTAAAGGCACCAAGAAAAGTCAAGCTCCTTGAGCAAGGGAATGGGGTGGTCAGCTCAACAGCTTTCATCCTCTACTTTCCGAAAGATGACTTCTAAAGGGTGGTTGACGATATCCAAAGGATGATCTGTTCTTTGAAACCATGACGACACCACAGTATTTTGAAAGATTCATGGCAAAAAATAGACCAATCTAGAAAATCTCAATTGAATAAATGTCTTTCAAGTTCTGCTTTGACAAGTCTAGAAAATACAACAAATCTAAACTGTGGTAAACAAAGTATTGTAGAAAGCTAACTTTTTTAAATTCCTCTAGAATTTTTCTTTGAATATCTATTTTACTCAATAAAATCTCTCTTTTTTAAAAATATAAAGTTTCTGGGAACCAATTAACCATATGTTTCATCAAAAAGAAACCCTCATAAATAATTGGCTATAAAAAGAAAAGATTTTAAAGACTACAGTTCTGTACAAAGGCATATGCTTGTTAATAGCATTTCATTTTGTTTTGAAAAGGATTAGGATTCATACATGTTCTACACCCTATCCCTCTGCACCCCCTCCTTAAGTACACAGAACTTTGTTCTCTGAGTCCCCAGTAAACACCTTTCTATAATATATATAAAAAGATGGGTGGAAAAAATAGAAAAGATAATTATGATTATGGAAACATATCAGATATCAGTACAAAGACGAGCAAAGGTGACATGAGTCGTTCAAGGATATAATCCCCTACACAAAAGCAACAATTAAAGGCTTGACTGAGGCTTAGATAAATTGATGTGGTCCTACCTTTCCACAATGGATGGCTCACCAAAAAACATTAAAAATCAGTTATTCTTCACTCGCTATCACACAAAATTCATCAGGTTGCACTTTTTCTTTTTGAATTCAGTTAATGCACTGTTCACTTCTGCTTTAATTTGGGTCAAATTTTGTTACTTAGTTTATAATGAGAAAAGAAACCTTTTGTAATAAGCTATCAGGTACCCCATTGAACCAATTCATGTTCAAATTCCTTCATGTTAATTATGTACCAAAAGCATGCACATCTGTCTCTGAAAAGGAAGCTAATTACTTCCTAAACTTCATTTTACATGCCATTTGAAAATTGGGCAAACTTTGCCCAAATCAGAATATAGTCTGGCAATAGAACATCATTTTTTACCTGGAAAAAATGCCATCCAATTTCAATTTTGAAGAAAATGAGATAAATGCATGTTAGCAATATACCCTCAAAATGAGAATTAAAGACAATATTTTTGCTCAAGACTAGTCAGTCCATGTTTTAAATGTGTGTCCACAACTTTGTTGAATCTAGTTTTCGCTGGTGGGCATAGGCTGGTGATGTGAGAAAGGCTTCATAGCAGTGGTAGAAACTAATAATAACAAAATGCATGAAATAATATTCTTGGAATTCACCTTAATGTTATGGTTCAGATTTATCTATTGACCATTCAAATGTCATTTTCAGTATGAGATTTACACCCACCTTTGAAATCAGTTAACTTTAAAAAAAGCAAGGCAGGATTTATTGTTTCTTTGATTAGCTAAATTTAAGAAAATGATGGAGAACATTTGTGATGTAGATTAAACTTAAAAGAGTTTGATGGGTGTTTTTTCCCAGCATGAGAATAGTTAAATATTTTCCAATGTATCACTGGTTCCCTGCATCCAAGACTCCCCTTCTAACATCTCTCTCATGTTGGAAATTCCATCTTCAGTTATAGATCTTATTTATAGTAACGTATGATAGTTTAGAAAGTAAAAATTTTAGCAGGCTATTTTGCTCAGTGGATAGAACATGGGATCTGGGATCAGGAAAATCGGGGCTTGAATCCTACCTGAGATACTTACGAACTTTATGTCCCTGGAAAAGTCTTTTAACCTCCCTCAGCCTCAGTTTCCTTTTCTGCAAAATAAAAATCTGATGAAAATAAATTCTATCATTATCCACAGTAACACCTATCTGACAGGATGGTAGTTAAGGATCAAATGAGTTAACAAAACCTTTGCAAAAATTTAAATCATCTAGAAGAGCTAGCTATTATTATTAAATGCTTTGGTCACAGTTTCTTTTTATTCTTATTTTACAAATGAAGATTTAGAAACTCAGAGAGATTAAGTGCTTAGGCCAAAGTTACAAATCTAGTAAGAGTCAAAGCTGTGTAAAACTCAGGGTACTTAATTCCAGGTTCAGTTCTCTTTCCACTGTGATACAACAGTTCTTACGTATCATCGTTTAAAAATTATACACCCTTGTGAAAGTTAACAGAACATGACTGCAAGAGCTTTAATGTCCATAATGTATTAATCTCTGAGGTGGAATTTGTTATGACAGCTCTGAAAGAAAAACCTTCTACAGAATTCAATCAACAACCATTTGTGAAATATCTGCTATGTATAAAGCACTATTCTAGGCACTATGAATACATAGATGAAATAAAAAGTTATTGTCTTCAATATGCTATGGGGTAGAATGTGCATGGGATGTATATTCTGGTGTTGTGGAAGATCAGTCAATCAATAAATACATATTTAGTAAGACCCTACTTCATATCAGGGACTGTGGTAAGTGCTGGAGAGTGCATAGTACTCTTTGTAAGGAGAGTGGAAATTAATCAGTACAATATAAACTTCTGGGCATCCACCGAAGGGAAGCACTGGTACCTGTGGACATCAAGCACCCAGGATCAGAAGAAAAGCCCAGGAAGACATACTCCAGAGACACCAGTGGCACTTGGTCTACTACACATTTTTGCTCTTGGACAGTCCTGGGTATGGTCAAATTTGTTTTTTGTTTGTTTGTTTCTTGATAGAGAGGTTTTTCAAGTGATTCTTCATGGATAATAGGTTTATTCTCAACAGGGCTGTATTTCACATTTGCCCAAACTGAAAACACATTTAAATAAGGAAAAGAAAAAGCTTAGAGTCAGCTAAGGAGTGCAGTGGATAGAATATTGGGTCTGGTATTAGGAAGACTTGAGTTTAATCCAGCCCCGGACACTCACTAGCTGTGTAACCTTAATCTTGGTCTCTCTCAGTTTCAACTGTAAAATATGGATAAGAATGGTATCTAACTCTCAGACCTGTGTAGATAAAAATCAAATAATATTCATATGACATTTGGCATATAATAGGTGCTTAATAAATGATTGTCACTTTCTCTATTGTAAACATTTAAAATAATTAGTACTAAATGTTAACACAAATATTGATATATATATATATATATATATATATATATCCTTTTATTTTTTAAAAAAATGATTTGGAAATTTGAGATTGTCATGCTGGAAATGATTTTGGAAGACAATCAAAAGACTTCCTTTTTATTTTATGTTTTTAAGAAATGTCTCCTCATCTTAAGATGAGAAGATAGAGTACATTTTTGCAATGGAAAGAATGCTGGCTCTGGAGTCAGGGGACCTGAGTTCAAATCCTCCCTATAAAGATTGCCTGATCTTTGCCGATGACTTAATCTCACTAGACCTCAATTCCTTCATCTGTCAAATGTTGGGGTTGACCTAGATAGAGTCTGAAATTACTGTGAATCTGTCATCCTAAAATCCAGGTTAATTTCATAACAATAGCATGCTAGAGAGTGACCTAAGCAAGGTTGCTGAGGTCCAGGGGCTTGTCACTTGAGCAAATTCATAGATCTATCTAACACTAATGGCAGAAATGGGGCTAGAGCCCAAGTAGCCAGCCCAGAATGTCCCTCAAATCACTTTTTCTGTTATAATATAATATCAGTACTTTGACCACTGTAGTATTATTAAATTTCCTAAAGAAGGAGGAGGGTCAAAATTTTTTTAAATGACAAGAAATCATTGCCCCGTGGGTGTCACTTTCTAAAATGAGACAACTTTGTGCCCCATTGATCCTCTATGGTCCACAAGAATGATTGTACTTTTGTTGAATGTGTGTAGAATTACATTTAAAATCCTTTGAGATTCTAAGTTCAACTTTGAATGGATATGTGTGTACGTGTGTGTATGTGTTGTGTATTTCTTAAGACCCTAAAAAAGAAAATTAAAAGGCTGCAAAAGAAAGCCTCTCTCCACTCTTTGAGCAACACTCCCCTCTATTGTAAACATTTAAAACCTCACCCCAAGTGGCCATTTTTTTAAAAAAACTTTTCTATCTTAATCCAGCATGTGAGGAAGTATTCCACACTGAGAGCAGAACTCTGATCAGACAAACAAGAGAATCTCTTGCTGAGAATGTTACCCTCAAGAAACACATTGGAGCCAAATTTTTGGCCCACAGTCACACCCATCTGTTGGAATGGCATTTTGCCCTCTCAAAGGTTGGTCAGACCCCAGGGCAGAACTGTCAAATGAACAGTTTAGAGGAGCAGGTTCCATAACAAGGCAAATATGATTTCTGCCACTTATTCCGATAACCTTTCTGTTTTGGTAAAGCATCAGGATGTTCACTTCACTGGGTGGTCCATTTTTAAGTTCTTACACATCTAAGAGGGCCTTCTCCTTAAAAGGCCATTTTCAAATGGCACAGTAATCACAAGTGAAGGATCTATTTAACTATGGGACCATAAATCTCAAATTTCCAGTTACCAAGCCCTGGAAAATAAACACTTTGTGAAGCCACCTGTCTCTTTTAATATAAAGAAAATAATATAATTTAGCATTATAGGAGTTTAGCCCCTTGATCCAGTGAGAGAAATGGGAGAACTGGTGAGGAGAATAAAAAAGCATGCAAAGCAGGGAATGTAATTTCAAATGATGTGATACCTCAGTTCAAGCACACCTTGGGAAAAACTAATGAATATAATCTAGGATACTGTTAATATCCCTAAGTGGGTCAGGATTCTAAGTCATTTTTTTTTAATTTCCAAGCAATCCACAGTTTTAAGGCTGGCTTTAAGAGCTTCTCCCCTAAATTACAAAGTCAAGCTAGTTAGATTCAGAAATTTTAGTCAATATAGTGGCCTATTATGAAATTAAGGAAGTGGAATGGAAAATTGCTGATTACTGGGCACAGGGTCAGAAGACTTGGGATCCAGCTATATGTGATTCTGGACAAGTCACATCAATCTATGTTGGTAGAGGAATTTCTTCACTGAGATTTCCTCATACCAATAAAATCAAAAGTTTGGTCCAATTATATTTCACTTTCCAAAGGTCAAATCTCAAATTATATACCAGGTCTTCTTTGCTTCTCCTTTTCCTGGTCCTCTTTCTTCCTCTCTTTATTTTCCTCCTCTTCTTTCTTCATCTCTGGCTATTTCCTTCCTTCCTTTCCTTTCTTTTTTTCTTCCTTTCCTCCTTTATTTTTTCTCTCTTCTTTCAGGGAAATGCAGATGGGAACATGAAAAAATTAGTACTTTGCAGAGGGAAGATGAAGCATTAATTTCCTTTTAATCTATCTGAGAGTCTGTCCCCAAATCTCAGATATTCACATCATTTTGAGTTTTCTTTAAAATTATCACATAGACAAAAGGAAATTGAAATCCGTGGACACTGGGAAATATATGCTTACAGTTGTTTTCTTAAAGGAGCCTCACTGCTCCTTTACCTTGATACTTTTAGGAGGTCTTAGAAAGTCAGGTTGAGTTAGGATTAATTTGTGATCTGGATATTTTGGTAATCTGTTATCTATACAAGCAGCACTTATACAAATACACAAATGATATGCAACTTCACCGTGGGCTACTCCCTGCTACAAGGTATCACATTCCACATCTATAATTTAGTAAGTAAGTATTGGGGAGTTTCATGAAGCTTGAAGAGGTTAAGTAACTTGCCTAGAACCACAGAAGTAGTAAGTCTCAGGGCAGTATTTGAATCTTGGTCTTTTGGTACCCTGTCTAGGAATCGAGCTGTTATTCCATAATGTCTTCCTCCTATACTTATTCTTTGTTAGAGTGCTTGATACTTTCTTTCCAAACTTTAGTTAAATCAATTATTGAGAGGCACAGATTTGAGAACTTCTAACAGGATAAAAGAAAACAACCTAAAAATGGATGTGTTCAATGTGATGAATTTAATTAGAACTAAAACATTTACAGTCCTGGACAAGTGAATAATTTTATTTTTATATTTGTGTTTCTTTAACATGAACAGATTCTAATCATGTCAGCAATAATTCTTTATTTTAGTATAGAATACTATTCTGCCTTGACAGATGCTTGAGAATTCTGTGCTTCTAAGACTCTATCTGTTACCAAATGGAGCAATCTCACAAGAATGCAGGGCCATGTTCATTTCACTGTACCATGTGATCGTTGTGCCTCACAGACCTACCCAATGTTGGTGCAGTGTTTGCTCTCTAACCACCTGATAATTGCTGTCTGTTTAATGGAGGTGATTCATCCACCCAGCTCTCCTGGCTGGTGCTTTAATTAGACAATTCCATGCTGTTGTGTTGAGTTTCTTCTTAGCCCCATTCTATTCTACAATTTAAGTGGTGCTAGCAATAAACATGTTTAAATAGAGTTGCTGTTCTCAGGTTCACTGAGCGTGGACAAGTTTTATTTTTCTTAAGACAGGAGATGGTGTTAAATTGGTTTATTTATATGTGGTTGTGGCTAGCATGGAATATGTTCCTTAGACCAAGGCCCCAGTAGGGGTAGCAGGCAGCCTCAAGGATTCTTCTGCTAAAATGAGGAGTGAAATCATATTAACTAGGCTTACCATGTATGCATTTTATTATGAAACTCAGATGTATGTACCATGATAGCATGAAAGAAAATAGTTACCATTTGCCATTTAGAATGCTCATCTTTTCTATCTGTGGTAAAAAACAAACTTGTGAAGTCTTGAGGGGAGAGAATGGAGCAAGGGGCCATGGAGACAGCAAGTCATTGGAGTTAGGAAGACTTGAGTTCATATCCTGCCTCTGACAGTTGCTTGTTTTATGACCATGAACACATCATAGACTTTTTGTTCATCATCTTTAAAATGGGGATAACATCTACAATTTCTGGCCCACAGGATTGTTCTGATTGTTCTGAATTTTCTATGAAATAATGCATGAACAAAGCTTTGCAATCTTAAAGGACTACATAAATATTTTACATTTTAAAGTTGTTGAACAGGTAGGGTGATTTCTATCTATAAATATTCAAGAGATGAGATTTGTTGAATTGTAGGATGTTAGAGTAGGAATGAATGATAGAGACCTCCTTGTCCATACTTATTTTAAAAATGAGGAAACTGAGGACCAAAGAATTGCTAGAAATTTAAAAGAAAGAAGGAAAGGAAAGAAGAAAGGAAGAAAGAGAGAGAGAGAGAAAGAAAGAAAGAAAGAAGGAAAGAAGGAAAGAAAGGAAAGAAAGAAATAGAAAGAGGGAAAGAAGGGAGAAAGGGTGGAAGGGAGAAAATATGGAAAAATTTGCATATGTTTTCATGGTTACTTAGTGGTAGAACTGGTACTGAAACTCAAGGCTCCTGACTCCTGGTCCAATCATCTCTCAACTACCCCCATCATGTCATTTGACAAATGCTAGTCTTTAGGCAAAATTCAAGAATTCACTGCTACGAATATGAATATTTTTATACTTAATGGAAAAGTATTATAAAACCACATAAGAGATTAATTAACTAGCTTTCTCGAAGGGCTACCTGTTAATATTGATAATACTTTATTAATGAGTATATTTGCGGAGATGGAATAATAGATGATAGATTTAGAACTATAAAAGGTATCAGAGGGCTCATAGTCCAAACCCTTTATTTTTTTAGGCAAAGAAATCTGAGGTTCAGAGAAATTGGGATTAGATCAATTTCACAATGATGATATATAATATAGGCAGTTACACTGGCACAGAGTATAGAGTGCTGAGCCTGAAGTCAGGAAGACCAGAGTTCAAATCCAGCCTCAACTGGATTATTTATTTATTATGTGTGACTCTAGGCAAGTTGTTTAACCTGTTTGCCTCAGTTTCTGTATCTGTAAAGTGGAAATAACAATAGTACCAACCTCCCAGGATGGATATGGGGATTATACATGAGAATAATTGTAAAGGACCTAGCACATAGTAAATACTATGTCAATATTAGTTATTGTGCAGAATATATGCAGAATTTGAACCTCTTTCCTCTGATTTCAAATCTAGCACTCATAGCATAGTATCACGATACCTGTCTTCCTTTTACTTAAATGTGTACATTTGGAGGATCAGAGATTTAGAGCCAGAAATGCGCTTAGTGGCTATTTCATCTGAAGTCTTCCTTTTGCATACAAGAAAACTGAGGCACAGGACACTTAAATAACTTGTCTGAGCTCCAAAAGATAGCAAATCGCAGAAGCCAGGTTGACTTCAGAATCTGTTATTTATCCATTGCACGTGGTTCCTTTTTCTCTTACTACTCGAATAGGAAAAATAGTGAACATTGACCACTGTGCTATCTTATGTTCACTCAAAAATCACTTTAAGGTACTGCTATTTTCCTGTTAACAGTGACTCCTGATTTTCTTCCTTGCCTTGGAATTTATCTTCTCTGTGCAGGATGAGACAAAGTCATATGCAGCACATAAAGGCTCATTTAGATACTAAAATCAAACGCTATACCAAATAAGCCAGCTTGTAATGTGTTTGCAAACATCCCTTAAAATGTCATTACAATGTAGAAGGATTAAAAACATCAAATCATGTGGTGACCTTTCAGCAGTGGAAGAAAATTTTAACCCTGAAGCAAAATTTACCATTGAGAGTTCACTGTCTCTTAATTTAGTGTACACTTTACCCTCCTGCAAAATGCAGACTTATATTTTCTCTAATTTTTGTGACTGCCAAATTAATTATGGTAGAGTAATTTAAAATTGCATATTCCGAATCCAAATTATGTGGGTTAAATTTTGAATCTCTGTTAGTATTTCTTCATTACACACTGAGCTATCTAAGGCTCAGCATGCCTGACTCCAATAATATGGCAGGGGTTTGTGCTCAATGAGGCTCTAGCTGAGGAGGATGTCATAGCAAACGGATGAGTAAAGTGATATTTAAAATATATTAACCGCAGATAACCCTATGTTTTTTGTGGGCCCACGAGGTGATATACAACTTTCCGAAATGAGCAGTTAACCAAGTTCGATGTGTTCCTGTAGAGAGTATTTATTTGGTTTTCTTTTTTCTCAAATTTTTTTGTGCAGATGTCTGAGATCCAGGAAGGTTGCAGGAGTGGAAACAAATTCAAATTTCAAAAAAGGGAAAAAGAGCAAGGACAAGGAGAGCTCCCTAAACAATGCTTCTTCTTGTGGCAGCAACTCTCTCTTAACAGCCTCAAGTGTTTAACATATTGAAACAGTTCATCTTCCTTCAATGGACTTTAATAACTCTGCCAGGTAAGAAGCTGTGCTCAATACTTCTTCATGTTGTCTTTTCCCCTCAACGTATCTATACTGATCTCCTCATCTGGTCAACTTCACAGCTTCGGTGTTTGGAGACCAGTGAACACAGTTATTACCACCATCAATAACCTGTCCTACGTTGTCCTCTTCATTTCTCATGCCTTCTCTTTCCCCTTCAAAATCTAATAAGGGGCCTGGGCCATATCGCTGATCAATACAAGGGGGCACCTGTTCACTTTACTCAACACTCTCTGTTAAAATAACATGACAAGGGGGCACAAATATGATTTTGGTGACTCCTTGTCGAGCAACAAAAAACCTATCTCGAAAGTTTCCCTTTGGGGCAGATGTACTCTAGATAACCAATTTTTACACACTGAAGACTAATCTCCTTCTTTTGTTCACTAGCTATGATAATTTTTCTTTTTTAAAGATACAAACTTTATTTGCTCTCCTAGCAACCAAGAATTTGGGGGATTTTTTTTCGATTTTTATGGCTCTAAATATGAATAAATTAACCTAAAAAAAGTTAACAAGTTTTCTATTATGCTTAAAATACTTAAAAAGTCTACCTAAAAAACATATGTATATATGTGTATATATATATATATATATATATATGTATATATGTATATTTAAAAGACACACCATTTTATATTCCTCCTAGGTACTAGTATTGAAAGTCTGAACAATATATTTTATTAGGATAAATGTGCTGCAAATCTGGTGCTCATTAAGCTATTTATAAAGTGTTATAGTGATACACACATATACATGCATACCCACACATACAACAATTTTCAGTGATCTCTAAGTAAAATAAGAGTTTCTCTTTAGTATGTTAAAAATATTAACTTTCTTATGTTTGTAAAAAATACAACAAATGTCTAACCACTACTGACAGACTTAAGAAATGTCATTTTCAGAGGAAATGCTTAAAAAAGGTATAATGGGCAAAAATACTTTGACTCCAATTTTTTGGAGTATATTTAAGTTAATGATAAAACATGATAACTAAATTGATGTCAAATTACAATCACTTTCTTTGAAGGGCTGGGAAGAGATGTAATGAGAAATTGAAGGAGGTTTTCAAGTTGGGTATTATATTAAACAGCTCTATATTTTTATGTCTTTAGAAATATAATTTAAGATGTCTGTCTAAAATGAATATGTAGTGATACACATTTGAATATAGCCTTGTAATTTTGCTAATATTCCCTCATTCATATTTCAGTTTAATTTTTATCACTATCAAACAGAAAGGGGGGGGATTCAATTGCATAGTAGATGGATAGCAAAAATTCCCTTTTATAACTTTTCAAGTGATATGTAGATAAAGTAGTCTTTATTTTTAATTTTTCCAATGAATAATGCCTATTTGAAAATAAAGCTTGCAATAAGGCAGAAAGCCAGTGTTGCTCAAACAAGATATTTTATTTTTATTTAGCAAGATATTGCCTTGAGATCTCCACAGTTTCCTCATTATGCCTTCCGTGCTTAAGAAAAGGTTAAATTTTGTCTTTTGATTTTTTTGTTGTAAATAATCTTTTTGTCTTGTTCTGACTCCAGCTGGCCCTGACCCTTGTCTGATCTGCACACATTGTGAAAGGAATCACAGTAGCAAGAGGGATAGAAAACGCAGGCAACCCATAAGGTAGAAAACACTAAATGACTGGAAAGCAAAGACATTATCATCATATTACATACTTCTTTAGCAGTTTGTTAGGTTTAACCAACTGGGCAACAATTAGAGTGAAAATGAGAACTGCTTTAATTTTTTATTCAGGTAACAGAATTGTCAGTTCCATAGGTTCCCATCATTTGGAACAGAATGCTAAGTAGCATAGTTAAGTCTACCACACTACCTCAATTAAATAACACTAATTCATTACAGTACTATTATCAACACATTGAAATAAAATCACTGTTCGTAAATCCTATTATATATGTTCTTTACAGATCACAGAAATAAAGAAAAAGAAGATTAATAGTGGGGTCTTCATCTGCCCTCTTCATGGACTGAAAGGTACGAGTCATAATAAAAATGTCCTAATTTTAAAAATAACAGCCTCTTCCTGAATTTATGAATTTTGGTCCTTGATTTAGTGTCCATGTATAGAATTCAAAATGTTGCAGATAAAGTGTAGTTGTTTCCAGAATAAAGCACAGGACTCACATCCTTTGTCTGAGTTACGTGGACATCTTCATAAAATTGAGAGTGCAGTGGGCAGAGGACATGAGTATTTTTTTAGCTAAGAAATACTTATGAATGATCTAAATATTCTACAGAGAATATTCTTGTAGGGTTCACACAATATCTTTTTACTTTGTTTCCCTTGTAATTTTGTGTTTTTATTTTTATATACAGTTATATATTTTCTAATATAGTACGATCGGTCCACCATTATCAACAAAATACATTGAGGGTACAATGCATGTTTGCAGTTAACTTTCCATGCAGACAAGTGAACAGAAAACTCAGAACCGTGAGGAGCATTACAAATGGAAATATGAACCATTCTGTTCACCATTTGATTTTAACATAGCAGCACCAGGCTTTTATGACACACAATTGTCCTGTTCCAATAGACCTTTCACTGGACCACATTTGAAAAGATTATAAATAGCTTTTTAAACTACTCTGTAGGTCAGATTGGGGTCAAGCCCCTCCAACGGTTTTGGATGTGGTAGTGAAACCACAGCTATTCAGAATTTGTGTTTATGAGGAAAAACATTCTGTGGAAAGAATGACCTATCTACTTCAATAGTTTGGGACATCCCGAAGAAAATGTGCCTAACTAAATCAATGGCAAAACAGCCTCAGACATAGCCTACTCTATCGCATGTGTTATCTGAAAACAATTTTGTTCTGATAACTTCATTAGAGGCTGAGTCCTTAATATACATGTGATCATTTATGCAGACCAGTCTCCCAGTGAAGGGCTGAGTTAAACTGTACAAATGGAAGGTCTGAATTAGAATGTTAAGACTTTGTCTCAAGTATGTGGAAAAAAAAACTAAACATCATGATAACAAGAGAATGTCCATGCATAGATTATAACTATGAGAAGTTATATTTCTATCTCATTCTGTAACCTTATACATTTTGAGAGTCCCTGCCTAGATTTTTCCCCACCAAACCAAGGATCAAAGTTTTCTTCATAGAAAGGGAGAAAAATAAATTTACCTAATAAAAATTTGTAATAATTTATTTTTCTGAAATAATGCTGTGTGCAAAATAATAGAAAAGGCAGAGTATATATGTTTTTCAACTTCTGCAGCATATTCATACCTACCATTAAAGGAAATAGTAGGGAAATAAAAATAAAAAAGAGATGGTAAGTTTACCCAAGCACACTTTACACAATCACAAGAATAAACACCTTAAAAATTCCATATTCAACCTTCAAAGTAATTGTGCCCTCCTCTCTTAAAAAGCTTTTATGTGGAATATAATAAAGTTACTACGAAGGGCCAATATTTGAGATTTATTGAAGCTGCCTCTGTTCTAAAAGGCCATTAGTATTTCCCAAGATTAATTTTATAGAACAAGTTTTGGCAAGTGGTAAACTGGTTTGATCACATTAGAATAGGCATTGTGTCAAAAAGGAGGAAGGAAATGAGAAAGGAAATGTTTTTATCCTAGAGTGAATGTTATTCCTTTTCTTCATTCCAGCATATAGTTTGTATAATTTTATATTTATCCATAAAGTATTTCAAAGAACCTGTAAAGAATTTCAACTACATTCAATTTGATTTTAATCTTACTTTAATCCTTAAAGCTTGAATTAGTCAGTAACCAAAATAATGCTGCATCGAGATAGTTTTATTCTATTTTTTTCAATATTTTGATTATACTTTCCCTTCTTCCTCAATACTGGCAATCATTTTCCTTTCCTTTGCAACTCCCTGGTAATTCTTATTGACTGCAGTGACACCTACTGATAGCAGAATTATTCTTTTGTAGGTGAACACAACCCACCTGACTTTTGGCATGCTGTGAAATTTAGGTAGGTAAGGTTCCCAGTGAAATTATAACTTTTTCCTAAGATTCCTATGAGCAATAACTAAATGAGGTACTGCAAATTTGGAGATAGAAAGCTTACAAATGATATTAATGTGTTTCCAATTATTTGAGCTCGGGGTTATATGAGCATCTAAAAATTCACAAAAATATCTACCTCCACCTGAAGAATTCATGTCAGTGTCTCATTGCAGAAGCTGGTGATTGCTTTCTCTACCCTTCCTTAGCAATCAGAGCTTTAATTCCTATAAGTATCACTAGTAAAAGAGGCGGTGATGTAAACTACTACCTGATTAACAAAATAATTATTCCAAGTGACACCACATTCTGCATAGAGTTAAGTAGTTTTTACAAAATAATGTTAATTTCCCACTCTTAGAACATCTGTGGCCCATTCACAAAACTGCTAAACAAAGACAATATTATTTTGAGTCACAATCTCTGCTACCTTCCTGACTTTGGGAAAATGATGGCAAAGCCTAAATTTAAGACAGTGACTCCCAAGGCACTCATTCTCTCTATTCTGGCCAATAAGCAAAAATGTGCCTGAAGTCAGTTTTTCTTCTTCACTGCTCCATACCGTAAGAATACAGCTTACTTTTTATTTTGTTTTGTTTTCTAGGTTATAAGGAATCACACACACACACACACACACACACACACACACACACACACACACACCATTCTCCTCCAAATGCTTAACTTGCTTAGTCATGTATTTTCCACTCCAATTTTAACACCATTACCTGTTGGTATTTGACCAGTGCCTTTTGCCATTAAGAAACCAACCTGCTCAGAACAGAGTTAATTCCATTTCCACTCTGCTAATGAGCTAAGTGTTTACAAATTCTAATTCTAAAGGCATGCAATAAGAACCTGGTTATTTTCAAGTGCAACATAATTTTCCAATAGATGCTTGGTAAATACAGATAGTTACATATATATATATATATATGTGTGTTTTATTTATATAGCAAATTTTATGCATATATCATTCTAGTCCATAATAAACAGAAGCTCTAAACATAATTTAAGTAAGTGATACAAACTTAATCGCCCTTCCCCCACCACACAATGGCAACTATTGTTGCACATGAGGGAACTCATCTCTGCTATGTCTCAAATGATAAGACTTAACTTTGAATGGATGCTCTTAAAATCTGGCAATAGAAAGCAAGTGCAAGGCATCCATTAACTCAAAATCCAAAGTTAAGAATAAAAAAATAAAAAAGTTGTGCTCAGAGAATCCAATTACTGTGTTTGTTACTCACTAGTGCCACCACATGGAGTAATATTTAAATATAAAGGTTTCCTATTCAAGGAGCTCTCTTAAATAATACTTCGTATACTTCAATAAGACAGCAAAGGGAGATATCTAATCTTTCTATTGTGAGAAGTTAGGACTATTTCCTTGTGAAAATGGAGATGTCTCATTTCTAAGAGCATGAATGCACTGTAGTAAAAGCTGAACAGAGAAACTGCTTTATTCCATCAATTAAAAAGAAAAGAAACAAAAACAAACAAACAAAAAAAACCCAGCCATTTGGTAAAAGGATGCATTACACATTTTCTATTTAAATCAGTTTATAAGAAGCAGATGTTAAGTTTTCTTTAGTAAGAAAAAAGGGGGTTATAAATGAATTAAAGTGATTTCTCCGGAAGTTTCCTGCTCTTCTTGATTCCTGAGTTCATTCAAATTTCTTAAAAAGGAAAATAATTGTGTAGGATTTTTTTCATTAAGACAAACTTTTTAAGGAGTCTATTTAAAAAAAAATATCAGTCACTCTGGAAAATAATTTATACTGGGTACCAATTCTGGAAACACAAATGCAACTATTTCCCACATATTACGAAATGTACAGTAATCTTTTTGAATTGAAATCCTTGTGCATGAAATGCTCAGCAGAAAGATTTAGTGCTACCCTCTTCCCAAAACTACTGCATTTTTCATTTTCCTGATCTCAGTCTATTGGCTATAAAGAATGTATTATTGTATATGAGCAAGTTTAGAAGAATTTCTTCTTCCAAAGAGGTTGACATAGTTTGTAGTGACATTTAAACAACATGTAACTCCTGCCAGGAAGCTATCATGTTTCTAAAAATCCCTCTTCCCTTCTCTCTAATTCTGCCCCCCGACTCTGCTCACAACATTTAAGGTATTTTCCTTTGTAATTGTCTTTAGAAGAGCTTTAATTAAATGCTCAAGCTAGATAGTCTCACTGGAGTCTTTCATACTCAAACATTTTTTAAAGAGCAGGGCTTAAGAGTTAGAGCTCAGACTCAGTGTCGGAATGCTGTCTCTCAAATGGCTCCATTGAACTCATCCTTAACGATCTACTCTCAGTTACCTAACTTCAACACTATTTTTTCCTGAGACTGCATTAATGAATCCAATAAATAAAGCATTGTATCACCCATCCAGGATAGACATTAATTTTAGAACAAAACATTAATCAATTTAAATTTATGTACTAATGCAGACACAATCAATTTGAACTTCTTATGACAATTAACAAAGCTTTTGCTACATCCCTAAAACACACTGACCCATCAATTATGGTTTGCATCAAGCTAATGCTAATGGCACCTCCTTCTTCCTTAGGCTGTCAGCAGCCCACCTGATTGGTCAATTTGAATGCAGCAGATCAATTAATATAAATTATACATGCGTGGAAAGATGGGTTAATATCATAAGTTCATTTAATTAATTGTGTTTGATTAAATGAGGTACTTTCATTAGCCCACTTAGCCATGAACCATATATACATCATCATAATCCTTTTACAAGCTCAGCCGCCCAGACACAGGCCTGACATTGGGAGCATATTCAAATTACCAGCCGCAGCCATGCAAACCTCCCTGCATAATTAACAACTAAACGAGCTGCAGTCACTTAAGCTGAAAAGAAAACTGTTCACATCAACCTCTCTGATACTGTTTAAATTGAAGATGTCATGGGTAAAACAAAGGTGAACAGACAATGGTAATTAAAAATTAAAAAAGGACAAGGGGGATTTGCTACTAATGGAAGCAAAGTGAAAAGAGGGCTAAGGGTCTGGTTCTTTAAAAGAAAAAAAAGTTATGTGGGTTTTAGGTAATACTCATACTGACCCTTTCAGGACTGAGATGGGTTGGGTATTGAATACTTGATTAAAAAGGGGGAAGGATAACTCATGTGGGTATCTAAATGTGGAAGAGATTATAAGCAAACAGACATCAAGAGTAAATGAAATTGTAACATGACCACTTACAAAACAGCACACATAACACTTTGCCTATCCTCTATAAAGAAAGTAAGTTATTTCTATGGGGAACATGGTGTCCTATCCAATTCACTGCTGTCTAAAGACCTGCCATGTTTTCAGCCTTATGTACGAACATCAGGTGTCAAACAGTGTTCTGGAAAGGAGCTGGCCTCCTTCTCCATCGCTCATCTAGCTTCTCTGGATGGTATTCATTAAATGGATTTTCCTCCACATGACATGACAGAACCTTGACATAAAATATATGGATGCCTGATGGAAGTTATTCATTCCTTACTGGTTCAATGCACATCCTTCCAGGGATGGTTTTAATTCACACTAGTTCCCGAAGTATAACAAACAACACAGCTACATCTCAGAGACAGATCCAAATGTGTACAAAACACCAAAGAGAAGATGCAGCATTTGAAAGGGCTACATCAGAGTCACTTATGTTGTGTCTATACAAACAAATTGAAGAGGACTTCCTGGGCAACATTTCATAGAATTCAACATGCGGTAAAAATATTTTCCCTTGAAATTAAGATCAAAGAGACTTGATTGTAATTATGCAAATAATTGCTTCAAAATCTCATTTTACTAAAGTACATAGACAAAGACTTATGAAAAGCAACAGAGCTATACTGTAAGTTTTATCAACTGGAACGAGTAAGAAATATAAGTAATTATTCATGCCATATCATAGGAAAACAATGATGCATCGTAGGAAACTATAAAAGTTTTAAATGAAGATTTATATGGATCCATAATGGAAAAATACAAACACGATTACTTCATCAGTACTAGAGGAGAATTACTGATGAAAATGGCAACATGTCAACAAATGACAGTTTCACAGAGCAACTGACTGCTGGATAGATATATAGAATCTGAACTCAGGACTTTCTACTAGAAGTTTGCAGCCTTGATTGTCACACTAGAAAGAAAATTCCTATTCTGTTTCTTGCAACCACCAGTGAAGGGATGTTCTTTTACTGTGGAGGAAAATATTACTTTGAAACTTCAAGATATTTTGTTGGTTTGAGTATTATTTCCAATGATGCACATGGCAACCCATTCATGCCTTAGTTTTTGTGAGTTGCTATGGCTGAATAATTATCACAATATCACATCACAACAAATAATACAATAACAATCACACGTCTCCTTAAACTACTCTAAGTCAATCCTCATGTGAAAGACATACTCTGTTACTCATCCTGTACTAGAAGCTTCTTCTGATCTGTAGGACTTGCCTTTTGCTCCATTTCCTTCTACAATATGATGTGATCTTCTTGCCAGAATGAATCACAAGACAAGGATATTATTGGAGAAGAAAGGATATAAATGAAAATACTCAGAAAAATTTCTTGTAAATAACTGAGTCCACAGAAGAAGAAAAAAGTCTATACAGCAACATGAAGATCCAGAAAGGCAGTATTTCGAAAGAGTGATTCTCTGGTTACTTCTTATTACTCTGATTAATAATAGGTTAGGGTTATTATCAATATTCATGAGCTTAATTTCTCAAAGAACTTTTTTGAGATAAAACTTAGATGTTCTCCATGGTAGCCATCATTTTTATCTTAGTATAAATAAAAATCATTTCATTTCAATAAAATGGTGCTCATATGCATTTAGTTCTATATGAAGGGAAAAATACATGTTAAAAGATAGTCTCATAGACTAGTGGATGGTGGAGATGATGCACAAAAAGCCTGGCAGAGAAAGGAAGGCAAGGGAAGAAAGAGAAAAGGAAAATGAAAAGAAGCAGAGGGAAAAGAGAGGAGAATGGGGAAATAAAGGAAAAGAGAGAAAATGAGAGGAGGAAAGGAATCATAAAAAAGAGAAATTGATGGAAAGACTAACCTCATGACCACTGCTAGGTTCTACCAAGTTAGAAAGGCACTGAGTATGGGACCAGTCATGTCATTTCAATTTAAAATTTTAAGTTTAAATTTTAATTCTTAGTTGGAACTAGTTTTCTACTGAAGTATTTTAATGACGATTTAGTGTGCCTGTTGTCTGAGAACCAGCCTTGTGAAATTCAGAGATCCATCAGCATGGTGATGAATTTTTTGGCAATACCAGTTCTCACAGAGCATCTCCTAAAATTAAAAGGATTTCAATCTGTGTCAGTTGAAGAAGAACCCACAAACTGATGGAAGCCTAAATCACTTTACATAGATTGATATGAATCAGGTCATAAGAAAAATAAAGATGTAGATTTCTAGTCAAGCTCATGCTGAAGAAGACCTTAAAGCTATGGAATAAGAAACTTCTGTTCATTTTTGTAAAAACAATGAAGATTCTTCATAGAATTAAAATAACACAAAGGGGTCACAATTCTTCTAAATCAGGGAGTAATATGAACTGAGTACATAATTTCTCCAGTCTTTCTCCTGCCTCTCATATTCGTTCAAAAGAGTATCATACACAACTCTAATTTTTATGTTTACATTATGATTTGTGGGCTGTGAGAATGCTACCCTGTACATTTTTTCTACATCTTGAAAAAAATGATCTCAAATAACCCTGAGAATAGCTACTTTCCTGCTTATGAAGGATAAGAAATGATTTAGGAGTTTGGAAATTTGAAAAATGATGACCTCATTGATTTTGCTATCTTGTCTACCTCCTGTGGTGAAGAAAGACTAGTAAAACATTTTTGTAGGCTGAACAGTTTTGCTCATCTTTGACACAAAATGTATTGATATTATTGCACCTGAGGTATCTTCTCAAGCAATAATAAGTGCAGGTTTCCTACTCAGCAGGGGGAAATGGAGACAGCTGTAGAAAAATAAACAGTATATGAATAGTAAATAAAATTGCTGAATTAAGTAGTTGGATTACAATTCTTTAAAGCAGCATGGCAGTGATCTTCTAGGGGAAATTTTTATGCAGGAGTATTTGTACATTATATCACTTTTATAAATATGGATATGTGGATATCTGTTTAGATAAACTTTATATATTTACAAAAACACACATGTTAAGTTTTATATTTAAATGAAAGGCACAAAATACTTCCAAATTGAAAAATAAAGTGATATTAGTGATTTAAGGTACATTTTCATATCAAAACATTTTCACTACGAAATATTTTCACTGAACATTAAACATCATTATATTCACCTTAAGAAAAACCAAGCAGATCTGACCAGGAATAACCCAGGGTCCTAGATTTGCTCCTTGATTGAATAATGGTTGAAACTAAATGATAAGTATGGTAAGTATTAGACTGGAAATTGGCAGATATGGGTCATGAAACACAGGTGTCTGCTCAAATCAAAACGCTAATTTGAAATCTTGTTAGCAACAAGGATATATTTTCTATATTATTATATCCTGGTTTACAATATCAACAGTAATATATTATCAGTCTATTCACTATGTATATATGTATGACATCTCAATCTATAAGCAAACATTATTTGTTACAAATAAGATTTAACATTGTTAGGTTTCTCAGGAAAAAACTGAGATTAGCCAGTTTTAAGATAAGTTGCCTAATGTTGATGTCCAGAATGTCAACATCACGTGAAGGATCTCTGATATCATAAGTAAGAAGAATGTCTCGTATAGGCATTTTCACTACAAAAACAGATTGCCAACAATATATATCTTGTCTCTAAAGTCTAAGGGAGTTTCTTAAGGAACATTGAAGTTAAATGAATTCCCCAGAGTAACACACCTAGTGTCAGAGATGGGATTGGAATACAAGTCTTCTTGACTCAAAGCCACATATCCTATCCACTCTTGTCACACTGTCTCAACATGTGAGAATTAATTATACCATAAATAAAGGATTCTCTTATCACTACGTACAGTGTTCCCCACTTATCTAATTTATGTAGGCACATGAGCACAAAAATACACCATGATGTCCTAGTACAAAACACTCCTACCTGGCCATAGCTACTTTTTTGTGTGCTGTCTTCCTCATCAGATTCATTAAGTCATGTGTAATTCAAGAACTATATACCTCAGAGCTTGTGATGGGATTTCCTTCCCATCAATATTATTACATATATAATAGGTGATTTATGCTTTATATTAAATGTTGAGTTCTGTTCATGCGGGCATATTTCACTTTTCCTTTTTTCCCCATGATTTTCCTTGAGTGCCTTCATCTTTTATTTTTCCAGATGAATGATATTATTTTGTTTCAATTTTGTCTCTTGGTAGTTTGACTGATTTGGCACTAAATATGTAAATAATTTTGTTAATATCATACTTTTTATTGGCCTAACCATGAACAATAAATACCTGCCTGATTACCTGTATATTTTCACTCCTGTAAAGAAGCATTTTGTAGTTGTATCCATTCACATCCTGAGCTCCCTGTTTCTTCCTTTGCATGACTGTGATTGTGAGTATAAATAGTTCATACCATTTTCAGCTCATTTTAGTATCACTCAATTACTTCCCTAATTAGTATCCCTGCCTCTGACCTTTATTCCTTCTAATATATTACAAATGCTACTTACAGATTAATCTTCTTAAAACACTAATTTAACCACATACATACTCTTACTTTAAAATCTTCAATTATTTTTCACTTGTAACAAACCTCTTATATCCAAACCTCTTAGCACAGCATTCAAGACTATAATTTAGCACTTTTCAACCTTTGGTTTGAATTTTCCATGAATTTCTAAAGGGAGAAATATCATCACCTGGTTGTCTGACAACCAGGTGATGAGACTCTAGACACTTAAGCTAGACTATACTATAGAGACTCCATCCTTGACTCATACTGGAAGTTTTTCTAGCTAGATTGTAGGATATGTAAGAGACTTTACTTCACTAGCACTAGAATTAGGAAGAGTTAGGAAAGGCTTACTGTAGAAGATGAAATTTTAGTTGAAACTTAAAGGAATCAAGGAAAGGCACCAGGTAGAGCTGAGGAGGGAGAACATTCCAAGCATAGGTGACAGCCAGAGAATTTCACTGAGTCAAGAGATGAAGTATCTGAGAAGAAGGGTAGTAGAATATGAGGTCAGTGTGACTGTATCAAAGAGTAAGAGTCAGAAAATGCCTTTCCTGCCTGAAAAGGTAGAAGGAGTCAAAGTTATAAAGGGCTTTGAACACCAGGGAATTTTGTATTTGATCCCAAAGATAGTGGGGAGTCACTAGAGTTTATAGAAAAAGGAGTGACATGGTCTGTCCAGCACTTCAGGAAAATCACTTTGGTGCCTGAATAGAGGGTAGGTTGGAGTGTGGAAAGATTAGAGGCAGGAAGATTCAGTGATACCCTATTGAAATGTGTGTGTTTGTCCTTTGTTGCTGAAGAAGACCATGCCATCAAAGAATAAGATGACTTGCACTTGACTTTGTTTTGAGTGAGAGAGGGCTGTGTGCATGTCACCAGCCTCACTTTTCCTCCAGAGTCATCTGAAGCCAGTGACCAGATATTCATCAGGATGACTGGAGAAGACCCAGGATGAGGCATTTGGGGTTAAGTGATTTGCCCAAGGTCACACAGTTGGTGAGTGTCAAGTGTCTGAGGTGAGATTTGAACTCAGGTCCTCCTGACTCCTGCTTGGTGCTTTATCCACTGTACCACCTAGCTGCTCCACTCTATTGAAATAATCCAGTAGTGAAGTGATAAGGTCCATGATGGCAGTGTCAGAGGAGAGAAGAGGGTTATTGGTAACAGATTTTACATAAGAGGTAAGAGATAGGAGTCAAAGACTACAGCGAGGTTGTGAGCCTGAGGTAGTAGGTGTATGGTATTTCTTTCAAAAATAATAAGCAAGTTAGGAGGATGTTTAGGGGAAAAGAAAGTTAGGAGGAGAAAGTTTAGGGGATATGTAATATGTTCAAGTTTGGACATATTGAATATGTCTATTGGACATCTATTTCAAGATGTCTGAAAGGCAGAACAAACATTCAAAATAAAATTAAATGAATTGCAGGGAATAATAGGAAATGAAGCTACAATATTGAGGTACCCCAATACACCCATTTCACACTGAGAGAAATTTAAATAAAAATGAGGGAAAAATATAAACTAGATTAGTATTTTAGAAAAGTTTGACACTATTGACCTCTGGCAATTATTGATTGGAAATAAAGAGAGTGCATTTATTTCTCATTTGTGCATGGCACTTTTATAAAAATTTGCCATTGGTTAAAGCATCAGAATCTCACTGAAGAATACAAAAAAAAGGAGAAATATTAACTTCTCCATGGACCATAACACAATAAAATAATAATCAATAAATGACCACTGATGAAATGATTAAAATAAATTGAGGAGCAAATAATATAATTATAATGAATGAAGAGGTGAATAAAAATTAAGAACTATTCATCATGTCATGAAGAGTATTAACAACCAAAAGATATGATGCCAAAATATTTGAGATGTAGCAAAAGCCATTCTTAGGAGAAAATGTACATCTCTAAGCAGTTTAATCAACCAAAAAGAAAAATAATATGTAAGTAGGTACACAATTTAAAAAATAACACCAATAAATTGAAAAATTTTAAATTTAATACCAAAATAGTTCTGAAAATTCAAGAAGAACTGACTTAAAAGGAAAAAAAAGTTTTAGTTGATACATAAAACTAGGGGGTGCTTTTTTAAAATAAATAAAAAATGGGGCAGTTAGATGGTGCCGTGAATAGAGCAACAACCTTGAAGTCAGGAGAACCTGAGTTTAAATCTGAATGTGATGGTTATCTTCAAGGATGAAGGACAAACCCAACTGCCTGAATTGGGATCCAGATGGCCAGTTCCAGTTGGGCCACTCAACTCATCTCTCTCCTCTCCCCTTCTTTCCTTTCTTTACCCTAGGATGTTCTGTCCAAAGGAAGGGAAATTTTGATGGCCAAAAGCTGCCTAGTTAACTTGGGGTTTACTGGCTAGATTTTTTTCTCAAAGACCAAGCCTTAAACCTAATTCACTCTGGATCTTATATTTTGGACAACAATAGATCGCTGCCCAAGCAACACTTAATGGTTATTTTTTGGGCCCTTCTGATTCAGAGTAAAGGTAAATATTAACTGTTTCTCCTTTGGCCAGGAACCCTGAGAGTTTTCCCCTCCCAGTTTGCTTTTTTTTTTAATTAAAGGGGCCATTGCTTGACTCACTTTTTAAAGAGGACTATTCACTTAACGAGTGTTGCCTCACTCAAAATGAGAACTTGTAAAGACCTTAGCTTAAAAGGGCCAAGGTCTCCCACTGCATTCTGTGTCATCTCTAGTCCTCCTGATCAATATCTGATCACTGGATCCAAATGGCTCTTGTGAAGAAAGTAAGGCTGGTGACTTTGCTCAGCCCTCCCTCACTCAGAACAAAGTCAATTGCAAGTCATGGCATCATCTCCCTGATGTCATGGTCCTATCTGAGGGTGAGGGACAAACCACTGACACTTACTAGCTATGTGATCCTGGGCAAGTTACTTAACCCCTAATGCCTCCAATTTTTTAAAAAAAATAGATAATTTCATTTTTGTAAGTAAAAGAAAATCCAATGACGAATATTAAAAATGGAAAAAGTCAATTCACAACAAATTAAGGAGAAATAAAAGAAACTCTTCAAAACTGTTTTTTTCCAAATACATGTCCATAAAATTGACAACTTAAATGGAATGTAACAATTTTCCTTTTATTAGCAAGAAATGAAAGATTTATTTGAAATAAAGACAAATTTGATTATAAGACTAGAACAGTAATTACAAAAACAGAAAATTCACATAATCCAGCAAGGAGTAGTAGAAAAAGAAATTTTACTTTAAATAATTACAGGAAGTATAAAATATTTGAGAATCTACTTCCCAAAAGGCACAAGGAATTATACACATATAGCCATAAAATTATGATTATGGAAGGAAAAACTGATCTAAATAATAGGAGAAATAGTAGTTGCTCATGAATCAGTTAAGCAAATACAATAAAAATGATCACAGTGTCAAAAACAATTGATTTATTCAGTGTCTTACCAATGAAACTGCCAAGGAATTATTTTCTAGAACTATGATAAATAGTAAAATTAAACTAGAGGAGCAAAGGATTAAGAATGTAAAGAGAAGAGAGAGGATTCTGGGAAGATGGCAGAGTAGGTCAGAAAATTCCAAGCTCTTCAGGTTTTTCTCCACAAAAGATAAAATAGCACTTTAGGTTGAGTACAGTGCAGAGGTGGCAGTAAAAATATATCAGAATAGGGACACAACTGGGGTCTTCCTGGCACAATTGAAGATAGGAAGAAAAATCCCAGGACTAGGTTTGGTCTCTGTGAAGAGTAAACATCTCCAAACTAGAGTCCAGACTAAAAATAAGCATCAAGCCCTGGGGATAACAGGGGCATCAGAGAAGATCCAGGGAACCTCTTCTGACAAGGAACTCTAGACCCAGCTGGGTTGAGGGGAACATGCAGGGTTAGAAGGAACTAGTATGCATCCAGTGAAGCAGAAGCCATGGGGAAGAATGTCCCTCACTGTAAGAACTTACAGGAAGCTGTACATTTGACTTTGGTTCCAGGCTAGAGAGAATAACTGAGACCTGGAGCAAAAGACACCATCCCCCATACCTCAGGGCTAGAAGTGATTACAAAAATTAAGCTATTACCATAAAACAATGCACAGGTAAAGGAGAAAGAATCTAACCATAGAAAGTTATTATGGGAATAGAGAAGACCAGTTTCATCTTCAGAGGAGGATACTGAAGCAAAGAATGCTCTACTACTTCAGAGAGTAGGGACAGATGATCACCTGCTCTAAAAGGATTCATTGAAGAACTTAAAAAGGACTTCAAAAATCAAATGAGAGATATGGAGGAAAAAGTAAAAAGAAAAATAATAATACAAGAAAAACAAGAAGATTGTGAAAAGAAAGCAAACCAATTAGAAAAAGAAATCCAGAATCCTTTTTTTTTTTTTGGTATATAAATCCATATTGTTTATTCCCCGAAATCGAGCAGACACATGATCATGGAGCTAGAAGAAAACTTCTGACTGTCTGATAAAAGAATGACCAGGCTTAAATCTATTTTAGTACAATTCTCAACTCAGCATGTCTATCTCAAATCTATGGCCTCTATATGTGTTTAGCTATACCATGAGAAAGGAATTTTCTCTTTTGTTTTGTTTTGCTTTTTCTGTTCTTTTTATTAAATATCACCATCTGCTTTATATTTCCACCAAAGAATCACACAGGCTAAAATTTTACTTGTGAAGTCAAAAGGAATGGCAAATTATTTTTATTAGATATAAAGACCAAAGCAAATTGTCCTGGTCAGGGGGCATTCTTCAAAGAAACAACATGCATTAGGAACTCAACCACAAACTTAGGTTTTAAAAAAGGACATATGTAGGAGGTAGAAGAAAGAGCAGGGCATGCAAAGCCTGTTTTTGTTTGCTTGTTTGCTTGGTTTTCAGTGAGGCACTGTTTTTCAAAAAGTCCTGCCCTAATTCTTGGTTTCTCAAACAAAAACAACCACAATAACTGGCATATATAAAGTAATAATAGCAAGTATTTATATGGAGTTTTAAAGTTAATAAAATACTTTCTATAAATTATCTCATTTGATATGTAACAAAAATTTTCAAAGTGCTTTATGTACTATACTGTACATTATTTGAACCTTACACTAACATTGCATATTAATTAATATTATTATTCTCATTTTATAGATGACTAAATAGATATTCAGGAGGGTTATGTGATTGAATCATTCTCAGTCAAATAATAAGCTTGAGAGGTACGGTTCAAGCCCAAGTTTTCTTCACTCCTACCAAATTGAGTGTGCATGTTATTCTCTCCTTAATCCAAATGTGATGACAGTACTTTTCCCTCTCCTCCATTGAAAAGGCTTTTTTACTTGCCTTTTTTATGAGTGATAATTTCTCCCTCTCTCCTCTCAATGTATTCCTCTCTCAACCCTTGACTTGGTTTATTTAGTTGTCATTCCTTCCTATTCAACTCACCCTGTGCCCTCTGTCTGTATATATGTGTGTATATATGTCCAACTACCCAAATACCGAGAAAAGTTTCAAGAGTAACAAATATTATCTTTCCAGTAGGAATATAAATAGTTCAACTTTAGTAAGTCCTTTATGATTTCTCTTTCCTGTTTACCTTTTCATGCTTCTCTTGATTTTTGTGTTTGAAAGTCAAATTTTGTATTCAGCTCTGGTCTTTTTTATCAATAATGCTTGAAAGTTCTCTGTATCTTCCCTTGAAGATAACACTCAGTTTTGCTGGGTAGGTGACTCTTGGTTTTAGTCCTAGTTCCAGAAGGAATATCATGTTCCAAGTCATTAGATCCCTTAATGTAGAAGCTGCCAGATCCTGTGTCATCCTGATTGTATTTCTACAATACTCGAATTGTTTCTCTCTGGCTGCTCACAATATTTTCTCCTTGACCTGGGAACTCTGGAATTTGGCTGCATTATTCCTAGGAGTTTTTATTTTCAGATCTCTTTCAGGAGGTGATCAGTGAATTCTTTCAATATTTATTTTACCCTCTGGTTCCAGAATATTAGGGCAGATTTCCTTGATAATTTCATGAAAGATGGTGTCTAGGCTCTTTTTTTGATCGTGGCTTTCAGGTGGTCTCATAATTTTTAAATTGTCTCTCCTGGATCTATTTTCCAGGTCAGTTATTTTTTCCAATGAGATATTTCATATTATCTTCTACTTTTTCATTCTTTTGTTTTTGTTTTGTAATTTCTCATAGAGTAGTTTCTCATAAAGTCATTAGGTTCCATCTGCTCCATTCTAATTTTTAAAAAACTGTTTTCTTCAGTGAGCTTCTGAACCTCCTTTACCATTTAGTTAATTCTGCTCTTTAAAGAATTCTTGTCCTCATTGGCTTTCTGTGCCTCTTTTGCCATTTGAGTTAGTCTATTTTTAAAGATGTTAATTTCTTCAGCATTTTTAGGTCTCCTTTAGCAAGGTGTTGAGTTTCTTTTTACGATTTTCTTGCATTGCTATCATTTCTCTTCCCAACTTTTCTTCCACCTCTCTTACTTGATTTTCAAAATACTTTTTGAGCTCTTCTATGACCTGAAACCACTGTATATTTATTTTGGATTTTTTGTATGCAGAGCCCTGGAGTCCTCTGAAGTCCTAAATTGTTCCTTCTCTTCCGAGGGAATGGAAAAAAAATGCGTGCTCACCAAGAAAATAACCTTATATTGTCTTATTCTTTTTCCCTTTTGGGGGCATTTTCCCAGCCAATTATTTGACTTTTGAGTTCTCTGTCAAGGGGAGGGTGTACTCTTGGGACCTGTAAATTCTCAGTTCCTCTAAGGTGGCACAACCAAGGGAGAGGAGTGTATTTCTCTCCTGACCTGTGCTCTGGTCTGTGAGCAGGATTCCCTCTCCAGAACCTCCACCACCTCCACCATACCAGTCAGCACTGCTCCTCACCCCAGGGCCCCCAGTCAGGGCTGAGGTCCAGATCAGTGGCTCAATTCTCCCAGGGGCTGTAGGTCAGGGCTCCAACAATGGAAGCTGCTATTGCCTGGGTCCAGGCTAGATGGCTGAATTCCCTTCTCACCCAAGTGAAAGTTTTGTCACTGACCTTTGGCATTTGTGAGTTGAGGAATCTGGGACCCACAGCTGCTGCCAGTGATATGGCACTTTGAAGCCCTCTCCAGTCCTGTCCTTGCTGCAACACAGCCCAAGCTGGGCTATGCTCTGCTCTGTGCCTGTGCTGGGCTGCACTCTGCTCAGTGCCTGTTGAAAATCCAGAATCTTAAGGAAGCAAATGACCACTTCCAAATCAGAACTGGGCAATGGGAAACTAGCAAAGTTCTAAGAGAAAAAGAAATAAAAAACTCAAAATATAAAGAATGAAAAAATAGAAGAAAATGTGAAATATCTCATAAGAAAAATAATGGATCTAAAGTAAAGGTCAAGAAGAGAAAACATAAAAGTACCTGAAAGTTCTGATAAAAAAAAGAATCTAGATAAAATAATACAAGAAATAATTAAAGAAGATTGCCCTGAAGTATTAGAACAAGTGCAAAAAGCAGAAAGAGAAAAAAATTCACCAATTACCACCTGAAAAAGATCCTGTGAGGAAAACTCACAGAAATACTCTAGTTAAATTCTGAAAACCCCAGATTAAGGACAAAAACAAAACAAAAACAAACCGCTTAAGAGTCTATCTGCCAACACAAAGATGGGGACCATATTAACACAATAGAAAAATATTTTTCCACATAAACGAAGAGAGATCTTAACAATTGAAGAAATATTAATTGCTCATAGGCAGCTCAAAACAATGTAACAAAAATAGCAAAGTTAATTTACATATTCAATGCCATACCAATCAAACTACCAATTACTTTATTGAGCTAGAAAAAAAACAACACCATTCATCAGGGAGGAAAAAATAAAGTAAATATATGAATGGAATCAACCAAAAAAATGTTAAAGAAGGAAGTCTAATGGTACCAAGTTTCAAATTATATTTCAAAGTGATAATCTTCAAAACAATCAGGCATTGTTTAATAAATGGATGGGTGGAATAGGTCAGGTATGACATACACATCAGTAAATGAAAATAGCAATCTAGTGTTTCATAAATCCACAGTCCAATCTTTTGAGTTAAATCACCATTACACAAAAATTATTAGAAAAATTGGAAAATAGTATGGAATAAACTAGGTATAAATCAGGAACTCCACCATATACCCAGATGAGGTCTATATGGGTAAATGAAAATAGAGGAGCATAGAAAAATGTATCCATTCAATCTATGTATAAGGGAAGAGTTTATGACAAAATAAAAGACAGAGAAAATGACAGGAAGTAAAATGGACAGTTTAATTACATGAAAATAAACAGCTTGTTTTTATTATTTTAAATTTATTTATTGAACTTTTAACATTCATTTTCACAAAATTTTGGGTTCCAAATTTTCTCCCCTCCACCCCACCTAAAAACTCCCAGCATTCTAATTGCCCCTATCAGCTGTCTGCCCTTTCTTCTAACATCTCTCCCTTCCCTTGTTCCCATCTTCTCCTTTGTCCTGTAGGGCCAGATAACTTTCTATACCCCATTACCTGTATTTCCTATTTCCTAGTAGTAAAAACAATACTTGACAGTTGTTCCTACAACTTTGATTCCCAACTTCTCTTCATCCCTCCCTCCCTACCCATACCCTTCGGGAAGCAAGCAATATAATATAGGCCATATCTGTGGAGTTTTGCAAATGACTTCCATAATAGTTGTTTTGTGTAAGACTAACTCTATTTCTCTCCATCTTATCCTGCCCCCCATTGCTTCAGTTCTCTCTTTGGATCCTGTCTCTCCCCAAGAGTGTTGACTTCATATTGCTCCCTCCTCCCACGGCCCTCGCTTCTATCATCCCCTTCACCCTGCTTATCCTTTTCTCCCCCACTTTCCTATATTGTAAGATAGGTTTTCATACCAAAATGAGTGTACATTTTATTCTTTCCTTTAGTCGAATGTGATGAGAGTAAGCTTCATGTTTTTCTCTCACCTCCCTTCTTTTTCCCTCCACTGAAGTCTTTTGCTTGCCTCTTTTATGAGAGATAATTTGCCCCATTCCATTTATCCCTTTCTCCTCCCAATATATTTCTCTCTCACAACTTCATTTCTTTTTTTTAAGATATGATCTCATGCTACTCAATTCACTCTGTGCTCTGTGCGTGTGTGTGCGTGTGTGTGTGTGTGTGAGTGTGTGTGTGTAATCCCACCAGCTACCCAGATACTGAAAAGTTTCATGAGTTACAAATATTGTCTTTCCTTGTAGGAATGTAAACAGTTCAACTTTAGTAAGTCCCTTATGACTTCTCATTACTGTTTACCTTTTCACACTTCTATTCATTCTTTTATTTGAAGGTCAAATTTTCTTTTCAGCTCTGGACTTTTCATCAAGAATACTTGAAAGTCCTCGATTTCATTGAAAGACCATATTTTTCCCTGAAGTATTATACTCAGTTTTGCTGGGTAGGTGATTCTTGGTTTTAGTGCTAGTTCCTTTGACTTCTGGAATATCGTATTCCACACTTTTCAATCCCTTATTGTAGAAGCTGTTAGATCTTGTGTTACCCTGATTGTATGTCCACAATACTGGAATTGTTTCTTTTTAGCTGCTTTAAATATTTTCTCCTTGACCAGGGAACTCTGGAATTTGACCACAATGTTCCTAGGAGATTCCCTTTTTGGATTTCTTTCCAATGGTTATCGGTGGATTCTTTCAATATTTACTTTGCCCTCTGGTTCCAGAATATGAGGGCAGTTTTCTTTGTTAATTTCATGAAAGATGATGTCTAGGCTCTTTTTTTGATCATGGGTTTCAGGTAGTCTTATAATTTTTAAATTGACTCTCTTGAATCTATTTTCCAGGTTAGTTGTTTTTCCAATGAGATATTTCACATGAGCCTCCATCTGTTCCATTTTAAGTTTTAATGTTTACTATCTTGGTGAACAGATATCTCCTCCCATCCTTTCTGATAAGGAAGAACAATGCTTACCATCTGGGAAAGACATAGAAGTCAAGACCTCTGTATCCCAAACATCCGAAATAGATATTCAATGGGCTCAGGCCGTGGAAGAGCTCAAAAAGGATTTCAAAAATCAAGTTAGCCAACTGGAGGAAAAACTGGGAAGAGAAATGAGAGAGATGCAAGAAAAACATGAAAAGCAGGTCAACACCTTGCTAAAGGAGACCCCAAAATATGCTGAAGGAAATAACACCTTGAAAAATAGGCTAACTCAATTGGCAAAAGAGGTTCAAAAAGCCAATGAGGAGAAGAATGCTTTAAAAAGCAGAATTAGCCAAATGGAAAAGGAGGCCCAAAAGCTCACTGAAAAAAGTAGTTTCTTCAAAATTAGAATGGAACAGATGGAGGCTAATGACTTTATGAGAACCCAAGAAATCACAAAACAAAAGCAAAAGAATGAAAAAATGGAATATAAAGTGTTCCAAGAATCACCTACCCAGCAAAACTGAGTATAATACTTCAGGGGAGAAATGGTCTTCCAATGAAATAGAGGAATTTCAAGCGTTCTTGATGAAAAGACTGGAGCTGAAAAGAAAATCTGGCTTTCAAACACAATAATAAAGAGAATCATGAAAAGCTAAACAGCAAAGAGAAGTCATAAGGGACTCATTAAGTTGAACTGTTTATATTCCTACATGGAAACTCAATATTTGTAACCCTTGAAACTTTTCAGTATCTGGATAGTTGGTGAGATTACAGACAAGTACATACACACAGAGCACAGAGTGAATTGGATAGGATGGGATCATATCTTTAAATATGAAATTAAACTATGAAAGAGAAATATATTGGGAGGACATAGGGAGTAATGGAATGGGGCAAATTATCTCTCATAAAAGACATGAGCAAAAGACTTTTTAGTGGAGGGAAAAAGAGGGGAAGTGAGAGAAAAACATGAAGCTTACTCTCATCACATTGGACTAAAGGAAGGAATAAAATGCACACACATTTTGGTATGAAAAACAACCTTACAATACAGGAAAGTGGGCGAGAAGGTGATAAACAGGGTGGGGGGATGATGGAATGGAGAGCAATGGGAGGAGGGAGCAATTTGAAGTCAACCTTCTTGAGGAGGGACAGGATCCAAAGAGAGAATAGAAGCAATGGGGGGCAGGAAAGGATGGAGAGAAATATAGTTAGTCTTACACAACATGACTATTATGGAAGTCATTTACAAAACTCCACAGATATGGCCTATATTGAATTGCTTGCTTCCCGAAGGGAATGGGTGGGGAGGGAGGGATGAAGAGAAGTTGGGAATCAAAGTTTGAGGAACAACTCTCAAGTATTTCCTTGCTACTAGGAAATAAGAAATACAGGTAATGGGGTATAGAAAATTATCTCACCCTACAGGGCAAAAGAGAAGATGGGGACAAGGGAAGGGAGATATCAGATTGGTGATAGGGGCAATTAGCATGCTCAGTATTTTGGGGTGGGGGAGGGGACAAATGGGGAGAAAATTTGGAACCCAAAATTTTGTGAAAATGAATGTTAAAAATTAAATAATAAATTTAATTTAAAAAAAGAAGACAAAAGAAAATTTACAAGGAAGGAAAGGACATCTCAACACAGTATGTCATATTTATCACATGGCTTTTATTGAAATGAAAATGTGTCATTATATATTCTGAATCCTCTCTTCTGTTCTGCAGTGCACATGCGTACTTTTTTTTCTTTTTGTACCAGGTATTTAAGTTCCAGTACATAAGTTTATGACGTGACTTTTTTCTTTTATCTATTCTGTACTTATGATATGATGTGTGTCTAAATATTTTTAACACAAAGAAAAATAATGAAAATAAAGATGATGGCTTGTCAGTATCATATCTCAAACCATATTAGAAAGTAGAAATCATCAAAACAATTTGACACTAGGTGAGAAGTAGAGAATTTAAGTAATGTAATAGATAGAATATATAATGAATGTGTACAGTTGCTTTATATTTGGTAAAATTTCACTTCTCAACAAAATCCACTGGGAAAAATTGAAAGCAGTGTGGCAGAAATTTGATCTAGATCAACATCGTAATCCCATAACAAGATAAGCTCCAAAAGGGTATAAAACTTAGATATAATGGTGATACAATAAAAAAATAGAATAGCATGGAGGATATTACCTGTCAGATATATGACTATATAAAGTAAGACTTCAAGACAGAAAGTAACACGCATGAAAAAAATGGATAATTTTTATTATGTAAAGTACAAAAATTTTATACAAACAAAACTCAATGCAGCTAAAATTAGAAAATAATTTACCTGAATTTGCAGGAAGTTTCTCTTATAAATATATAATTTCTGAGATATGCATAGGGAATGAACTTAAACATGAATAAGAGCCATTCCACAATTGATAAATGGTAAAAGGATATTTACAACAGTTTCCTAAGGAAGAAATCCAAGCAGTCAATTATATTTTGAAAAATGCTTCAAAACTAATAATGCAATGAAAAATATTACATATTTTTTATTAATAAATTTATTTATTTAACATTTTACATTCATTTTCACAAAATTTGGGGTTCCAAATTTTCTCCCCACTTGTCCCCTCCCCCCACCCCAATACACCCAGCATTCTAATTTCCCCTATCACCATTCTGACCTCTCTTCTATCATCCCTCCCTTCTCTTGTCTCCATCTTCTCTTATATCCATAGGGCCAGACAACTTTCTATTCCCCATTACCTGTATTTCTTATTTCCTAGTAGCAAGAACAATACTCCACAGTTGTTCCTAAAACTTTGAGTTCCAACCTCTCCCCATCCCTCCCTCCCCACCCATTCCCTTTGGGAAGGCAGGCATTTCAATATAG
>CM053773.1:84755768-84777255 GCA_028658325.1 Potorous gilbertii | reverse complement strand
GATGGAGGGAAATATAGTTAGTCTTACACAACATGACTATTATGGAAGTCATTTGCAAAACCACACAGATATGGCCTATGTTGAATTGCCTGCCTTTCCAAAGGGTATGGGTGGGGAGGGAGGAGTGGGGAGAGGTTGGAACTCAAAGTTTTAGGAACAACTGTCGAGTATTGTTCTTGCTACTAGGAAATAAGAAATACAGGTGATGGGGAATAGAAAG
This sequence comes from Potorous gilbertii, assembly GCA_028658325.1. Classification (NCBI taxonomy): domain Eukaryota; kingdom Metazoa; phylum Chordata; class Mammalia; order Diprotodontia; family Potoroidae; genus Potorous; species Potorous gilbertii. Next base: position 84,777,035 of record CM053773.1, on the reverse strand, counting down.
TTATCTGGCCCTACAGGACAAAAGAGAAGATGGTGTAAGGGAAGGGAGGGATGATAGAAGAGAGGGCAGATTGGTGATGGGGGAAATTAGAATGCTCAGTGTACTGGGCTGGGGGGAGGGGCAAATGGGGAGAAAATTTTGGCACCCAAAATTTTGTGAAAATGAATGTGAAAAGTTAAATAAATAAATTTATATTAAAAAAATGCAAAAAAAAACCTAATAATCTTTCTTTCCTTCCCAGCATGCACACTGATACTCCTTCAAACACTCTAATTTCCCAGTTCCTAAACCTACTCCCCATGATCTACTCTTCTACCCTACCTCAGCTAAAAATATGTTCATACCTTTGATCTTGCCTTCACCTACAAATATGCTATCTTCATGTTTAAGAACTCTGAAACTCCCTTATTTGATCATAAACTTTTGGCAGTCCTCCTTTCTTTCTACTTTTCCGTACCAAACCCTATTTTTCAAACAAGTTGTGTCCTCAGTTTCTTAAACTCCTCAGTTCTCTGAACTTATCACTCTCTCTTCCTTTCTCCTTCTTGACTCCTTGGTGAACCACTACACCTCTATATTGTTTTTTCCCTTGAGTCCTTGGATCCCTTATCATAATACTGTTTGTGACCTGAAAAGTCTCAGTCTTGGATCACTGACACCATCTCTTGCCTTTAGCTCTACACACATGCCAATGAACAAAAGTGGAGGAAAATCCTATCAAACTCTGACTTAATCTACTACAAATTTATGGTTCCTAACCTCAAGTAGACTAATACTCCTGCTAGGTAATCCTTCCACACTTTCCTTATAAGTTCACTGTTCTACTCTCCACAGAGGTTCTTCCAAACCTTTTAATCATTTCTTAAACTTCCCCTGTGTCCATCTCCCCTCGTCCTCTCAGTTGAGAACTTTATTGATATTTTAATTAAAAAATTGAAGCTGCAGGAAAAATGATTTATTATTCAGAAAAATTATTATACTGTTTAAATCCAACCCTACATGATTTTTGGTGGTCCACACTCAAAATCTTGCCTGACCCCAGTAACTCTCTAGGAATGCTAGAGATAACTACAAGATATTGGTTTTCCCACATCCTTGGTCCACCCAAATCATTTTTGTTTTATTACCACACCCAGGATTTGCAATAGCCTCACCCAAACTTGCTTTGAGTTTCCTTGTGTTCTGGTCAAGTAACCCTCCCAGCAAATTGGTTTAACTGCACTCTTGGGATTTGGTGGGTAGGTACCCTTAGGTAAATCCTATATAATGTAAACCTTACAGAGCTTGGACAAGAGGGAGCCATACCTCCTTTCTGGTTCACTGCCCCCTACCAAATGACCTAATCAATTTCTTTCTAAATCTGTTTCACATTTTGGAGTTTGTTCTCTCCTCTTTTCCTCAAGTCTTATCATTCAGATATTTTCTGTCACTATCTTCACTCCACCTCTGTCTCACATGAAGTGGTCCTACTCCATTCCAAGGCAAACTCCTCTACCTGCATAAGCAATCCCTTTCCACCCTGTTTCCTCCTTTTGCTATCATTCCCACTTCTAACTTCAAATTCTATCTTTCTACTGGATGTTTTTCTACTGCCTAAAAACACGCCTAGTTTTCCATCATTTTCAAAAACCCTCATTCAATTCTTCTATCCCCATTATAATCCACTATCTTTTCTGCCCTTTATGTTAAACAATTTGAGGAAAAGATCTACATTACATGCCTCTACTTCCTCTACTCTTAGTTTCTTTTTAAATCTCTACAATCTGGCTTCTAACCTCATCACTTAAAACTGCTTTCTTCAATATCATCAATGGTCACTTAATTTCTAAATCCATGATCCTTATCTTTTTTTTTAACCTCCCTTGACACTGTCCATTTCCCTCTTCTGGATATATTTTTCTCTAAACTTTTAGTATGCCATTCATTCCTTTTCAGTCTCTTTTGCTGAATCTTCATTCAGTGTCCCACTGCCGTGGGTGTCCCACAGAGTCCTGTCCTGAGCCCTCTTCTTTCTCCCTCTATAGTACTTCACCTGGCGATCTCATCAGGTCACAAGATTTAATTACTATCTGTATGGTGATTGTTCTCAAAATTACTTAACCAAACCTAATCTTTCTGCTGATGTCTAGTCTCATTTGAGCCTTTCAGATATCTTGAAATGGATATACAGGAAATCCTTTAAACTCAACATTTCCAAAATGGAATTCATCTTTCACCCTAGGCTCTCCCCACTTCCAAACTTCCTTATTACTGCTGAAGATGCCACAACTTTCCTAATCACCCACTCCTAAATACTCAGCTCCTCCATGTCTCTCATCCCTTATGTCCAATTTGTTGCAAAGGCTTATCAATTTCACCTTTACAAAATCTTTCAAAAATGCCCTCTTCTTCCCTCTTAGTAATTCCACACTCTCAGTCACACACTCATCTCCTCATGCCAGGAATAATGTAATAGACCTATATTTGATTTGCTGGCCACAAGTCTCTCCTTGCTCTGCTTTATCCTCCATTCAGGTGCCAAAGTGGTTTTTCTAAAGTGCTGGCCCTTCCAGGTTACCCCCTTACTCGACAAACCCCATTGACTCACTATCACTTCAAGGATCAAATATAAAATTCTTTGTTATTGCTCAAAGTTCTTCATAACCTAGCTCTCCCACTTTTCCTGCCTTATATCTTATATCTTCTTTCCCCATGTAGTTTTCAATTCAATAAGACAGCCATCTTTGCAGTTTCCCAAATGAGATATTCTATCTTTCATTGTTAGGCATATTTTCTGATTGTCCTCCATGCCTAAAATACTCTCCTCATCAAATCTGTCCCCTGGCTTCCTTGACTGCCTTCAATTCTCAACTTAAATTCTACCTTCTTTAGGAGGTGTTTCCCAATTCCTCTTAATTCTAGTGCCTTCCCTCTTTTATTTATTGCCTGTTTATTCTACACACAATTTGATACATATATATTGACATGTAATTCCAGATTGTGAGCTCCTGAAGGGCAGGGACTTTCTTTTACCTATTTTCAGCACTTAGCATAGTGCTTATCACATAGTAGATGTTTAATAAATGCTTAGTGACTACCTAAAATTAAAATGTGAGTTGTCTGAAGGCAGATACTGTGTGAGTGTGTGTGTAGGGGTATCCTTTTTGAAACTCTACCACTTAGCAAAGCACTTGACTGATGGTAATTTCTTAATAAATGCTTGTTGACTGTTATTGAGGAAAATTGAAGCTGACAACAGAATTAGTGGATAAACATCCTGGTCTGGAGCATATGTAGCTGGGAATCACTTGGCATGGGCAGGCATACCAGCAGGGGTGGAAGGCACCATATGGTATTCAATGGTTAATTTTACTAGTGTTGAATCCATACTCAACTAGTCTTCCAGTGCTTTGGAGTGTGGGCTCCAGATGGCAAACAGAGACCCATGGAGGGGTAAACATAGAAGGCAGGACAAAAAAGATATTGTCAGAGAAATGTACAACTGGGAAAAGATAATAAGGACCAGGAAAGTACCAAGTAAAAGGTATATTCAGTGGACAGCCTGTGTGTTTTATTGGTATCCTCAAGTCCTAAAAGATATGATGAAAAGCCCTCAGCACGTTTGGTGGATCTCTAATTGTGTGTTTACGTGACTTCATGGATGAGTCTCTCACAAGATGGATAGGTATTGATTGACTATAAGCTTCACTGTTGGAAAAGGTAATCAATTAGATTAGACCTCTGAGCCACCAAAATACCCAAGTATTCTGCTAAGAATTCATATATAGATAGAAATCATAGAACACTAAAATCTCACATATATGTATAAATACACATGTATATATACATACACATATACAAATATGTTTTTGTGTATATATATATATGTAAATGAATGCAAATATACGTACATATGTATGCAAATGTATGTACGTAACTCAAAATTGTAGGTAACCCAAACCAAATGGCAACGTTATATATGTTATGATAAGTTATGACAAGTAGATTGGAACATATTAAAAATGATTTACAAAAAGAGGTATAAAAGATCATCAAGGGGACCAATGATAAAATAATTAGTAGGTTGCTTATTTAGGATAAGTGGGGATAAACAATGGACAGTTTGGGTGCTATGTTTGTAGTAACTGAATGCTAAAGAATAAAAGACAAGGTAAGGCCTCCGATGTAAGAAGATTCTTTACAGAAGATTTATTTGAGACAATGGATAACAAATAGAAAGGGTAAGAAGGCCTAGGTGAGATGCGCCATGTGTGATTTGGGTGATTCCATATAGCAGTGTGCTTACACAGGATTGAAGCACTGAAGAAAGCCTTTCCAAAAGTCAGAGATGACTAAAAAGGAAGTAGAATATCTCAGAAAGTAGTGAATTCTTCATTGCTAGAGGATATCGAGGACAAAGCAAATGTTATAGATAAGGTTAATGCATTATTTGGAAGTTTGATAACTTCTGAAGTATTTTCCAGGTCTAATGTTCTATGGTATTTTGGCATATGATCCGAACTCAGAATTGCTCTTTGATTTCAAGATAAGATATGTTGAGTCATTGAGTGTGACTGGCCAAAGTTCATGTATAAAACATAAGTAGATACACAGTAAACATTTTTTCATATTCCTGTATTTTCAAAATCACCAAACCATAATTCGTTTTAATAACCATCAATTTATTTTTTATACTATGTATTGTGTGTCAAATCATATAAAAATCCTTGAAATATTTAACAGAAACATGTTTTTCTGAATATTAATATCATGAAGCATAAATCAGAAAGACACATATTCACTAAGGTTAGGCACTATTGTCATGGAAGATGTCCACAGCAGAGTTCAAATGAGGGAAGGTTTCCTTAAAGACAATGAGAATGTCCATAGTCTCCTGTTGGTTCCTAATATTGTTTTAATTGAATTCAGTCCCATACTATTGCAGTACCTTCCAAATACACTACATAATAAAGAGTTTGGCCTAACTCTCCATACTGGGGGGAAAAAAGTGAATGAAAAGTATCTGTTGTCTATACAGAAAACTGTGATTTGCAGTTGAATGGGCATGAGAGTTTACAGTTTATATATATATATAAAACTGAGGATCAGAAAATACCAGTCTTCAAGGAACTGAATTTAGGGATGAACCAAAGGACAATGGAGACCTACGGAGTGGGTGTGAGAAGACTTCAACACATAATCCTTGAAGACTTATACAGTAAGAGTAATTTAAAGGAATTAAATTAAAGGAATGTATGATCAGCAAAAGAGGTGGAAAAGTCAGGTGGTTAGTATAAAGGATAACTAATTGTGGGCATATGCTCCCTCATTTCTACACAATCTCATGGAAAAGAAAACCCTCCGCATATTAGTGGATTCCCAATGAAGGATAGATGAGAATGCATGGACAGGAATTGTTGCTGTTTTTCCTTTGTTCTTCAAGGAGATCAATGACATTACAAGGATGATGTCTTGATTTGTGCATGATCTGGACTTAAATAAGGCACAGCCACACAAAGTTGTCAGCCTTACTCCAGAGTTGTTGACAGTCCAGTGGTGAGACAGACATAAGCTAAGATGACTGGCAATGACTTGGGAAAGACCTTAATGGACAAGAGTGAGAGAAATTAAGAAGGCTCCGATAGGTCATTATCTGCATTGTTGGGTGGCAGTAACCAGCCAGCATTAATGAGATCACATATACACTGAAATATCAAATTAACATCTTTCCAAGCAGTTATTACCATTACTAAAATATTTTCTATCTAGCCTTTATTAAAATGCTTTAATATACACATATACATATAATACCTATAAATATTAATCCCCCACTCCAAAATGTAAGAAAAAGTGGATTCTTACCATTCACATATACAGTCCCCTTATGGAAAAAAAACCAAACCAAACAAAACGAAAACAAAACAAAAAACAACCATATGGACACAAGGGGGAAAGGTTAACAGATTGCAAACTCATCTGCTTCTCAGGAAGGCAAATACATTCAGTTGGCACTGAGAAAAATTGCCATAAAGACAACATGTAAATATTTTATGAATCAGATGCAAACCCCACCAATTCCAGCAACACACAAAGCAGATGCTTAATTTATGTAATGGCAACCTGTGTCTTGTTACAGGTTGGCTCTAGTTTGTCATTCATATTCAATTTCAAACACTAACCTCTCAGAATCCATGTGCTAAAGCTTAACTAATCTGCTTTCTTTACCAAAGCATGCATAATATGCAATAAGTATTGCTAATTCAGCAGTGAAAAATAAATTACACTTTTAAGCCAAACAATTAACCCTCAACTTTAAATGCTGCTTGCTAGAGCAAGTAGCTTCAAAGCGTATTTCTCTGATGGTTACCATTTCTGCCAGCTTCACTGGATAAAAAAATACGAACAAATTCTTCCCTCTGATCTAGTCATTGTTAGTTAATGCTTGTAACGTTGCTATAAATTACATGTAAGCTCCTTGAAGGCAGGGACTAAGTATTATAATAATAATACTTTTTTATACAATGCTTTTATAAAGCACTTTCCTTATAAATTTTCTGTGAGTGGGAAGAATGGGATAGATTGGGGAACTGATCTGTGATTTCATTAGTTTAAGAAACTTTAGAAGAAGAAATTAGATCTAATGCTCCTTTTCCTTCCCTCCCTTGCCCTCCTTTCTCCTTACCTGAGGATGTTCTGCCCAAAGGAAGGTAAATTTTGATGACCAAAAGTTGCCTAGTTAACTTGGGGTTTACTGGCTAGATTTCTTTCTCAAAGACCAAGGCTTTAGCCTAATTCACTCCAGATTTCATGGATTGGACAATAGGCTATTTTGGGGGCCCTCCTGACTCAGAGGGCATGTGAATGGTAACTGTTTCTTCCTTGGCCAGCAACCCTGAGGGTCTTCCCTACCTAGTTGGATTATTATTATTAAAGAGGCCATCCCTTGACTCCCTTTTTTTTTCGACTCACTTTTTAAAGAGGTCTATTCACTGAAGGGGCTCACTCAAAGTGAGAACTTGAAAAGACCTGAGCATAAAAGGACCAAGGTCTCCCATTGCATCCTGGGCCATCTCTAGTCAATCTGATCTATACCTGGCCATTGGACCCAGATGGCTGTGGAGGAGAAAGTGAGGCTGGTGACTTTGCACAGCCCTCCCTCACTCCGATCAAAGTCAATTGCAAGTCATGTCATCATCTCCCTGATGTCATGGTCCTCTTTGAAAATGAAGGACAAAACCACAGACACTTACTAATCTTGGAGTTTCCTAGATTACTAATGATTTGTTATTGTCAGTCACACAAACTTGATGTACCTGAGGCAGGAAGTGAATCCAAGTCTTCCTGACTTTGCAAGCACTCTGTGTTTCTGCTGTTATTATCCACATTTTAAAAATGAGGAAGTTGATACTTCAAAAGGATACACAGCTAGTAAGTTACAGGGTCATGCTTCGAATTTAGGTTTACTCCGTCTATGCGTTAGATCGAGCTTCCTCTTCTAAAGTTAGTGTTGATGACTCCCCTTCTTCATATAGGAGAAAAAAATAGAGAAGCAAATACAGGGCCCGTTTTGGAATATTCCTTTCCTAGACTGAAGAAACTTCTATAGTAAGTATATAATTATTTTTGCTTTCATGATGAGTTAATAGTTTCTTTAAAGCACAGCAGTTTATATAGCCCCATAAATGTGCATGTTAAAGGTACAACAGGTGATTTTTTGGGGGGGGTGGTTTTTGTTTTTTCTTTTGTCAATGTCTGAGGTTGCTGAACCTCCTGAGTATGTGCCAAGTTTGAGTTGCCTTTAAGACCAATCATGAGTCTGCAAAATATTATCAATGAATTATTGTATACATGCCATAGACAATTAGCACTCATGAAAGTACTATCTATTAAAGAGGACTAGCACTTCTGATGTGAAGCTTTGCTGAGCATTTTCAGGACTGCTCATCCACTTTTTACATCTACCTGGCACTCAACTGTCACCTGTGACTCCAAGAAGTTGTACTACGCCAACAGCCACATCATGCACATCATCTCAGCACATGGCCTAAACTAGGTTAAGGGTAACTGATAGACCTCAAAACTATGAGTGAGTTGGCAGGGTGTCTACCCAAAGCACATGAAGACTTCTCCTGCAGAATGAAGAGATGAGAATAGTTTGTTCCAACGGCCATAAAAGTGGCTGACACAGGTGGTGGAACACATAGAGCTTGGTCAAACATGGGAGATGACAAGATCATCCCAGGCCATTGGCCAGCGGTTTTGACCTTTGTCTTGCCACTGGACTTCAATGATCTGGAAGAGAAAGTGAGGCTGATGACTTTGTGCAGCTCCACCTCACTTCAATTCAATTCACATACCAGTCAAGACATCATCCTTTGATGTCATTGATCCTCTTCGAAAGGAAGTACAAACAACAAAATACATTGCTGCCAAAGAATTGATTTTGCTGATATTTGTGTGGCAGAGCCTGTTGAAAAAGGAATGGAAACTGTATAGACCCACAGGTTCATCTCCCTAAATTGGGAAGTACTTGCTGAGGGAGCCCTTAGCAATTTTCCCTCCCTATACTCATTAATCATTTTAGATGTGGCCAGTTAGTATTCAACTCCTGCAATAACTCAAATTTGCAACTATATCACACCAAAATATATTTATTTTGCTTTCACTTTTTAATGACATGGGTGTAATGGAGGCTGTATTTTTAAAAATTATTCTGACAAGTCAATCCATGGGGTTCACCATAAGGGTCCATGAAACACAGAAAGTGATGAGGTCTTGCTCTTGACTATTCACATTTTGAGGGATCCTTATTCTCATGTAAGGTTTCTCTTCCAGCTTTGTGTCATGTGGAAATCTGACAAATATACCTTCTCTGAGTTTACATACCTTCTATAAACTTATCCAGTTTATTGATAAGTATGTTAAATGGGGCCAGGGATAGATTCTTGAACCATTTCACTAGAATGTTTTTTGGGCCCAGTCACTCAACCAACTTGAATCCACCAAAGAGAAACACCATCATTCTTGTCCACAAATATCACAGAAAACACATTGTTAAATGCTTTAATGAAATATAAATATAATATGAAATATAAATACATAAATACTTCATAACCATTAGTGACCAAACTATATGCCTTGTCAAAAAAAGGTAATTAAATGTGGGATATCTTCTTCATGAAGACACGTTGACTTTTGTGATCATTAGTTACCCTTCGAATTTCTTATAAAACCTCCTTTTACTAATGCAATCTAAGAAAGAGAGAAATAGAAATAGAAAACAAAACTGGCTACTAAATCCATTTCAAAGGATTGTCATTGCTGTAACACTTAAACGCACCTACAAACCATTCATATTTTCTGAATCTTAAAGTCCATTATCATCTTTGCAAGTAATTTATTCAACAAACAATTGACTTGCCCCCAGGGAACCTCTTGCCTCCTGATTGGCAATTTATGGTACCATGATTAATCTCTCCGAAAAGTAGTCCTTTCACTCACCATCCCTGCCACAGAACTACCCAGATTCTTTTACATAATGTAGGGCCTCCCTAGACCTGTCATTCTGTCATTCTTGACCTAAACTAAACTCTTTTAATACATACATATATACATACATATATACACACGCATATAAGATAATAGAGACGTAGCTAGATAAAAATTCAAGCAAAAAAGACATATGGATTTTAGTGTATTCAAAAATAAATGTAAGTTGTGTGATATGACAACCAAAATAAAACTGATAAATTTATCTGCATTATTGATTCCATAGTATTCAGAATGAGGACAATTATCATGCCACAAAAGTCTGCCCTTATGAGATCACATCTGAAATATTGTATTTTGCATTTAGAAAGATAAGAGTCTATGTAATACTCAGAGTCTCATATAAGCCACAATGAGTATTTCCTTTTCTGTCTTTCACCTTTATTCAAAATTGTTTGACTCTATCCTGAATCAATTTTCTCTTTTTCACTAGAATGTGCTGTTGATGTATACAATGTCCTTCTGGTTCTACTCACTTCACTTTGCATCATCAATTCATGCAAGTCTTTCCAGGTTTTTCTGAAATCATCTTGCTTGCCATTTCTTATAGCACAACAGTATTCCATTAGAATCATACACTGCAAGTTCCAGTTCTTTACCAATACAAAAAAAGCTCCTATAAATAGTTTTGCATGAATAGGTCATTTGTCCTTTTTTATCTCTTTGGAACACACTCCTAGTAGAGATGTTACTGGGAAAAAAAGGTATGAACAGTTTGGGCATAGTTCCAAATTGCTCTTGAGGATTGTTGGATCACTTCAAAATTCCACTAACAGTGCATTATTGTCCCGATTTTCCCGCATCTCCGACTTTTGTCACCTTCCATTGCTGCTATATTAGCCAACTGGATAGGTATGAGGTGGTGCCTCAGAAATGTTTGAATTTTCATTTCTCTAATCAATAAAGATTTTGAGTACTTCATTAAGACTCTCTGTAGCACTGATTGTTTTCATCTGAAAATTGCCTGCTCACATCCCCTGACCAAGGATCAATTGGAGAATGATTTGTACTCTTATAAATTGGACTCAGTTCTTTATGTATTAGAGAAATGAGACCCTGATCAGAAACACTTGCTCTAAAACTTTTACCCAGCTTTCTGTTTTCCTTCCAATATTGGTGGCAAGGGTACTTGTGCAAAAAAATTTTAATTTAACAAATTGTCCATTTTACATCTAGTAATGCTCCCTCTTATTTGGTCAGAAATTCTTCCCTTCTCCATAGATCTTAATAGCAAAGTATTCCTAGCTCTCCTGCTTTATGGCACCATCCTTTAGGTTTAAATTATGTATCCATTTTGAACTTTCCTTGGTATAGGGTGTAAGATGTTGGTCTATCTCTGTTTTCTTCCGTATCTTTTCCCTCATTTTCCCATCAGTTTTTGTTAAATAGTGTGCTCTTTTCATGAAAGTTGAGGTCTTTGGGTTTGTCAAACACTAGGCTACCATGGTCATTAATTACTATGCTTTGTGTACCTAATATATTCCCTTAATCCACCACTCTATTTCTTAACCAGTAAAAATAGTTTTGATGACCATCACTTTATAAATACAGTTTGAGATTTGGAGTGGTGAGGGTACCTTTCTTCATATTTGTTTTCATGAATTCCCTTGCTATTCTAACTTTTGTTCTTCCAGATGAATTTTGTTATTATTTTTTCTAGCTCTATATAGTAAGTTTTGGTAGTTTGATTGGCATGGCACTGAATAAGTAAATTAATTTAGTTAGAATTGTTATTTTCTGATGCTTTCTTGGTTTAACCATGAGAAATTGAAATTTTCTAATTGTTTAGAATTGAATTCAGTTGGCAAAACAAGTGTTTTGTATTTGTGTTTATATAATTCCTGGGTTTGTGTTGGCAGGTAGACTATTATTATTAGATGAGTTATTTCATTCCCTTTGACTCAATAACACCACTACTATGTCCATATCCCAAAATGGTAAAGAGGAAAAAAAAGATTCATAAAACTCTGGGGTCAAAATAAAAATTTCTTTGCCTTAAGTGGCTTGACTTACAACAGGATTTTTTTGTGATGGTAAAGAATTGGAAACTGAAGGAAAGTCCATCAATTTGAAATTGGCTGATACAGTATATGAAGCGAGATGGAGTGATATGTGCCATAAGACATGATGCAAGGGATAGTTTCAGAAAAACCTTGGTAGACTTGTATGAACTGACACAAAGTGAAATATGCTGCATCAGGTGAATAATTTATACAATAACATCAATATTATGAAGGTAATCAACTTTGATAGACTTTAGAAACTCTGACCACAACGATCAAAGACAATTTCAAAGGATTCTTGATGAAACATGCTATTCATTGACAGAAAGGTAAGTGATGGACTCAGAGTGCAGACTAATGCATGTTTCTATTCTTTCTTTCTCTTTCTCTTTTCTTTTAGGATATGGCTAAAGGGAGAATGTGTTTTGCATTATTTGTAATGGATTTTGTCTTTCTTGCTGTGTCAATGACAAGGGTAAGGGGGCAAGGAAGAGAATCTGGAGCTGAAAATAAAATGGAATGAAAGAAAAATTTCACATCAACACAAAGGTCCTTAAAAACTTACAAAACAAAGTGTTGTGTAGGTCTAAGAAAGGTACAATGAGAGTTACTGTAAATACCAAAGATATGTATAAACAATAAATTTTTTCATCAACACCTTTTTCTGTTAGCTGAGGCCTTTTATCCTCTGTAGCTCAGAAATACCAGGTTATTTCCACACCAGGAATGAATTTGCTACATTTTAAGTGGATTGAATAGTTAGAGTAAGCCTAGCACTTTAAGGAGGAGAGATCACCCTTGTCTAACTAGGAATACTCCACATTTCTATTTATTTTAAGGGTTTTTTTAATTTCACTAAATATTTCTGAATTACATGCAAAAATTTTTAACATGCATTTTTTTTAAAAAATTTAGTCTTAAATTTTCTTCCTCCCTCCTTCCTCTTCCACTTGCTGGAGAAAACAAGCAATTTGATGTTGATTACTCATGGGAAGTCATCCAAAACTTACTTCCATACTAGCCATGTTGAAGAAGAAAATATAGAAAAAAAATCAAGAAAAATAAAATTTTAAATATATACTTCATTCAGAATTCACCACTTCTATCTTTGAAAGGATAGCAATTTTCATCATGCATTCTTTGGAATTATTTTGGATCATTGTATTGATCAGAGAACCTAAGTCTTTCACAGTTGATCATCCTTACAATATTGCTGTAACTGCAAAATGTTCTCCTGGTTCTTCTCCCTTCACTTTGCATGAGTTCATATGTCTTTTTTTTTCTGAAACCATCCTGCTCACCATTTCTTATAGCATGATAGTATTCCCCCACAATCATACATTACTTCTTTAGTCATTCCCCAACTGATGGGCATCCTTTTGATTTCCAATTCTTTGAACACCAAAAAAAAATAAGTTGCTATAAATATTTTTGCACAAATAAGAACCTTTCCCCCTTTCTTTAATGTCTTTGGGATACAGTCCTAGTAGTGGTACTGCATAGTTAGAGCCACAGTTTTACAGCCTTTTGGGCATGGTTCCCAATTGTGCTCCACAATGGTTGGACTAGTTCAAAACTCCAATTATAGTGCATTAATGTCCCAATTTTTTTTCACATTCCCTCCAGCATTTATCATTTTTCTTTTCTGTCATATTGGTCAATCTGATAGGTGATAGCTTAAGTTATTTTAATTTGCATTTCTCTAATCAGTACTGCTTCAGAGCAATTTTTCATTCAATTTCTGATAGCTTCGGTTTCTTCTTCTAAAAATTGCCTATTTATATCCACATCAAGTAAGCAATATCTTCTAATTTTTCCTTCAGAAATTTGGCTCAGTTACCTATACATTTGAGAGATGAAGACTTTATCAGAAAAACTTGCTTTAGAATGTTTCCTCAACTCTTGAGGCAAAATGCCATCCACATCCAGAGAAAGAACTATGGAATTGGAACACAGAATGAAGCAGAATATTTTCTCTTGTGTTATGTTTTGTTTTGTTTGGGTATTTCTCATGATTTATCTCATTCATTTTAACTCTTCTATGTAACATGACTAATGTGAAAATGTGTTTAATAAGAATGTATGTGTAGAACCCATATGAGATTGCATGCTGTCTTGGGGAGGAAGGGGCAAGGGATGGGGAGAAAATCCAAGACCTATGGAAGTGATTGTAGAAAATTGAAAACAAATTAATGAAAAAAAGGAATGTTTCCTCAGTTTTCCTGTTTTCCCTCTGATTTTGGCTACATTAGTTTTATTTGAGCAAAAGTTGTTATTTTCATTTAATCAAATTATTCATTTTACTTTCTTTCATTTTCTCTATCTCTTATTTGGTCATAAACTCTTCCTTTATACATAGATTGAATGAGTACATTTTTCCATGCTCCCCTAATTTCATTTCAACCTCATCTTGGTATACGGTATGAGTTATTGGTTTATACCTAGTTTATTCCAAACTCCTTTCTGGTTTTCCAAGGAATTTTTGTGTAAGGATGAGTTAACTCCAAAGATTGGATCTTTGGGTTTATGAAACACCAAATTACTATTTTCATTTACTAATGTGTATTGTGTACCAGATCTATTCCCTTGATCCATCCCTCTATTTATTGGACAGTGCCTGATTGTTTTGAAGATTATCACTTTGAAATATAATTTTAAATCTGGTACTATTAGACTTCCTTCCTTCACATTTTTTTTGGTTGATTCTCTTCATATCTTTACCCGTTTTTTCCCTCCCAGATGAACAGTGTTATTTCTTTCTATCTCAATAAAGTAATTGTTTGGTAGTTTGATTGGTAAGGCACTGAATATGTAAATTAACTTTGGTAGAAGTGCTATTTTTGTTGTATTCTTTTGAGTTACCCATGAGCAATTAACATTTCTATTTTTACTTTTCCCTCTTGTTCTAATGCTTCAGGACATCTTCTTTAAATATTTCTTGTATTATTGTATCAAGATTCGTTTTTTGATCAGAACTTTCAGGTAGTGTAATTATTTTTATGTTTTCTCCTCTTGATCTGTTCCTTAGATCCATTGTTTTTCTTATGAGATGTTTCATATTCTCTTCTATTTTTACATTCTTTATATTTTTTTTATTTCTCTATCTCTTATAACTTTGCTGGCTTCCCATTGCCAACTCTGATTTAGAAGTAGTCATTTTCTTACTTAAGATTCTGGATTTCTTTATTTAATTGATATACTTTCCTGTCATAATCTTCTTGTTTTTCTTCCATTATTCTTATTTTCCTTTTTAATTTTCCCTCTATTTTTCTCATTTGATTTTAAAAGTTTTTTTTTACATTTTTCAGTGAAGTATTTTTGGATAGGTGAGCATTTGACATTATTCTTTGGAGTCAAAGAGGGTTTCTTTACTTCAATATCCTCCTCTGAAGATGAACCCCAGATTTCTCTATTCCCACAGTAGCTCTCTGTGGTTGGATGCTTTCCCATTTGCCTGTGCATTTTTTTTGTAATAATCTAGTTTTTATAATCACCTCCCTAGTATTGGGGTATGGGGCATGGTGCCTCTGGCCTCTTCAGTTGTCTGCTCTGACTTTGAATTCTAATCAAGGCCTCCAGGCTCCTGTAAATGCCTACAGCCAGTGCCTTTCTGCTTCACTGTTTCTTCACTCACTGGGTCAAGGGTGTGCTAGTGCTGGTTCCTTTTCTCCTCCTCCCCTTCTCCCTCCATAGCAGTGCTGGGTTTGATGATGTTCCTGTTCAGCAGAAGTTTTCTAGATCTTCCCCAGGTCAAATGCCAAATTCTCCTTACTGTCCCAGGGGTAAAAGTTCCTATTGCGGGAGGCAATCTCTCAAACCACCTAACCACCAGAGCTTGCCTCTTGTTTAAGCAGCTCCCCACCAAACCCAACCCCACTCCCCAAGTTGTTAAATTGGACCTAGCCTGGAGGTGTTTGCTCTTCACAGGGAGGAACACTCATCCTGGAATTTTTCTTCAGGTCTTTGCAGATTGTCCCCAGAAAACCCCTGTTTTTGCCCTGATCTTGTTTTTTTCACTGCTCTCTTTGCCCAAAAGCACTATTTCATCTCTTTTGAGGAAGAAAATCTTGAGAGCTTGAGATTTTCTGATTTACTCCACCATCTTCCCAGAATCCTTTCCTCTCAAGTGTGTTTTATAATCTGCAATTATTTTAAATGGAATTCTCTTCTCGTCTTTTCCTACTGGGTTTTGTTAGTATTTAGAAATCCTGATGATTTTTGTGGATTTGTTTCACATCCTGTACCTTTGCTAAAGTTGTTAATTCTTTCAACTATTTTTATTAGTTGATTCTCTAGGGATCTTTAAGTATACCATCATATCATCTGCAAAGACTAATATTTTCTTTTCCTCACTGTTGCTCTTTATTCCTTCAATTTCATTTTCTTGTCTTATTTCTGTACCTAATATTTCTAGTATAATACTAAATAACAGTGGTTATAATGAACACCCTTGTTTCTCACTTGTTAGGAAGGCTTCAAATTCATCCCCATTAGAGACAAAAGTTATTACTGGCATTAGCTAGCTACTACTTTACATTTTAAGAAAAACTCCATTTATTCCTATGCTTTCTAGTGTTTTAATAGGAAAGGGTATTATAATTTGGCAAAGGATTTTTCTACATCTATTGATATAATGGTATAATTTCTGTTCTTTTGTTATTATCATTAATGATGTTTGCTTGAATAAGGCCTATATTCCTGGTGTAAATCCAATCAGTCCATAATCCATATATCTTTGTGATATATTACTGCAATCTTCTTACTATTACATTATTTTAAAATTTTTCTATGGATATTCACTAAGAAAATTGTTCTATATTTTTCTTCCTCTGTTTTTCCTCTTCTTGGTTTATATTTCTAAATTATATTTGTGTCATAAAAGGAATTTAGCAACACTCCTTCTTTACCTGTTTTTCAAATAGTTTATGTGGTATTAAGACTGATTGCTCCTTAAATAAGTTCACAAGTTACCTTGTGAATCTATCTGATTCTTGAAATTTTTTCTTAAGAACATTGATGGTTTATCCAATTTTTTTTTTCATCAGGGTTATTGTTTAAGCATTTTTCCTCCTCTGTTAATCTCGGCAACTCCTATCATATATAGATCTATATATATATAGATCTATACATAGATATAGATCTATATATATATAGATCTATATCTATCTATATCTATATATATAAAGTAGATAGTCACCATTTCCTTAGATTTTAAAATTTGTTGGCATATAGTAAGAGCAAAATAACTTAATCATTGCCTTAACTTCATCTTCAATGGTGGTGCAGTCACTCATTTAATTTTTTACACAGGTAATTTACTTTTATTTTTTTCTTTAATCAAATTAACCAATGATTTATCTATCTTATTATTTTCATAAAACCAGCTATTACTTTTATTTTTTAATTCAATGTTTTTCTTGTTTTCAGTTTTAAAAATCTCTCCTTTGAGTTTCAGGATTTCCATTTTGATGATTAATTGGAGATTTTCAATTTGTTCTTTTCTTGTTTTTCAGTTGCATGTCTAATTTATTGACCTACTCTTTTTTCCTTTTATTCATGCTTAGAGATAGAAATTTTAAATTTATATATAAAAATATAAGTTTAAACATTGATTATACTCCTTTAGATATTTTTCCTTATCTTATGTTTTGCTTTCATCCCACAAATTTTGATGTATTATCTCTCCTCTATCTTTTTAAAGAAAAAAAACCCAGGCATATTTGAACTGAAATAATGCATTTTAGTCCCTAAGTTTTTCCTAAATTAGACATATATTATGCATATAGATGATAAATAGAGAGAGAGAGAGAGAGAGAGAGAGAGAGAGAGAGAGAGAGAGAGATGCACATACATAGTCACTCCAGTGGCTTCCTGATGCCTCTAGGATAAAAATGTAACTTCTCTGTTAAGTTTTAAAATCCTTCACATATTATTCCTAATATATCTTTCAAATCTGTCTAGATAGACTTCTTGCCTCCATACAAATCACAACGAGACAGTAATACACCCTCACATGCAAACACAAATGCATGTGTGCATGTAAACACAATATTTGGTTTTTCATTTTAAATACTTTACTCTGAAATATAAATGTCCAGGGAATTAAAGCTTAAAATATCCACTTAGAAGCAAAGCGATGATTGGGATTATTTCACCTTCAAACCACAATAATTTTTATATATTTTAGAAAATCAAACCAGCTTTGGCATTACTTCCAAACTGAGGAGTATATAGATGTCACTGGAGTATATCTTTCTTTTAAGCTTGGTAAGTAATAACTTGCTCAATTTTTGTATTAAATATATAAAAAAAGAATCCTGAATTTAAACTACAAAAAAGATTTGAAATTTGTGCTTAGTAAGGTCATATTTCCTTTATTGATCTGAAAAGCTTATTTTTTGTCTTGTAAGAGGAGAAATACTTATGTCTCTTTAAAAGTCCTAAAAAAAAAATTGAAATTCCCAAAATGCAACTGACAGAAGGAAAGGAAAATAACAAATTTACAGAAGTCTATAATGGAGAAATAACCATCTTTATCTTAATTTTAGAAGCAGGTTTATTCCACTCTTTTCAAACAAAAAAAAAATTTATACCTTTATTATTTCAAAAATTATTTTCATGTCATTGGAAAAGCTGTTAACACAATAATAACTTATGTTACTACAAGTGTAGTATAATTATATTATTATGATAGGGAATTACCTTGCAATCACAAAATGTTGAAACCATCCCAGATGCAACAACCTAGTATATGCTCTTTCCAATCTATTCTTTATGCTATCACTTGAGTTATCTTCATAAGATAATGTTCAGATCATATTACTCTTCTTTTTGTAAACCTTCAAAGGATCCCTACCACTTACTGAATGAAGTATTAACTTCCAATCCTGTCATTCAAGATGTTGAAATTTGCCCTTTTGAGGAGTCAACTTCTCAAGATGAACTCAGTAGCTGTATGAACACAACTACAAAATATTTTTCACATGAATAAAGTCAGATTTAAACAAGTGAAAAATATCAGATTTTTTATATCTGATCTCATGGGTAGATTGAGATAATATAATAAAAATGACAATTCTACCTAAAGCAATTTACTTTTTCAGTGCTATGCCAATCAAATTACCAAAAATTATTTTATAATGCTAGAAAAAAATAAGAAGAAAATTCATCTGGGAAAACTAACGGTCAGGAATATTCAGGGAATTCATGACAATAAAAGCTAAGGAAGGTGGTCTAGTCATAGCAAATTCCAAACTGTATGATGAAGAAATAATCATCAAAACAATCTGGTACCAGCTAAGAAATAGAATGGTGGATCAGTGGGAAAGGTACGCAAGACATAATAGTCAGTCCCAAAGTTGATCATCAAGTTAATCCCAAAGAGATCATTAATAAACTGGGGGAAATGACCCACATATACAAAAATATTTATGGTAGTTCTTTTTGTGGTGGCAAAGAATTAGAAACTGAGGGAATGCCCATCAACTGGGGAATGATTGAACAAGTTGTGGTATATGAATATAATGGAGTACTATTACTCCATAAGAAATGATGAGTGGGTAGATTTCAGAAAAACCTGGAAAGACTTACAAAGACTGATGATGAGTAAAGTGAAAAGAACCAGGAGAACATTGTACACATTAACAGCAACATTGTGCAGTGATCAACTATGAAAGACTTAGCTCTTCTCAGAAATACAATGATCCAAGACAATTCCAAAAGTCTCATGATGGAAAATGCTAGTCACATTCAGAAAAAGAACTCTGAAGTTTGAATGAAGATCAAAGCATATGATTTTCACATTTTTGTTGTTCTTTCTTTCTCTTGTTTTTTTCTCCATTGTTCTGATTCTTCTTTCATAACATGACTAATGTGGAAATGTCTAACATAATTGTAACATGTATAACCTATGTCAGATTGCTTGCTTTCTTGGGGAGGGGATGCGGAGGGAGGGAGAAAAATTTGAAACTCGAAATCTTACAAAAATCAATGCTGAAAATTATCTTTTCATGGAATTAGATAAAAATACTATTAAGTACAAATCAAATTAAATTTAAATTAAAAAAAGAAATTTATCTATTTAACTTGCTAAGTAATGGTGATGCCATTCCATATTATTCAGTTTAATATTTTCAATCCAGTAATATTAGACTACTTTCCATCTCTGTTCTAATCCTGCCATCTTTCTATCAATCATACCATGCATGTCCTATGTCTGTAATAGATTTCCCCTATGTTTGTATTTCTGAAAGAGATTCACCAATTTCTGTTGAAGTCTGTCTCTTCCTCTGTAACCCAACTTAGTTGTCAACTCCACCAATCTTTCCCTATTAACCCTTTTTCAGGGAAAATCTATTTTTCCTTCCTCCTATGTCTCACTTCACACCATCCCAGGCCACTCTTTTATATGTAATACCCTTAGTTTTTCAACTCAAGTGCCTCTGAGACATGGAGATTAAGGGTGGAAGTTGTATGAACCAGACTAGAACATCTAGACAATAAATACGATCATGATAAGACAAGACAAGGAAAGGGGTGTGTTGTGGTAGAAGGATAGAGTCACTGAATAGAAACCATTAGGAAGACTTGTGGCAGACACTGTGGAGTGAGAATGATGGCTAGGAAGTCATCATGTCTATGGGAAGTGCAGCTACTACCATATTCCAAAAAATGAGGCAAGGGGAAAGAGTAAGAGCCTCTACATTTTTGCTTTTTACCTTAAAAGTTCCAAACCTTATTAGACAGTACAACCAACTGACAACCAGTAGAAGATTTTCCATTGGATATTGTGTTTTGGAAATTTTTTCCTTTTTTACTTTTCCTTTCTTTGAGGAGTTCAGATTACATTTTTTAATTAGCTACTTTTTAGTTTTCAACATTTGATTTTATAAGATTTTGAGTTCTAAATTTCCCCCTCTCCCTCCACTTTTCCTATTCCAAGACAGCATGCAATCTGATATAGACTATACATGTATGTTCATAGTAAACATTTTTCCATCATTTCAGGGGCAGAGCCAAGATGGCGGAGTAGAAAGACTCATATTTGCTAGCTCCAAACCCACAGCCCATAGATTTCCTGTAAAAAGAACTCCTGACAAATTCTGGAACAGTGGAAGCCGCGCAGCAACACAGTGAAGGAGATTTCCATTGCAGAGAGCCCTGAAAAATTGACCGCAAAGGTACCCCGGACGGGAGTGGAGCCCTGCCTTGAGGAGCGCTCCCCTTCCCCTGCCCTGGCCACACCGCACTGAGAGGAGCGAGCAGACCCAAACAGGCTTCAGGGACCATAATCTCCGGCAGCCACGAAGGTCCCTCCACCCACAGAGGCACAGATCAGTGAGAGAGACGGGCTGAGAGGGGAGCGGGTATCTCCGGGACTCGGACCCCTTCAGGAGATGTCGGCCGCAGCAGAGGCAGAGGCAGCTTGGCCAGAGGCTCCCAGAACAGGCAGAAGCTCAGCAGCAGCTCCATTACAAAAGATCTCTGCATAAACCCCCTGAGGGAACTGAGCCTGGGAGGCGGCCCTGCCCCCACCTGAGAACCAACAGATAAGCTCCCATTGAATAGCAGTCAAGCCTGCCACCAAAAGCCCTGAGGCTGAGGAGCAGCATTTGAATCTCAGACCCCAAGCACTAGCTGGGCAGACCTAGGCCAGGGGTGGAGAGGACTCTCAGAAGTCAAGTAACTGGCTGGGAAAATGCCCAGAAAAGGGAAAAAAAATAAGACCATAAAAGGT
>CM053773.1:84745514-84755268 GCA_028658325.1 Potorous gilbertii | reverse complement strand
GAGTCTATCGATCACCGCCTGAAAGAGATCCAAAAAGAGAAACTCCTAGGAACATTGTGGCCAAATTCCAGAGTTCCCAGGTCAAGGAGAAAATATTGCAAGCAGCTAGAACATTTTTTCACTTTGGTTGGTTTGTTGTTTGTTGTCCTTTGTTCTCAAAGGGGACCAAAATAACATCACTATGCTAGAGTCAAGTTTCAATATATCTGACTGTGGCTGATTAGACCAATAAGAGCTCTACCACAGGTCAGGTGCAAATAATCCGTGTGAATATTTGGGGTAGATTCTTTAAATTTGAGCATTCTGTGTTTCCTTTGAGCTGTTTCAATTCTGCTTTGCTCACAGAGCACAGCACCTACTCTGATGTGGGCACACCATGCTTACCAGTCTTAGCCAGTGTCTCCCATGTCACACAATCAATTCCAAAGTTCTTAAGAGAGATCTTCAGAGTCCTTTATTGCTTCTTCTAATCACGATGTGAATGGTTGCCCATAAAAGTCTTTTTGGCAAGCATACATCTAGCATTCGAATAACATTGCTAGGCTATCTGAGTTGCACTCTCTGAGGCATAGTTTGAATGCTTGGCAGTTTAGTTCAGGTAAGGACCTCAGTGCCTGGTACCTTATCCTGCCAGGTGATATTCAGAATCTTCCTAAGACAGTTCAAATGAAAGATTCAGTTTCCTGGCATCATGTTGTGTAGCTAAATCCAACAAAGGCAGTCATCATACAATGTTGCTGTTATTATCTACAGTGTTCTCTTGGTTCTTTTACTAAGCATCATTTCATGCAAGTCTTCCAGATTTCTCTGAAGTCTGTCTGCTCATCATTTATTATGGAATAATATTACTCCATTACATTCATATGTCACAACTTGTTCATCCATTCCCCAATCGATGGGCATCCCCAAAATTTCTAATTCTTTGCCACCACAAAAAAGAGTTGGTATAAATATTTTTGTACATGTGGGTCCTTTTTCCCTTTTTTACAATCTCTTTGGGATCCAGACCTAGTACTGATATTGCTGGATCAAAGGGTATGCACAGTTTTATAGCCCTTTGGACAGAGTTCCAAATTGTACTTCGGAATGGTTGGATCAGTTCACAATTCCATCAACAATATATTAATGTTCCAATTTTTCCACATTTTCTCCAACATTTATCATTTTTGTCAAGTTTTGTGAAGTTAGTTAACCTAATAGGTATGACGAGGTACCCAAGAGTTGTTTTAATTTCCATTTCTCTAATCAATAATAATTTAGAGAATTTCTTCATATGTCTACAGAGAGTTTTAATTTCTTCATCTGAAAACTTCCTGTTCATATCCTTTGACCATTTATCAATTGGGGAATGAATTGTATTCTTATAAATTTGATTCATTTCTCTATATATTTGAGAAATGAATTCTTTATCAGAGATACTGGCTGTAAAAATTTTTTCCAAGCTTTCTGCTTCCCTTATAATCTTGGATGAATTAACTTTGTGCAAAAACTTTTTACTGTAATCTAATCAAAATTATCCATTTTGCATTTCATGATGTTCTCTATTTCTCATTTAGTCATAAATTCTTCCCTTCTCCATAGATCTGACAGTAAACTATTCCTTCTTCTCTGAACTTGCCTATAGTTTCACCCTTTATGTCCAAAGTATGTACCCATTTTGACCTTATCTTGGTATATGGTGTAAGATGTTGGTTTATGCCTACTTTCTGCCATACTGTTTTCCAGTTTTCCCAGTAATTTTTATCAAATTATTTCTTATGCCAGAAGCTAGAAACTTTAGGTTTATCAAAGAGTAGATTATTATAGGCATTGACTACTGTGTCTTCTGTGCCTAAGCTATTCCACTCTATTTCTTAGCCAGTATCAAGTAATTTTGATGATTGCTGCTTCATAATACAATTTAAGATCTAACATAATTAGACCACCTTCCCTTGCATTTCTCTTCACTTATTCCTTTGATATTCTAGACCTTTTGTTCTTCAACTTATATTATATTATTTTCTCTAACTCCACACAACAATTTTTTGGTAGTTTGATTGGTATGGCACTAAATAAGTAAATTAATTTAGGCAGAATTGTCATTTTTTAATATGTTAGCCTGGCCTACCCTTGAGCAGTTGATATTCTAGTTATTTAGATCTGAATTTATTTGTGTGAAAAGAGTTTTGTAATTGTGTTCATATAGTTCCTGGGTTTGCCTTGGTAGGTAGACTCCCAAATGTTTTAGATTGTCTACAGTTATTTTAAATGGAATTTCTTTTTCTATCTCTTAGTGCTGGACTTTATTAGTAACATATAGAAATGCCAATTATTTATGTGGATTTATTTTATATTCAGAAATTTTGCTAAAGTTCTTAATTATTTCAAATAGTTTTTTTTCTTAGTTTCTTCCCTAGGATTCTCTACGTATATCATCTACAAAACAGTGATAGTTTTGTTTCTTCATTGACTATTCTAATTTCTTCAATTTCTTTTTCCTCTCTTAGTACTAAAGCTAACATTTCTAGTAAAATATTGAATAACAATGGTGATAATGGACATCCTTGTTCAATCCTGATCTTATTGGAAATGCTTCTATGACTTATCCTCATTTCATATAATGTTTGTTGATGGTTTTAAATCAATGCTACTTACCATTTCCAGGAAAACTTCATTGAGTCCTGTGCTCTCTAGTGTTTTTAATAGGAATTGGCGTTATAGTTTGTCAAAAGCTTTTCCTGCATCTATTGAGATAATCATATGATTTATGGTTATTTTGTTGCTGATGTGGTCAATTGTACTCATAGTCTTCCTAATATTGAACCAGTTCTTCATTCCTGATCATAGTGTATTTATTATCCTCATGAAAAGTGGCTGTAATTTCTTTACTAATACTTTATTTAAGGATTTTATATCTATATCCATTAAGGAAATTGGTCTATAAGAGCAATAGGGAGCCTGTAGCCTTGAGGCCATATGTGATCCCCTTCAAGTGGGGCCCTTGAACTGAATCCAAATTTCACAGAACAAATCCCCTCAAAAATAGGATTTGTTCAATAAAAGGTGAATTCGGTCAAAAGGCTGTACCCAAGGATCTAGATCATGTAGTCTTGAGGTCATAGGATTCCCACCCCAGTCTATAATTTTCTTTCTCTGTTTTGGCTCTTCTCAATTTAGGTATCAGCATCATATTTGTGTCATAAAAAAAATCTTTGCCTATTTTTCAAATAATTTACATAGTATTAGAATTAATTATTCTTTAAATGTTAGGTAAAATTCACTTATAAATCCATCTGGTCCTGGAAATGTTTTCTTAGGGAGTTAGCTTCATTTTTTAAATGGTGTTAAGTATTTTATTTCCTCTTCTGTTATTCTTGGCAATTTGTATTTTTGAAAATATTCATCCATTTCATTTAGACTGTCAAATTTATTAGCATATGGTTGGGCAAATTAGTTTCTAATTTCTTTTTAATTTCCTCTTAATTGGTGGTGGTTTCACCCTTTTCATTTTTTGATACTGGAAATTTGTTTTTCTTCTTTCTTTTTATAATCAAGTTAACCAGAGGTTTACCTATTTTATTGTTTTTTTTTCATAAAACCAGTTCTTAGTTTGATTTATTGGTTCAACCATTTTCTTAATTTCAATTTCATTTATCTCTCCTTGGATTTTCAGAATTTCTAATATGAATATTTGAGGATTTTTAATTTGTTCTTTTTTTAGCTTTTTTATTGTATGCCCAATTTATTGATCTCTTCTTTCTCTATTTTATTCATATAAGCATTTAGAGATACAAAATCCACTTTGGCTGCATTTCACAAGCTTTGATACATTTTCTCATTATTAAAATTTTCTTAGAAGTTGTTGTTGATTGTTGATATGATTTATTGCTTGACCCACTCATCCTTTAGGATTAGATTATTTAGTTTTGAATTTTTAGTCTATCTTTCTATGGCCCTTTATTAATGCAGTTTTTATTGCATCATTATCTGCAAAAGATTCATTTAATATTTCTGCCATTCTGCACTTGGTTGTGAGGTTTTTATGCCATAGTACATGATCAATTTTTGTGTCAGTGTCATGTACTACTAAGAAAAAGGCATATTCCTTTTTGTCCCCATTCAATTTTCTCCAGAGATCTACCATATCAAACTTTTCTAAACTTTTCTTGACCTCCTTAACTTCTTTCTTGCTTATTTTTGGTTGGATTTATTTAGTTCTGATAGGGGGAGGTTGAGGCCCCCAATGGAATAGTTTTGCTGTTTATTCCTTCCTGAAATTAACTTGGTACACATATATTTAGTATTGATATTACTTCATTGTCTATGGTATCTTTTAGCAAGATGTAGTTTCCTTCTTCATCTCTTTTAATTAGATTTATTTTTGCTTTTGTTTTGTCTGAGATCAGGATTGCTATCCCTGCTTTTTTTTAAATTTCAGCTGACATTATAATATATTCTGCTCCCACCTTTTACCTTTGCTCTGCAGGTATCTCTGTGCTTCAAATGTGTTTCTTGTAAACAATATATTGTAGAATTATGGTTTTTAATTCACTCTGCTATCTGCTTCTGTTTTATGATAGAGTTCATCCTATTCACATTCACAGTTATGATTACTGTCTTGCTCTCCATCCTATTTTCTCCCCATTTTATTCTATTTTCTCTCCTTTCACCTTTTTCCTCCTCACCAGTGTTTTGCTTCTGACCATTGCCTCCTTTAATCTCCCCTCCCCTTCTATCAGTCCTCTTCCCTTTTCTTCCCACTTTCCCTTACAACTTCTTCCCTCCCTTCTTGCCTGCCTGCTTTCTCCTCCTACTTCCCTATAAAGTGTGACAGGTTTCTATAATCAACTAAATGTATATGTTATTACCTCTTTGAGTCAAATCTGATGAGAGTCAGGCTCAAACACTATTCGCCCCCTCTCTTCTATCCCTCCACTGTAATAGGTCTTTGCATCTCTTTCTATGATGTAATTTACCCTATTCTACCTCCCCCTTTCCTCTTCTCCCATTACAATCCTTTTTCACTCACACCTTAATTATTTTTATTATCACATCAAATTCAACCTATTCCTACACCCTCCATGTGTACCCCTTCTAAATGCCACAATAAAGATACATTTATCAAGAGTTACAAGTATTATACTTTCCCTGTAGGAAAGTAAACGGTTTAACCTTATTTAATGACATCTTTTTCTTTCTTTCCTGTTTACCTTGTTATGTTTCTCTTGAGTCTTCTATTTAAAGACTGAATTTTCTCTTCAGTTCTGGGTTTTTTGGGTTGTTTTTTTTTGTTTGTTTCTTTAATCAGTAATGACTGAAGGTCCCCTATATCTTTGATTGTTCATCTTTTCTCCAAAAAGATTATACACACTTTTGTGGGATAGTTGATTCTTGGTTGTAATCCAAGCTTCTTTGCCTTCCATAATATCACATTCAATACCTGTGATCCTTTAATGTAGAAGCTGCTAATTCCTGCATAGTCTTAATTGTAGTCCCAAGATATTTAAATTGTTTCTTTCTGTCTTCTTTTTGACCGGATAATTCTGGAATTTGGTTGCGAGATTCCTTGGAGTTTTCAATTAATTTTTAATTTTTAACTTTTAACTTTTCATTAATTTGCAGTTGCTCAACTCTTTTTCTATTTGACCAATTCTATGTATTAAGGAGTTGTTTTCTTCAGTGGATTTTTCCCCCAGTTTAGTCAACAGTACTTTTTAAGTAATTGTTTTCTACATTCGATTTTTGTCCTTCCTTTTCAAGTTGGTGACTCTGCCTTGCATACCACTTATTTCTTTTTCCAATTTTTCCTCTAATTCTATTATTTGAATTTTTAAATCCCCCTTGATCTCTTCTAAGAAGTCTTTTTGGACTTGAGAGCAGTACATATTCCCCTTCGAGGTTTCAGATATGGGTATATTGGCAAAGTTATTCTCTTCTGAGTTTGTGTTTTGATCTTTCTTGTCTCCATAGAAACAGTCTATGTTCAGTGTTTATTTTTGCTTCTTGCTCATTTTTTGTTATATTTTGTGACTTTTAAAGTTGAACTTCCCCTGATGGAGTACAGGGGGCACTGTCTCAAGCCTTTAGTGTTGCGGTGCAGTCTGGTTACTAGCTTTGTGCCCTGGGGTCTCTGGTGCTGACTTCTGGAAGCTGTAGTGTTCTGGCAGATTACTTGGTGCTGACCTGGGCTCATTACTTGGTGGTGTGTGGCATGTGCTGAGGTCAGATGGGGTTTTTCAGCATTTCCCCACGGCTGTGCTGAAGCATGGAGAGGTCTGGCTGGTACCCACCTGGGGCTGCATAACATGTGATGATTATTCAGGCTAGAGTCTGCCAGTTCTCCTGACTCTGCAAAGGCATGTAAGGGGTCTTGGTGTTGGCATTTGCCTGCTCCACCTCTTTGGGGCTCAGGATCTCCCGCTGGTTTGTTGAGGAGGTGCCTGCCATAGACTTTCTGGGACATTTCCTGTCCTGGACTATGCTCTCTTTTGCCTGAGTGACACAGACCTTATGTGCCAATCCTTTGAATCTCTTGGATCAAAAAACTGCTCCACCCCATCTTTCCATGGGTTCCACTATTCTAGAATCTGTTCTGGGGAGTTGTTTTATGGGTGTTTGATGATGAGAATGAGAGAGGGACAGTGATCTACTGCTTACTGAGCCATCTTGGCTCCTTCAATTCCTTTTAAGCAGTATTTCTAGCATTAAAACTGTATGAATTAAAAGTACTTTTACTACAAAAATATGTGTTTTATCTTTCTGAAATTTCAATTTTATGCTTAAAATTAATTCATGTTTTTCACTTTACAACTTGAGTTCAGCAAAGAATTTAGCTCAAAATTGGCTGCTTTTGAATAAAAATAATTGGATATTTCAATTTTATTTATTTTTGCATTTGCTGGAATTTTAGATTTAGAGCACAAGTTTCTTTTGAATTTTATTTTTTTCTTTATTTCACTAGCTTTTTTCTCAATGAATTATCAGCTGGATTTTGTTTCAAATATTGTTTCCACTTGTATCTCTTTTATTATTGATTTTTTCTTTTTCTTATGTATCTTCCAGAACTGTATTAAATCTTTTGAACCCCTCTGTTACACTTTAATATAAAAGTCTTAATTAATTATTCTGTTATGTAACTCTTATTGAACAGTTTATCCTAGTGCAAATGTGGAGCTACTGGTATTTATTGCTGATGGTTTGCTGCTGATTGATATATTATTGTCACTGTTTTGAACCACTTACTTTTTGATCACTTAGTGAAATGTCCTTTGGTGACTTGCCAAATATTGGCCTAACGAATGAAAGTACATGCACAGTCCTTGAAAAAAGTCACTATGGTAGATGATGTTCATAAAGAGTTACTGACATTTGGCTTTGTGGGAGAATGAGAATATTATATTAGTCTTAAAAGACAAAATAAAGGGGTTTGGGGAAATGCTGAATAGCTTCTATTGGGATGAGGTTAAGAGAATTCACTGTGTACTCTATGAATGACAAGACTCAGTTGACCACTGAAATCTGTGCAACCCAATTCAGATCACTACAATACCCTGGGCAACTACCAATAGCTAGTGACGTGGATCTACAGAATTTTTGTAACTTGAATGAATGGTGATGATGACAGAACACAATATTTCAGACACAAGTTTGGAGTTTCATTTGGGCTTAGCTTTTATAGGAAATTCAGGTAAAATGCCCAACATCAGAATTAGAGATCTCATTTCTGAGTGGAACTTTCTGCAATACATGAAAAAAAAAAGACATCCTGTCTAATGGCAAGAATAGTAGAGAAAGGATTTCTTTTCTCCTCTTTTTCCCCAAACTCAGGGGTCCTGAGAGAAAATCTTTAGAGAATCTGATGGTTTGATTGATTTGAAGAAAGTTAAAAAAAATAATTTAAAACTGGATACAGGTTTTTTCCTTCTTTCCTTGGGCTACAATGTTAGGAAGCCCTTCATTGGCACTGTGGAAGAAGGGAAGAGGTGGTGGTGGTGAAAACTATCTTTTTTTTTTTATTTTGGGGATGAATAAGAATGGGGGTAATGATAAGGAAGTAGTTTCAACTAGTGGGATGGGAAAGGTGTGGTCTAAGAAAAAATTACAAAGGTTGGAGCTAGAAGAGGATGAAAATTCCTTTAAATTTTGTTTCTGCCTTAAACTTGCATACTCGACCAGACAACACCACCTATTGCTTATATTTAAATCATATTTATGAGAAAGCAAGGTCTGCGGTGTATCTATCCCTGTAGTCTTAATACCTTGCCTAAGTCCTTGCAAATAGCAGGTGCTACATAAGCATTTTTAAAAATTTGAATCCAATTATGAATGCTGAACTATGATGAATCATTCCATGACCATGAAACTTAAAAGGATAATTTTTTTTATTGTGTAATGGGTGACTGCTCATACTGAAAGAAGCAGATTTTTGTCTCAAGTGCTTCTACCAAAAAAAATTCATCTGTGAGTAGTGATGGAAGGTTAAAGCTATTAATTACTGCAATTAATATGTCATGCATCCTTTTAAAGGTCGAGGAGACAGACTTGTTTCTGGACTAATAAACCAACTGTAAATATAGAGATGTAGAACTGAGCATTACGTCTACATTGGAGCCTCAGGTTATATGTGAAATACATTCCTTTTAGATACTGCTGACAATCTTTGGACTTAGTGAGCTCTACTTTACACTTGCACCAATATAACAGCCACAGACTTGATAAGCCATAACATTGTTTGCTTATTAGACAGAGGGACTTTGGGGAACTGGTAATTTATGTCTGCATTTCTGGTACATTAGCTTTTCATTACAAATAGGAAACACAAGTACTGGTTTGTAATAAGAAGATTTGGCTTCTTTCTAATCCTAACTCCATTGCTTGTTAGGTTTATGACCTTGCCAAGTCCCCTCTGACCCACCATTTCTGCAACTCTAAGATGTAATATTTAGATTATACCACAATATTAAAAGCAATGATTATTAGATAATATATAGATCTGCTTTAAAACTATAACAAAAACCTATATAAAAATATCACTTTTCTATCTATTCTTCTATTCCTATGCTTCTCATGCCAATCTGGTGATATTCTAAATCATTTAACTGACTTTCATTACTACTCCTCTGTTCACCAACTAATTTCTTTAAACTTTCTGGTGCTGATAGTACAGTTAGTTGTAGAAGGGATGAGTTTGAATAGAGAATCTGCATTGTTGCTGTTGTCAGTCTTTTCCAGTTCTTCATGGTCCCATTTCCTGTTTTTTTGGCAAAGATATTTTAATGATTTGTCATTTCTTCTCTAGCTCATTATACAACTGAGCAAACTGGGTTAAATGACCTGTCCAGGGTCACATAACTAATTAGTGTCTGAGGTCACATTTGAGCTCAGCAAGATGAGTTTTCTTGACTTGATATCCACAGTACCACCTAGCTTCCCTGGACCTATATCACTATCGAGTCGTTCTGAACAAAATAAATAATTTCCTGCTTTTTCATCTAGAAGATGCCCCTGTGTTTTACTAAATTTATCTTTTCAGTCAGTGGAGTAATCTGAATAACAATAACAACAAATATGAGGAGGATTATTGTGAGGTATAGAGTATTCTGAGACTTGAAACTCAACTTGGATTCATCATCTCATTTGATTCTTAGACACACTAAGCGAGGCAAGTAATATAGATACTATCCCAATTGTACAGTTGAAGAAACTGAGATTCAGAGGATTTAAGACTGGAGTTGGGGTTGTCCTTCTTGGCCATGATAAAAGCATTCATTGGCTA
>CM053773.1:84685514-84740514 GCA_028658325.1 Potorous gilbertii | reverse complement strand
ATATGAGGAATTCAGAGAAGCATGGAAAATTTAAATGAACAGATAAAACCTGAAACAGACTCAGGGGAAAAATGTGTTAAATAACTTTGACACCATAAAGAGGAAATACAGTAACAACCACAACCACCACAACCAAATGAAGATGAACATTTTGTAGTGACCAAAATTCTGCCTGAAAACAAGAGTTGAGAAAATGAACATTCTCTTTTATGGAAGTAGGGGATTCTGTGAGTTATTCAATTTATAGACTGCCAACAATTTTGGTAGTTTTACTGAAATACCTTTGTTACTTATTTTTCCCTTTTTCAAAATCTTTTTGTTACATTTCATTATGAATTCATTTGTTTGTTGAAGAGGAGATGATGGAGAGTTACATTCTGAAATAAATGTGATATAAAAATATTAAAATTGTCTTAAAAATAACTCAGGACTATTTTCATATCATAATGAGTCTTAGGAATCTTTGGTGAATAAGTGAATACATATATACATGCATATACATATGTGTATATGTGTGTACATAAAATACGTATCCATATATGAATATCTGTAAGTTACCTACCCCTCTTGAGCTGTCCATTGATAACTGCATTAAGAATATTTTCTCTAATATCTAAGTGAAACAAAAAGTGCTCTTACTTACTCAGATTAGAAAACACTGAAATATGAATGCTAAGTTTATTTTAGCAGAAAGAGCCTCAAAACTAGAATCAGAAAACCTCAATTTGTATCTCAGATCTGCTATTTACAAATGGTGTATCTTTGGGAAAATCACTCAATGTCTCACTTTTCTTATTTTTAAAATAAATGAGTTGAACCAGATGATCCACTCAAGCTTTTAAAATCAGTAGTCCCGTGTTGGTAACATATTTTATATAGTTTCAATATCTCAATGACTTACAAAATAGGTGACATTTATATGTTGCCTTATGGTTTATAGTTTGCTTTATCTATATTGCCTTATTTGATCACTACAACTCTGTGAGGTAGGTAATGTACTTAGGACATTTGCAAATAAAAAAACAGATCAAATAACTGCAGATATATTCATGTTTTTTGGGGACTGGTAGAGGGTACTAGTCATCTTATGTTCAATTAAGCACTTTGTATTTAGAAATACAAGTTTTAGGGAAAGTCTCAGAACCATTTTTACTGATACACAAACATAACAGAGGAAAAGAAAGATGACTAGCTACATAGTTACATATGGATGTACATACTTCAGCACATAAATGGAACTGTGGCCTCATGAAATTATGGGGTCTACATTCAGTGGTGCACATCACAACCATCAATATCTTCTCATCCTGTGAGACTGTTGCTCATGTACTACAACAAACCCCTTACAGTGGCTCTACTCACATGAACATAGTGTCAAGAAAAAATCACAGATTTTAAGATGGAATGCGACTAATCCAATTGTTTAATTTTTCAGATGAGGAAAGACAAGCCCAGAGATGTTACAGGAGTTGACCAGAGACACACAGGAATCAGTCACAGGACTTACAAATAGATTTTTACCCAATTAGAGAGCAAATCATTTAGTACAATCAAAAAGATGTTTGACTTCATTCTTTCCCCTTGTCCTATCAGTCTGTCTATACGACATAGCTTGGAAGTACAGGATGTATTCCAATAATTTGACTTAGTGAAATGCCATGCATGTAATGGAATGTGAATGAATTTTTATTCCAATGTTATAAATTTATTATTTATAAAAAATAATTATTTATTTTTCTATAAATAAATAAATTTATTTTATTTAATAAATTAAAAATAATTTATTACTATTTAACTGAGTCAAGAACTAGGGTGTATATAAATAAACAAACAGACTCTCTCATATGAAACTAGGGCTTAGCCTTTAGAAGTAGAAAGATTTTTGAAGGTTTTTGGATTGGATGAGATTGAGCAGTATTTAGTACTTTTAGTTGTATTTCTAAAGTTTATTACAACACTTGAATTTTGATCAGAACCAGATATTCCATTTTAAGCTGAAGTTGTTACTAAGTTAGAATTTTCTGTCTATCTGCCAAAAATCTCAATATTCTTCACAACACATTTTTTTCACTATAGTGATATCTGCCTTCCCTATGAGATC
Source organism: Potorous gilbertii (assembly GCA_028658325.1). Taxonomy (NCBI): domain Eukaryota; kingdom Metazoa; phylum Chordata; class Mammalia; order Diprotodontia; family Potoroidae; genus Potorous; species Potorous gilbertii. Next base: position 84,738,413 of record CM053773.1, on the reverse strand, counting down.
ATTTCCAATTTATATTGTCTATACATAATTGTTTGCATGTTGTTTCTGATATTAGATTGTGAGCTCCTTGAGAGCAAGGAACCTTTTTGCCTTTCTTTGCATCCTCAGTGCTTGGCACTGAGCTTGGCCTGACTCATATTACTTAGTAAATGTTGACTTACCTGTCTGACATAATGTGTTCCTAAATGATTTTCATGAATGATTTTATTTTCTTAATCATTTGAATTATAGGCACCAGGGTAGATATTTATATATTACTACAGGCTTCCCCCACTCCCTCCTCCCCTGCAAAGAATTTTTTTTTCAATGCAAAGAACTACCTCTTGCATCTTCTTTGAACTATGGAGGGGAGGGAGGGGACAGAGCAAGGATTTGCCTCCCTATGGGTTTGTCATTCTTCCTTAATATTTTTAAACTCAAAAAAGCTTAAGGTAGAACACAGACATAATAGAACAATTCTTGCATCCAGATAGCAGTCTTCTTGCTAGGATTTTTACAACACAATGATAACTTGAGATGTTAAAATAATTGGAGAAAGGAATCTAATTGAGTTGGAGGTCTTATAAAAAAGGCAAGGGAGGAATTTATAAAAATTCCTGTGCATAATGAGAAGGGGTGGAGAGATTGCAAGCTTCCATAAGTAGATGAAATCTCCCCAGTAAAGTCACAGATTCACTGAACTACCAAAGTGAGTTACTTTCAGTCAGATTATTTATGGGGAATTAGTGGTACAATATGTGACTGAGTTTCACATTCAGGTGGTCCCAAAATTCTTTGTGAAGTCTTAAAGCTTAAAACTTTTTGGGATACCCTGTTTAAATATATGTATATTAAATAATACATTTATTTTCATCTATTGGTATATAGGCTACTACACTCAAAATACTGTGCAGCTGCTTTGCATTTTCATTGTAAAACTATGAAATGGAAGCATGTGATCATTTTTCCTGGATACTAGGAAATGTATCACTTCCCACTGATTGGTCTGTACACAGACCCGCCTCTCACAGCCATCAAGTTATTAACACAGAGTAGAGTAAAAAAGAAGGCTGTTGAATTCTCCTTAAAGAATAAACAGTTTCATTTAACTCTCAACTAATATGTATCAAACTAAATCAAAGCAAATGTATAGGACTGATAGCTAAAGGAAGCATATATTACATTCTGTGTTAAAGCCAGAATTCCAAAATAAGCAAATTATAATAGGCCCTGTAGACAGCTTTCATTCATTCCTATGCAGGTTATAGTAGTTTTGACATAAGCATTCAGAGAAATAAATATGACTCTCTGCAAATACCAAGATAATTTCATAATACTTTTGTCAGGTATTGCTGAAATATGGAACATGATATAGCAACATCTCATAAAAAAGTGTGTTTTTGCAGAATAGATTTCAGCGTCACTGAATCTGTTTTAACCATTGCTTTTCAACGTTGTTGTCCACATTAGTGGTTTTTCAAGGCATAATTCTTTATGGGGGATACATCCTCTTATTATACCTGTTCATAGTATTCAGTGTCCTGTCCAGTTCCCCTTTATTAACCTGAAGGTCAGGATAGCAGGATTTATTATTATTGAAACAAAAGGTATTTAACACGTAGGGTGAGTTCCAGAGGTTTTGTTGATGATGTTGTCATTATATATATTCTATCACAGAAGAAATTAGGTACTGAATAAGATAAGGATACGAAAATTTTTGTTTTGTTTTTTTGAAAAAGGATATACAGTTACATAATTGGGGGAGATTGCATTTTCTATCCATTAACTATGAAAAATATGCTTGGTTATGTTCAAATTTGGAATGATCTTTTTAAAAAAATATCTTTTTTGAGTCTAGGTAACCCAGGGCTAGAAGAAGTTCTTTGAGACTATGATCAAATTTTCTATTCAAAATAGAAATTCTTTGCTTTTAGATAAATAGATCCTGATTTGTACTAAACATTACTGTCATTCCTTCTCTATCTTTAGAATGACATGTTATCAAGCAAATAGAAAAGAGGAGGAAAAACTGGATTTCACTGGCTTACATTTTTTTAAAGTCTTTAATTACATTTTATCCCAAACTCTCTAGTCAGCAAAGGAAAGGCCTCTTACTGCTAACAGTTTTCAACTTGACTACCCGAGCAATTTTGCCATTTGATGGACAAGTTTTTAGAACTAGACTTAAACTATCAAAATTACAGCCTGAAAGCTGAAACTCAAGCACACAATTAGGATGTTTAATGATTACATATGGAAATCAAAAAGCAGAGGATCCCAGGCTCTTAAGAACCTGTATAATGAATTCCCAAAATACATCAGGTGGCATTCCCCAACCATCTGACAGAGCCAAAGAGATGCCGATGTCTAGCAGACAATCCACACTCAGTGACCACCAGCAAAAAAGACATTACACAATGTTGCGGGTCCCCAGACCAGCAATTAGAGGTCCTTGCAAGTTGACAAAGCTAGTGCAGAAGTTTCATATAAAACTACTGATCCAAGTGAAACCCTATCAAACGGTGCTCCCTTTGATTCTCTTTCTGATCCTAACGCAGCTTTTAGATAATGCAAATAGATCAGAGGCCAAAATGATCTGACAAGATAATGGAGCTTCGGTCGCTGCCTGATTAACTTGGCCGTGGGCTCCCCCTCGACCCTTTGGGCATCATGGTCCTAATTGATAATGATTACTCCCCAAATGTGCAAATGGAACGATAAACGAAGAGCCAGCTAATTAACTGCAACCATTTCTACTGATCATGAGTTAACATCCTATTTTGTCATCATTACACTGAAGCGCATGCAAGGGCAGATAAAACAGGGTCAGCCTTTTGGCCCCCATAAACCTGACAGCCATATTTTCTTTCCCAATAAAAGACAAACAAGTAATTAAAGGGAGAGCTGAAGTAAGGGCCACAAAATTCGATTACTTCAATATTCCACTGGTGGGTGAAACAGAACCATTTTTCAAAATAAGTGCTGAAATCATCCCATTCCTCAGGCGCGCTTCAACGGTGAAATTGTTTTCTCTCCTCTCAGAGTAAGACGGTGCTACCTGAAGAATTGTTCTACCTTTTAAGAGAAAGAAGCAAGAAAACCGGATTCCCAGGGAATGATCATATTGGTCAAATCCTCACTGATGAAAGCTCAAAAATCTTTCTCTGGTTCATAGTAAATGCCATGGTCAGGTAATTACAATATATTGATAGGCAGAAAAGGAGGGAAAATAGACAAAGGTGTTCATCTAACCAAGACTTTAGCTAAGAAGGAAAGAAAAAGAAAACAGAGACAGAGACAAATGGGTGAGAAAGGAAGGAAGGAAGGAAGGAAAATAGGGAAGGAAGGGAGGGAGGGAAGAAAGGAGGGAGGTAGAAGGAAGGACGGAAAAAAGGAAGAGAAAGCACCTATTTGACGGCTTTAATGTAACTGCAGACAGCACTCAGTGAACTACATTTTCTCATTAGTCACCAGTGAGCTACCACTATGGTGCTAGTAGAGAACTGGAAAGGATTCAAGATGCTCTCCCGATTGTGGCAGTGACATTACATGATTCACTTCAGTTAAGCTTCCTGATGTCATTTTCATTCAGACAGAGGCTACCACCTTCTTTGCTAAGAGACTGCCATTAAGGTGAGATGACGCAGGGTAGACTCCACAATTTGTTTTTTCTCTTCTTGATGAGCAGACATAAATAATTAAATACTTGGACAGTTGTGCAGACTGAATACATTTGTTAAAGCAAAGATCAAGGAAACATTTATAAAGTAGTGGCTTCCAGGAAAAAAGAATGACCAATACATTATAGAAGCAATGGACTTCATTATGCTCTTGCTACCATCCATCTTCTTTTTTATACTTTTATTTTGTCTGTGTTTTGTTTTTTGTCTCCTAATTCTTTGATATTTCCTTTATTTTTTTCATTCATTCACTCAACATTTTTTGCCCTAGTACAATGTAATCATTCTAAAAAATAGGTGTTATTTTATCTTTGCCTTTGTTGTCACAATACCCAGCATGCTTACAGATCTGAACTGAACTGTATACAGAGCATGTGAGAGGTGCTGAAAGCATATAAGGCTTGGCTAAAGCAATATCTTAGCTCTCATGGAGAATGTGGTCCAAATAAAGAAAAAACAACATGAACAAATAGATGAATTTGTTTTCAGAAGAAACTCCCCCCCCCTCACCCCACCTCTTCTTGTGGAAGGATGGAGTATGTAAAAAGGAGTGGATAATAAAAAGAGATAGAGGTTATAGAAGGGGAACCAGAAAAAGGAAATTTTTTATTTTGATTAAGGTCCTGGCTTCGATTTCAGACTCTAAAACTTAGTCACTTTTCACTCCTTATGCTACCTTGACAGATAAATCTCTGAACCCGTAACTAGAACTCTAAAAGTATATATTCAATTTAAATCATCTATTGAATTCATGGATTTGCTGATTTTAAATCTACCCACTTCATTTAAATGCAAACATTGTAAAATGTGAAGCCTTTTGTCTCAATTCAATTCCAACAATATTTATTATATGCCCATTATGTGTTATTATATTGTTATTTTTATTATATTATTGTATTAAATGTTGGCGATACAAAGAGGGAAAAGACAGGCCCTGTCATCACTCTATTAAAAAATGAATTATGAAAAAATAATTAGGCATTCATGGATATAAATCATAGCTTAATCTTTTATTTAGACATTTGGAAGGTATCTCACAGCTTGTCTACTGTATCAGTTCACAGAGGAAGAAAGTAAGACCTTAGTACGATGACTTTCCCAAGGTCACTCAGCTATTAAGTAGCAGAGCTGGGATTTGAACCCAGATCCTCTGAATCCAAATTCAGTGCTCTCTCCTTTATAATAAACCATCATGTCTCTTTAAGACAACACCAATTAAATGTATCATTCTATTCTTGAAAATAGGCAATTCTTTTTAGAAGAGTAAATATCAAAATATCTAACAAAACCATTCAAGTCAGTTTCGCTCTTCATGAAACCAACCTCACTCTTGCTGTATGCCCCATGATTACTAAATGCAATAACTAACTTTGTTCTTTTGCCCCCAGGAAAAGTACTCAATGCCTTTCAATAACAGGATCCTTAAAAACATATGCATTATATACCAATGAACTGGCTATTTCTTTATAAGCAATAACAGCTATATCATTCACTCTTCAAGACTTCCTGCCCCCATTTGTGATAATATACTAATTTTCATGGAGTCTGAAATCCAGTGACCTGGATAATCACCGTTCCCACTGGCCACCTGACACAGGTCATACATCTGACCATATGAGTGACCTGGATCCTAAAAATGCAACCCAGCTCCGCAGCTCTACCACACATCCCCACCTAGATACTAATAATCCTTTCCACTGTTCTCTCATCGTGGCCACAACCCAGGCAGACCCTCTTTTCCTGGTTAGCTCTGACCCAGCCCAGCCCTTCATTGTCCATTACCTTCAGACCACCCCCCAGGCTATTTCCTACCCCTTAATCCTATCTAGACCCCTTTCTTTTTTACCTACAGATCACCCCAAGCTTTTGCCACTCCTTGATCCCAATCCAAATCTTCCCACAACATTTTTCCCTATAAAAAAGTGTCAGTCTTGACAGAACCAAATGTGTAGACTCATTAGGAATCTTACTTACCCCAACCAATGTTGTAACAAGCTACTTGGAGTAAAAGAAGGCTTGATTCTTTTGAGGCAAAACTGCTCCCTTTGTCCTTGCATTTCAGGGTACCCAAGACTCCTAGACCACAACACATCTACTTAGGTAAATTTGAGCACAGGAATACTTCAGTTGATCTCTCTGATAAGCCAAATGGAGTGCACTGAATAGTTTTATAGAGAAATACATCATTATAATCCTGGATAATCAAACTGTTAAAATGTGACAGTCCTTGAGAAAATCATGGACATTCAGGTAATGACAGAAGAAAAACGGATGCACATTCCTTTCCTTTTATGGACATAGGAGCAACATGACAGAAGCCAAAAGTCTACTAGTCTACTACTGCTCTGCTAGTGTCCCGCAGATATACACATCTACCTAATCCCATGTAGACTCCATGTTTGAGCAACTGAAAAAATTGACAGTGCAAAGCTCTGAACAATCTGCTGGCTGGTCATCCTGTTTCAAGTTTTTGTCTGACCTCTATTCAGGGACAAAATTTTTCTGCCTAAAACACATTTGACTGTTAACATCACCCCTACTCAATCATGCCCAGTGCTCGATTATCAGATATGAAATCCCCTATTTTTATTTCTAAAGTCCTCTAAAACTTGGCCCCGTATTTTCCTTTCCAGTACTCTTATACCTCTCCCCACCTCCCATCTATAATCCAATGACTTCGGAGGCTGCTCTTCGTTAACTATTCACTTAATTGCCTGACTCCAGGCATTTTCACTGGCTCCTCTTCCCTCCCTCCCCAGTGCTTAGGGCTTTCTCCTCTTTATCCCCACCTCCTAACTTCTCTGGCTTCCTCCAAATTTCACCTCGAATCTCACTTTCTGCATGAATCTTTTCCCAATTCTCCTTAATGCTAGTACCTTCTCTTTGTTGATTATTTCAAATTAACTTGGGTATAACCTGTTTGTATGAAGTTATTGGCATTAGGCTCCCTCAATATGCTGTGAGTTCCTTGAGAATTGGAGCTTTTCTTCTTTGTGTCCCCAGTGCTTAGCATAGTAGGTTGTTAAAAACATATTTGAAAGTTGTATCCTTATAAAATGAATTATGCATTACTTATATAAGATAGATTATTGAATCCAAAAATATGGAGTATGTATGTTAATATTTGCTTATATATGTGTATATATAAAACTATACATATATATGTATATGTGTGCAGGGGTTTGGAGGTAGAGAGTGTTAAAGGCAGTATATTTAATATTGAAAAGAGAGCTACTGGATAAAGCATGAGCCCTGCAGTCAAAACTGGAGTTCAAATCCAACCTCAGACATTTACTACCTATGTGACAATGGGCAAGTCACTTAACCTGTCTGCATCAGTTTTTCATCTGCAAAATGAACTGGAGAAGGAAATGGCAAACCATTCCAGTATCCTTGCCAAGAAAACCTCAAATGGGATCATGGAGAGTCAGACACAATTGAAAAATGCCTGACCAACATTCAATATTGCAAAAGCAACATTCTGTAATGACTGCAATGTCTGAAATGAACAGATCTTTTCTTTGCTGGCCTCTGCACTCAAAAACTCATCATTTTAGATGACTAAATAGGGCTTTCCACAAATCATTTCAAGTAAAATCGAGTTGATATTCTCATCTCTTATCCATTTTTTAACTACCCTAAACTGACAGTAAAGGTGAGTGTTTTAAACACAACACACCATGTTTTAAATCCTAATAGGTACTCTATATCATTCTTTCCCCAAATTATCTCAATGTTGCCATTTTTATGTGTCAAATAAGGAGCTATTTACAGGAAAGGCTTAGGTCAGAAGAGCCCAGGCTCACTGACTGTTTGATCCATATCGAGTAGCATGCAGGACCATTTCTAATGTATGACTGGATCAATTAAATTAAAATAAATAAGCAATTATTCAATTTAATCTCCAATTATGTGTCAGATACACATCTAAGTACTAACAATACAAAGACAAAGATGAAACAGTCCTTGATTTCATGGCGCTTACATTCTATCAGTAAAACAAGTATAAGATGTATACAAATAAATACCAAAATATACAAAATAATTTCCAGACAGAAATAATGCTCAAAGGGGATGGGAGAAAGGGGATCAGGAAAGCTCTCATTTACTTTGACTACAGTCATGAAGTCAATGCAAACAGCGGAAGAGTGGTAGGGGCTATCCTAGTACAAGACAATTTATTTTTTACTCTCTCCCTTATTTGGTTACAAAATCTCTGAAGATCTTTAGGTAAGAGACTGAAAGCCAGAGAATAAGAAAGGGGGAGATGTATGTATGTTTTACACTACTGAGAGTGGGTTTGGGCCAAGTCATCCCCATTCTCACTCAGTATCAAGACCCATACTTTTACAAGATTTCTATATTGTCTTAAAGTACAGTCTATGAATGAAGGTTACCATTCTCTATGCCATCCAAACTAGGAACTAATCCTAGCACTTTGAATTTATCCTTATGATACCAGAAAGACTACTCATCCCCAGATTCTAAGCAAACTACATTGCTTTCTGTTCCCTGAGTTAATCCTGGCATTTCCAGCCTCCTTTACTTGCTCCCCATATTTGGGAACAAGTGTCCTTCAGATGACATGGTTAAGAGTTCTCTCTTCTTTCCAAGCCCAGCTCTAGTGCAACCCGCACACATGATAACTTTCTCTCAGCTGTAAATAACTCATTCCATTTGCAATTCACTCATACACTTACCATGCTGTAATCATTCATATCTTCATTTTATCCTTCCTACTGGTTGATTATGGCTAGAAACCATTTCTTATTCACTTTTGTATCTGAAAAACCTAGAATGTTATACTCATTCAGTAAGAGTTGATTGAATTTGAGTTTGAATGAAATTTTAAAAATTGATAAAACATGTTGCTCCCCTCAAAAGTAGCTTTCCTTTTTAAAGTAAAAAAACATATTGAGGACAATACAAGAGACAATTGTAGCTTACTGCTTTCTTTTCTCCTCCTTTTAGCTTCTCTTTGATGACTTCAAATTGTCTTGGTTAAGCATGTTTTCTATCTATTCCATTCATTTAGCTTACCAGCTGTATGTGACTTTGAATAGATCCCCTAAACTCTCTAGACTTCTGTTTGACCCAAGGATGTTGTGATTTCCCAACGTCCCATAAGTAGTGAGTAGGGGAACTAACTCATATTGAAGATGATGATGAAGAGGGCATGTAGAAAGAAAACAGTTGATCTGACCAAAAGGCATATATGTGGTTTACAAATAGTTTTATATGGATTTTAAATATAATAAACATAAACCATACCATGGTTTACAAATAGCTTTACATGGATTATAAAAATAATGCAATTTAACAAATATAAACTACACTGTAGTTTACAAATAGCTATATATGGATTAACAGATCTGTGCTGCATGACAACCCTGTGAAAGAAGTCGCACAGATGTTTTTATCTGTATTTTATAGATGAAACTCATGCTCAAAGCAGTTAAGTGACCTGTTGATGGTTACAAAGCCAGTGGGTTTCAAATTTGTCTTCTTGATTCTAAATCCAGTATTCTTTAGATTGCACCTCACTGATGAAAGGGGTAGTTGAAAAGAAGATGACAGCATTGTAGTGAGTTCTTTATTATTCACCTGTGTTCTCAGTAAACATGTATTTAGTGCCTAGCATAGGTGTGGTACCACGCTACCATGCAATTTGCTTCAGAGGTAGGATAAAGACATATTCACCTATGTAAAGGAAATTAACGTGATTGGACAGCCATGACCATCATATATATATATATATATATATATATATATATATATTTCCTAGTGTTTTTGCTAACATGTTTAGGAAGAATGCTTTAAAACTGTACTGGATTTTCTAAGATTCTGAAGGATGATATAGCTTCTTGCAATTTTAAAAGCCATCAATTTCTTCCATGAATTTCAATTATAATTAAATAAGGGCTACATACTGAGAATTGGGAACAAGGCAGAGTAGTATGTCCAGTGTGCAAATGAATAAAATTATCAAGATTTTCACTGAACAAATATTATCTTCTATTGGAAATATCTCCTAACCTCCAGAATCTTCCCTCTCTTAATCATTTTCTCTTTACTATGTATATAGTTTTTTTGTACACATTTCTTTGCTTCTTGTATCCCCTGCTAAGTTGTGACCTCCTTTAGAGCAAGGATTGTCTTTTGCCTCTTTCTTATCCTAATGTTTGGTGTGTGGTTTTTTAGTCATTTCATTCATGTCCAGTTCTTTGCAACCCCATTTGGGCTTTTCTTGGAAAAGATAAGGGAGTGGTTTGCCATTTCCTTCTCCAGCTCATTTTGATGAGGAAGCAAAGGTAGAGAGTTTAATGACTTGCCCAGTGTCACACAGATAGTGTCTAAAGCTGGATTTGAACTCAGATCTTCTTGACTGTAGGCCCAGCATTCTATCCACAGTGCCACTTATGTGCCCTCGGTATGTGATAGGCACTTAACAAATATTTACTGGCTGACTAAAATGTTCCACAAGTACCAAAGATGATTTGCTCTTGGAAAGTTAATCATGTTTGTTCTGCCAGCCAGTTTTGTGTTTCCCTCTCAAAATTCCTTATTCTCTGGGTTCATATAACTTTGTTTGGTGGAAATTTTTGAATAGTATTTCTTACCCACAAAGAAAAAAATGGACTTTGGAATTTCTAGAGCTATAAAACCTATATGAAAGTGACATGGTAGCAGGGTGGCATTAAAAAATGTCAATGATTCCACATTTGGGGAAGTTGAGCTATTTTTCTATACTTGGGAAGCTCTCCCTTAGCTAGTCTAGGAGCCCCTCATAGCCAGACATATTTAGGGATATCTGGGTTTTTTTCAACAATGCAATGTATAGAGGCAGAGAAGATTTTGTCAATGCCTGATTTTTCCCCTTATGTGTGAGTATGCTTTTTCATGGGATTATCCTCAACAGAACTAGTCTGTGGTGATTAGAAGTCAGTGCCAACCAATTAAAAAAAAGGTTTAAATATATTGGCCCCAAAACACACTGTGGGATGTTGGCTATTCTTAATAGCATTATACATGCATTATTAATCTTTGCATGAAATCTTCGCGAGTTCCACTTACTGCAAGCATTTATCATGAAATGAGCTGCCCCACGAACACTACTCTGAACATTTTTTCCTTATCTTCCATAAGGACTTTGTGTTGTGCTGAGCACAGATGGAGTAGAAGGAATGGATTCCATATGTATGCATCCAAAGAAGCACCAAACTGGAGCACCATTTGCAGGAAAGGCCCCCCCAAAATTTATAAAAAATCTTGTTGCTATTTGCCCCACATCTCTAGAGTCTCAACGAAGAGAACATGTTCTAAGGCAGTGATCTTTTGATCATTGGTAGGTCATGCTAGAAAGTGAATCATTAACCCCCTGAATTAAAAGGGGCTAGTTCATCCCAAAGGCTTGTTTGGATATCTGTGTGACCTTGGTCAAGTCATCTTACTTCTTTGGGAGGTCTCACTTTCATTAACTGAAACAGCTGAACTATTTGTCATCTAAAGTCCTTTTTAGCTCAAAACATACGAGCCATATCTTCCCCCTATAAGCCATTTACAAGTCCACATAAGAATTAGGGGAATGCAAGCATCATTTCATGCTTTTCTCTTCTGTTTGGAAGATAATGCTAAAAATTGTGGGATAAAACAACACAAGGTGTCAGGCTATTCAGACTCACTGTTCTATGTCAAGGACTGGCTGCTGCCTTTCTATTTTAGAATTGATTTTGAAACGACACCCTTATAGAAAAATGGACTCCATACGAATGAGTCAAATTTGGTGAAATTCATTCACAAGAATACTATAGAAAACAGGACAATTAAGGTGCAGCTCACTCTTGTTCTTTAGATGTGGTATCTTTCTTTGGTTGTTCCCTATGCCTGGAATGCTCTCCCTCCTTCCCTCCAACTACTGATTTCCTTGGATTTCTTTACTTTCCAACTACCAGTTCTATCTTTTACAGAAATCCTTCTCAATTTCTCTTAATTCCCATGCCTTCTCTTGATTAATCACCTCTATTTATCCCATACATAGCCTGTTTTTTATTTATGTTATGTAGCACAGTGCCTGGCACATAGTAAGTGCTTGATAAAGGTTTGTTGATTGAGTCAGTAATTCAACTGAGTCAGAACAGAAAAAGGTTCTAATCTTTATTTTTTAAAGCAAGCTCTTTTGACTTGATAGGGTAGTTAAAGAGCAGGAATCATTGACCATTAAGAGCAATACAGAAATCTAAAAACAATATCAACGTGTAGATAGGTCTTCCTATTTTTAGGCAACTCTTGTGAGAATATACTAAAGACTATTCCTTCAGTTAATGCAAAGAAGAATCTAATACCTTTCCTTGAACCATTTCTTTTATAGATAAGCAAAATATGTGGTTACTCTACAAAATACCTTCCTCTTTCTAAAAACCACTTCTGGAAAGCTCCCTATTACTACACAGAAAGATGCCTAATAATGTTTTATGATAAGGCTGGAAAATGGTCAGAGAAACAGAAGAGAAAGTTACTTATTTCTTCTCTAAAATTCCAAAGGAAAACTAAAACTATACTATTTTCCAAAACATAGCTGATATTTTTTATTACTTTATCTTGTCTGGGATGAATCTTTGTTTATATTAGTTCCAACAGGATTTATCTGAGAAAAGAACGTTTTTTGAATGTGTGAATGTAATGTTGATTTTATGGCAGGATATTTTAGTGACATGGTAATATTCAATGAACTATTTCCAAGAAAACTTGTTATCTCTTTATAAACTCTTTTTGAGACAAAGCTACTATAATAATATTAACCTAATTACATTCACATGATCAAATAAAAGGAATGGGGAGTGGGGGAAGGATGTATCCATGGGGAGATAACAGCTCTAGATACCAAGAAAACATGACAATATAAATTTGAAAGGTTCTTTCTAAGAATAAAAAGCCTTCAAGATTATTCTAAGAATTTCCAAATGACCTTATATGTATCTCTCAAGTCAGTGCAAAACCTCTAAAGACAAAAATAATCAGCTGCTTCTGTTACACTACAGGCAGTAATGAAAAAGGCTGCCAATAGCATCTTCCTCTGTGGCTGATTTAGTAAAACTTTTATGAAGACAGTAAATTTTCTGTTTTAGTATACATGACAATCGTATTCTCAATGTAAAGATGCAAGAGAAACAGAAATCAATATCCTCCAACTTGAACCTGAATTTTGTCAACTTCCAATTATGATCTTGCTTGTGGGGGAAGATGAAAGAATGATAGCATGCCTCGGTCCTCATGGTCCAGAGTGGACAGACAATTCCAATTGTGAAAAGATATCATTCTAGAGAGAATGTGCTTAACCTGGCTGCATTTGATGAACAGTCTGTAGCCAGCTGCAGAAGTCATATTCATTTTAAGAACTATATATCTAGCAGAAGAAAATACAAACTGAAACTGTTTTATCTAAATGTTTAGGTTCATTTTTATCACTGAATGCAAGGCAATTTCATTTGATGGCTGCTTTGCAATGGAACTCACCATTAGAATTTTGCTATAGGAAAAATAACCTAAAATATTTTAAATGCACATTTTGTACCTTATACTCTAAATATCCATGGTGGGGGTTAGTTATGTAATTTAAGAATCAATTAAGGTCTCATTTTCTAAGTTAATATGGACTAGTAACACTGAATCATACCATTTGGTCTGAGAGCTAAAAGAAGTTTGAGATTATTTCAATTTCCTCATTTTACAGATTAGGAAACTGAGACCTAGAGTGGTAAACTAAGGTCACAAAGCTAGTTGGTAATAAGATCAGTATGTGATCTTAAATGTTCAATTCCGATCAAGTCACCTTCCTATTCAAAAAACTCCATTGACCCCTTTCACCTCCAGAATCAAAATATACAATTCTTCATAATCTGCCCTTCGCTAATCCCAGCAACAAAAGCATGCATACTTTTCAAGTTTTCTTACATTTTACAGCCTGCCACGTACTTGCACTCTGCAGTCCAGCAACACTGGCCTCTTACCTATTTCTCAAACAAGATATTCCCTTTCTTGACTTTAGGCATTTTCATCTATCATCCTCCATTGTAGAGTGTTATCCTTCCTCATGTACACCTCCTAGTTTTTCTGTCTTCCTTCAAATGCCAGTTAAAATTCTACCTTCTACAGAAAGCCTTTCCTGATCCACCTTAAGGCCAGTGGTTTCCCTCTAAGATCATCTCCAATTTATACAATTTACAACAAACAATGCAATCATGCATAAACACATATACATACACATATACATATATACGCATATATGTATATATACACACATAGTGTGTATTTATGTATATGTATGCATATATGTACATCTGCATACATGTATCTAAAAATGTGCCTATATATGTATGTGTGTATAAACACAAATATCAAATATATATATATATATATATATATATATATATATATATATATATATATATGTACATACACACATGTCTCTTGTTCTTAGATAAAAGAGTCTACATTTTATCTCCCCCACTGGACTGTAAAAGGACAGGTAAGTGGCACAGTGGAGAGAGTCCCAAACCTAGAATCAGAAAGACTCCTCTTTCTTCAAAGTCAAAGTTCAAAGCTAGCCTCACATACTTACAGAATTGTGTTTTACCTTTCTTTATATCTTCTGTCCTGAGCACTGTGCCTGACCCATAGAAGACACTTAACAAACTGACAGCAACAAAGAGGAGGCTGGAATCAGAGTTACAGGACTTGAATTTCAGTCCTCACTCTGCCACTTACTAGTTGTATATATTTGGGCAAGTCAGTTAAGCTCACTGATCCCCAGGTGCCTCATCTGCGGATGGAAGGAGTTGGACAGTAACTGTGCCTTTGCACTTTCTTTTAGCTCAAAAACTCTAATCTTGAATTTCTGGCAGATATTCTTTCTACTACACAATCTTATACTGCCTAATATGGACAATTATTTACACTACTCATTTTATGTTGTTTATTATGTACATGTTATGATATTTTCAACCCTGGAAATAGGAAGAAAGTTAAACAAAAAGTCAGCTGGAAAACCTGGCATGAGAATATAGCTAAAGTTGCTTAATCACCGTATTAATCTCAAACACTATCAATACCAGCCCTACTGAATTAATGATTCCCTTAAGCCAAGTCTTCACAGCAGCAACTATCTGGGAAATTCAGGCAATAAAAAAACAAAACAAAACAAAACAAAATATATATTTGTCTTTATTTTCCAGATAGTTGAGTAAAAGTGAGCTTGCTGCAATTATAGAGAGTTTAAATTTTAAAATGAAATTTTGTTGGCAATTCCTATTTTGTCTCATTTGGTGTAGAAAATAGAGGTTATTAGCAGGAAACAGAAATGTCTTCTGACATGTATTTTTCTATTGGAGAAGGGTTGTAGGATAGGTTAAATCAGAAGCACAAAGGACATGGAAACTGTGATTTAAAAAAAGAATATATTCTTTCTCTCCTCATATATTTAAAAGATCTTATTCAAGTTATTTAACAGAAGTTCATTCTAGAAGTCCTACATGGATATTTTCTTTAAACATAAACAATATAAGCTGTTTCCTAATTTGCATTTAACCAGAAATTCCATTCAGTAAACACTTATTAAGACTCCACTTTGTGAAATGAATTCTAATAAATGCTAAGGATACAAAAGTAGAATATTATGTATTTCCTGCCTTCAAGAAGATTATTTTCTAATTGGTAGAATAAAGTGGGTAACTAAATACGTGCAATCAAAGGCAAAGTGAGATAAAGGAAAAGACCTAATTAAAGTACTAGAGAATTATTTGAGAAACAATATTTCTCTTCTATATCAATGACAGCCATGACAATAACACAATCTCCTCACCTCTCATCTGTACAATAGTCACCTATTTGCCACCCTAGATTAAACCTCTCCCTAATTTAGTCTATTTTCTATACAGTCTTCAAAACTATTTTCTTAAACCATAGTTTTGACCATGTCATTATTCAGTAAATTCAGTAGTTCCCTATTATCTCAGGGATGAAATATAAATGTCTTTAATTAGAAGCATTTTAACATCTTCATAATCCAGCCTCTTCCTAGATTCTTACTTTATACTCCCCTACACACTTAAATTTGATTATACTGGTCTACTTGTGTGTTCACACATATAACACTCCATCTCCCATTTTTATGCCTTTCTTTGAACTGGCTATTTTCCCATTCCTTCTCCCTTTCTCTCCCATACCCAAAAAATAGTTCTTCCTCATTTTTATCTCTTGTAATTTCTAGTTTCTTTCAAGACAGCTCAAGTTTCATCTTCTCTATTTAGCAATTTTAACTCCTACAGATGCCAAAGTACTACCTCTCCAAACTATGTAGATGGAGATGTATCTGTGTGTGCGTGTGTGCGCATGTGTTCCTGTGTCCTGCTTCTTCTATTGGCATATAAGCTCCTTGAAGACAGGCATTGGTTTACTTATTTCTTTGTATCCCAAGTTTTATCCCTAGCAAAGTGCTTGGGACATAATTAATACTTATTGATTGACTAATTGATTCAGTTTAACTCAGGGAAAATTCATGTAGGAAATGAAAGTTAAGCTGGGTTTTAAAGACAATTTCCAAAGGTGGAGATGAAAAGGCAATATATTCTACATATGGGGACTAAGAAAGCACAAAATGGGAGAAGGTCAAGACATGATGAAGGAATTAGTAGCAATCCAATTTGGTTGGAATGTAAATGAGAGTAGAGTGAAATCAGGATGGAGAGGTAGTTAGAAGTTGTACTGTGGAGATCCTAATATTTGTACTTTATCTTGTAGATCAGAGGAAGCCACTGGAGGATTTTCAACAAGCCAATGACATGATCATATCTGTACACCTGAGAAATTAATTTGGCAGCTATTTGAAAGATGAATTAGACAGTGCAGATAATTAAGTCTCAGAAACCAGGTAGGAATTTATAACTGGGGTGGAGCCAAGATGATGGAGAAAAGGCAGAGATTCACATGAGGTCTCCCCCAAACCTCTACAAACAACTTTAAATAATGCCTCAAAACAAATTCTGGAGGGGCAGAAACCCCAAAAGGATGAGGCAGAGCAATTTTTAGTCTGTGACAAATTAGAAGATCACAAGTCTGTTGCACCAAAGTGAGAGCAGAACACAGTCCAGCAACAAACCCAAAGTAGGTCTTGACAGTGACTAAACAGTGCTGACTATGGCAGTTTCCAGACCTCTCAGCCCACAGATGGTAACAGGGTTAGACAATTGGTTAGAAGAATATAACAAGCATGCCTTTGCTGGTCCTGGGAACAGGACTCTATTGGAATGCCTGTACTTGTATCTGGGTCACAGTCCTGAGCCTTAGTCCCAGGATGAGGAAGAGCACTACCACACCATAGCTTGTACCACAGAGGATCTGGGGCCTGGTCACAGTTCCAGGATAGAAAAGAGTCCTTGCAGTTGCTCACAGACGAGAACACAAGCCAGGAGAGTAGTAAACATATCCCTTGTTAAATCATACTGGAAAAACCAAAAACTTACAAGTCCCCAGAATTCTCTCTGAAAAAGCGGCATAAAAAAAGCTGAAGTTTGGGGCATTTCCCCCTCCACTCCAGAAGCAGATACTTAGCATATACTTAGAAGTCAAATAGGCTGGAAAATGAGCAAAGAAAAGAAAAAAAACCAATTCTAACTATAGAAAGTTACTATGGTGACAGGGAAGCTCAAAATACAAACTCAGAAGATAACGAAGTCCAAATGGCTACATCTGAATCCTCCATGATCTCATATATCTAAAACTCACAAAGAGTACATGTCTCTTAATTGAATTCAGTATTTGTTGTGGGAGAGAGGTTCATTGAAGAGGAATTGTCTGGCTTAATAAGTGTTATAGTATTAATAAAAGAATAACTGACATTTTCGCAGCACTTTAAGTTTTGCCAAGAGCTTTATATATGTTACCTCATTTGATCTCTACTACAACCCTGTGAGGTAGATGATATTTTTATCCCTGTTATATAGATGAGAAGATAAGGGCTAATGATTTGCCCAAGGTCCCATATCAATCTGAGGTGAGATTTAAACTCAGGTATTTCTGATTCCAGGTCCAGTATTCTACCCACTTTGCTACCTGCTATCCCAGAAATGTGTCCAGGAGAGGACAATGCAGCATTTACCTTGGAACTACATCTCCTAGAAACAATAGTGAAAGAATGAAGCCATGAATCATTGAAAAGGTATTTATTAAGCACTTACCATGTGCCAGGCACTGTGTTAAGTGCAAGATTGAAATCTTCTCTGCTCTCAAGAAACTTACTGTCTAATAGTAACATTCAACACAGGTGTTGTTGTTGTTGTGGAGAGTGATGAGAAAAGAAGAGAGTTCTGGTTTGGGAAGTCATAGGAATGGTGGAAGGACAAATGAGGCAATCAATTGCACATTTCCTTTCCAAAGGCAATGGTAGGATGTATTTGATTACTAAGTACTGATTTAATTGCAAAACTCAGTAATCTTATGATTACTTGGTCTGAAACTGTGAAAATCTCCACAGAGGGAATGTGAATTATGAAAGAAAATAATTTGTATGATTTTCTCATAGAAAATTTTTTTAAGAAGTTAGCTTGTTTGTAGAGAACCTCAGTAGTTACTTTAAAAGGCTAATAGGGTTTTACCAGAAAGTCCCATTTGATTCATGATTCTATCTGCACAAATCTCATATAGTGAGGACTCTTTGATCAAGAATGGGCCTGAATGCATATCATGTGGACTCTTTGCAAAACAATTAGAAGTATCTCTGCTTGCTGTAGGCATGCTTCTGGTTAGTGCTTGTCTCAGAACTCTTATAAAAAGATCACTGTGGAGCTGTGAAGCTTGCAGGTCTTTGATAATTAATACAATGGAATTTATAACTATGTAGTACTGTGCAAAAGTTATCTTTTTTGTAATTTAATTTATGTCAACAATAAGGTTTATTAAACTTCCACCATGTGTAGAGAATACTAGTAGGCACTGGGAGATAACAAGCTTAGATCCCCTTCAAAGAACTTACAGTCAAGTAGGAAAATAAGACAAAACATTTTTTAAAAATGGGAATGCACAGAAAGGCATGAAATGTGCATTACAGAGATGCATGACCAATGGGCTTATGTGAAATCTGCTGGGAAATTAACTATCATAAACTAAAATTTAAAAATTAGATTATAGAAATGAATTCTACAATTGATTTTGTCATTAAACAAGTTTGTTAGACCTTGGAAAAGTCATTCAACTTTCCTGTGTCCAATTTTCTCATCTCTAAAATGAAGAGAGGGAATTAGATTAAATCATCTTCAAATTTCCTTTGAGCTCTCAAATATCCTATGGCTATTAGATAATTCAGTTAGCTAATGCTATCCAAAGATTTAATTATCTTACATCTACACATCTAGGATAGTGATTTTTCAAAATGTTTTAGGTATAGCCAGGGGGCTACGATAAATGATCTCCTGAGGTCTTTTTCAGCTCTGTGATTCTATGCATCTATTACTTCTTTGTCTGTATCTGTCTAATAAGCTCTGTTAAGAGCGATCAGCTGTTTGGGATGTACAATGATGTTCCATTGAATGTGTGGGGATGTGGGGGCAGGCAGTTAACTGAGAAATAAAAAATATAGTGAGAGGGCTATGTACTCTTTTTTTTATCTGTTATTATTTAAGCAAGAACTATACATGCTAAAATTATTTAGAGAACCTTTGTGTTTATTGATGTATTTTCGGCATACCAATTTAGAGATCAAATTCTTTATTCATCAAAGAATAGTCAAGTTGGCATTTTCCATGTTACCTCCTTAGTATTTTAGCTTTCAATTTAACAGATTCCTCAGCTTGTAATTCAGCCTCCCATAATTTGAACCAGCCTGCTCTCCCAGTCTTATTGCCAATTTCTCTATTATAACTGGAAGTTCACACGACATAATGAAATACAGAGTGTGATCTTGGGAACTGTGGGATCATATTATGAGATGGTCTCAGGAAGGGGCTGGGAAAAGTGTCTTTTCAGGGGAGAGAGGAAAGTACTAGATGACTCACAACAGCT
Organism: Potorous gilbertii; assembly: GCA_028658325.1. Taxonomy (NCBI): domain Eukaryota; kingdom Metazoa; phylum Chordata; class Mammalia; order Diprotodontia; family Potoroidae; genus Potorous; species Potorous gilbertii. The sequence goes on along the minus strand of CM053773.1, from coordinate 84,718,704 downwards.
GCACTGGTGCTGCAACAAGGGATAGAGCAACCTGCCAAGGATAAAGCTGGCAAGTAGAGAAGAAAAAGGGTGGTCAGAGTCAGAAACTGTACCTTTAGTGAGATTGTCAATTACTTTCATGCTTCTGGGACTTCATTAAGCATTGGGCTGTGAGATAAAGATTCACAAACTTTTGAGTGAACTGAACTTCTCAGACAGTGGAGGAAGGGAAATATAACTTAACAGAATGAAGTTGTAAGTATTGCTCCAGCAAAGGACTTTGGAAATGTGTCTTTATGTGTGTTCTTTAGAGATACAGTATTGTTCCTTGTAGGTTCACTTGCCTCTACCTAGAACTTATGGGTTGAGCTATCCCCAAAGGGATAGCTTCTTCTACTCTCGGAGTTCCAGAGATAACCTTTATGGGTGGCTACTCTGTTAACACAGTAGGTCCAGAGATCCTACAAGTGTAGTTCCCATTAACATTCATCCAGTAGTTAAATTAACTCTCTTAAGGGGCAGCTAGGTGGTGCAGTGGATACAGCACCAGTGCAGGAGTCAGGAGGACCTGAGTTCAAATCTCATCTGAGATACTTGCCACTCACTAGCTGTGTGACCTTGGGCAAGTCACTTAACCCCAATTGCCCCATTCTGGGTCATCTCCAGTCATCCTGATGAATATCTGATCACTGGATTCAGATGGCTCTGGAGGATAAGTGAGATTGGTGACCTGCACAGCCCTCCCTCACTCAAAACAAAGTCAAGTGCAAGTCATGGCATTATTTCTCTGATGGCATGGTCTTCTTTGGCAACAAAGAACCAACATATACACACAAATTAACTCTTGACAAAGCTATTTTACTCAAATGGCACAACATGAGCAATAATTACACAATGTTCCTCCCATAAAAATGAGCCAGGTTTTTTTCCACAGATTTACATAGTGTCCATGGGGGAGTGTGGACACAAATTTAAAGGACAAAAATGGCATACATTTAGGAAACATAGGTGGCCAAGGTAACTAATAATTCTCATACTATTCAGTCTCAATGTCTTTTTTCTCTATCAAAGTGGATTCATAAAGTTCATTACCGGGCAATGCATCTATGTTAAATGGGTAGTTCTGTCACTGGGCTGGGTGGTTCCAATATTAGGCTGGACTAGTTCATAACAAGGTATAGTGCCTCAGCTGGACCATTCACTCTGATTGGCTCTCTTAAATGAGTTGCACCATTGCTAGAATGAATTATTCCTTCACTCAGCTAAATGTCAACTCAAGCCTCTGGCCCTTCCTGCTTTGATTGCAGCTGGTGCCCTCAGGTGAGATAGTACTATGATCTTTCAGAGTGGACAGACTCTTAGCCTCAGATGGACAGAAGTCTCTCTAATTCTGCTTCCTCAAGTGGGCACTGAGGTTTTCTTCTCTGCTTCCCAGGAAGCAGGTGACAATCCAGCAGACTATATTCTATTAGCACTTTCTCCACCAACTTGCCAACAGGTGGTAGTGCAAGAATACATAACCTTTACTTTCTTCCTCTCCATCTCTGAGGTATTACCTAGCAGTGAAAAGAGGTTCTTTTTTGGAGCACCTTTCCTGGTATATCTGAGTTAAACATGTCCTTAAGCTTTCATATCTCTAGGCTGTGATCATTTTTCTAAAAATAACTAACTCAGGAGTTTAAGGTTGCCCAGTTTTTGTTTAGTTTATTTAGGCTTTGGTTTTCGCTTGTTTTTTTACTGAGTCTCTCCCCTTGACCATATATAAATGAGTGATTAGAAAACAGGGCAAGAAGGCAATCTTGGTCTTATACAAGTGTGCATATAAGAAACTAGATACTGAAGCAGTCTTTGCCCTAAGGCAGATTCATAAGGAGTTGTGATTGTCTTATGTTCTGATGAGGTAGATTTAAATGTCAAATCTTATAGCCACTCAATCCTTTGAAGTGTAGCTAGGAAACATAAATACCTTACCTTATAGTTATGCCTCCACCCATGGGCTGAGAGGTGGGAGTCTTAGAAAAAAGTCTTTCTGTTCCCATATCTCTGTGCCTCTGGCTTTTTTGTGTCTCTGACTCTCTGTGCCTGACTCTCCCTAATCCTCTCTTTGTCTCTGTCCGTCTCTTAGTCTTTTCCCTTCTTCCTCCCAGAGCTGCACCCTACTCTCATGCCGCAAACAAAAGGACACAAGAAAATACAAAGGAGCCCTTCAACCATAGGTGTTTATGAGAAATAAGATTAGGATGTTTGATGCAATCTTTAAGAGTACAAAAGATAAAATGTAGAAATGCATGCCAGTTATAACCAACTTAATTAAGGAAGAGGTAAAGGATGAGAACCACCAGTCTTTGGTATCTTTTGGACTTTCTTTTTTTCTTTTCATCAATAATGAAAAGAAACACACACACACACACACACACACACGCGCGCGCACACACACACACACACACACACACACACACACACACACACCTCCCCACACATATTCTTATACCTTAATGTTTTAACTTGTGTCTCTTCAGTCTTCTCTAAAGCTTCTAAATTCTCTAAGAAAAAGAAACCAAATACATTGAAATACAGTTGGGGGGGGGGGGGTTGTTTTGTTTTTTTAATTCACAAATCCTAAATTAAGAACACTTGGCTTAAAGTCAATTACCATATTTCCCCTAAAAGTACTTTAGGTCTGAATCCCTTTCCACTTATTGAAGTGCTACTCAAGTATATCAAAACTCTCAAACTTTTACGTATCTCCCATAATAGACAGAGGAGTCTATGTAAATTGACCTCCAGGGACAGCTTTCTTCCCTTGCTCCTTGTACAGGATGGAGAGTCAAATTATGAACCAGTAACATCTCAGTTTTGCCCAGTAATGGGAATAAAAAGGCTCTCAATACCTGAGGACATAGCTCTAGAGCTGTTTTAGTGAGTGAGATTGACATAAGGAAAAGAGGAAGGAAGGAAGGAGGGAAGGAGAAAAGAAAAAAGAAGAAAAGGCTTATAATGAACTTCTCTCATATCACATCTTGGTACCATGTTCTTCACTTCAAGCTTACTAGAGTTTAACAGGCCCTGAGACATTTCTATCTTCCAGGAAGCCTTCAATTCTCTCTTTTACTTGAATTTAACAAGCATTTATTAAGCGGCTATTAAACACAAGACTATCCTAGGGACTATGGGGGATGCTATTCCTCTTGTCCCTTTTCCCCCCTCACATCACAGAAATATTCAACTTATCTATTTATGTCTTCAATACCCTCCACTAAAATACAATTGCATTGTGCCACTGTAGGGCAGAGGTGATCCTGGGGTCTAGCAGGTCCTGTCTAGATGGAAGTTAAGCCAGGTTAATGTCTTAAGATGAGGAAGGATCAAAAATAATGAGATGGTGGCAATTTCCTATGCAAATGAGATTAATTCACCACACTGTGGGTAGATCTTTCTCTGTGGGAGGGAGAAAGTTACACATCATTTAGAGAACAAAAGATTTCTAAGCAATCAACTTAGTTATTTTTAGTTAAATTCTATTTTGATTAATCTATTAAATAGGATGACTAAATAAAACAAAATAAAAGAGAAGATAAAAACCAAGGTGGGGCTAGAAACCACTGCAACTCTAATATTGTTAAATAGTCAGTGTATTTACACCTCAGGGATCAGCTAATATAAATTAGGGCTTGATTTACTGTTTTGTTTTGTTTTTTAATTTTCCCTAGAAAATGCTGATAATGCATATAAAACGAAAGTGTGTGCAAACACTTCTCCGCCCAGAACTCAATTGTTAAACATTCACCAGCCCACCCTCCTATTGCTCTTTCTGCACTGTTTGAGCTCAGGAGGAATGGGAGAAGGCTCAGGGAAAGAAATCATCATCAGACTGGATGCTTGGTGAATACAAGCTAATAAAAACACTAACAACCACATTAACAATGACAGTAACTAAGATATTTATGTCACTTTAAGGTTTGCAAAGTGCTTTACTTCTATTATCTTCTTTTAAGCCTCTCAACACCCTTTATCAAAACTCACTTGCTCCATGCAGTGTCCTCTGATCATTTCAGTTCAAAGTATACTCCATTTGCCTCAGAATGATACTCGTTTGGTATTTATACTAACCATTCTGGTAATCACTTATAATTTTACATGCATCCATCTATGGAAGTTCTATAGGAGAATGAAAACAAGAACTTCACAGGATAGGGACAAAAGCAAAAATAGGAAACAGGTCATAAAACACACTGGTGGATGGGATGCTCTCAGGAATATATTATCTTTGTCAGAAGTAGAATCCACACCAATGGCCTCTGATTTGAGAGTCTGGGCTCTTTCTACCCTTCCATGGTAGGAGTCCTAATTTACCAGAGTTAGGACTAAAACAGGACTTTAGAACCATTTTTCACTTGAAGATATGTATAAAATTACATCACTTCAGGCCATGTAGACCTTCAATTAGTATAAAACAATTTTAAAAATCTATTTTTACTTGGACATTAATTTGGTAATCTACTGGTCTAGAATTTCAATTTATATGTTATTACAATTTATTCACTTCCCTAGACTTGTCAATTATTGAAATAAATGTGATATTAATATGTTTTTCTGTAATAATCTTTAAAGCCTGTAACAGCAGAAGAGTGAATTAGCACTAACATAAGATTGTAGACTGAAAACTAGATGAGATATTAGAGAGCATGATTCGAACACAAGGAGGGGTTCTTTTTTTAAAATTGTGATAGCTATATTTCAACATAGCTATTATATATAAAATATATAATAGAAAATGTAAAATACAAAATTTTATTTGTAATCCTATATATTTTATAAATGTGAAAACATTATTCTGAGAGTAGCTTTGTATGGTTCACCAGACTTCCAAGGGATCCAAGTCACACAAATACAAATTCAGAACCTCTAATCTAGTCCATCCTCCAACAGATACTAAGATCAATAGACATGAAATGGCTTTCCCAAGGTCACATGGAGAGTAAGTCACAGGTTTGGAGTTTGAACCTGGGTGTCCAGACTCCAAATCCAGCATTACACTGATGGCCAGATTTAATGCAGTGCAGGAATAATAACCTTACTTTTCCTTGGTGAGCCTTTGTATTCAACCCCTGACACCTATCTTGTTAGGGATACTCTGTGATCAGCTCAATTGTAATGACTAGTCCTTCCACCCATTCCAGAATATGGCTTCTCTATCCTCCTCCTTTGTCTTTCTCTTCTTCTTCTAGTGCCAACCACAGTATCTTGCATATGGTAGGCAACTAATGTTTACTGAGTTGAATTAAAATAATGGAGAAAAGTATTCATGTCCAACAAATCACTCCTGGGCCCAAGAAGAGTAAAGACATTTGCTAAAGAAAATCAAGCACACGAGTGAAATATTTACACTATAGCCTAGACATTAGTCATTTCAGAATCCATCAGAGCGCAGGTAAGGATGATTTATTGTGGACAAGCTTTAATTTGGGACACCAAATTCACATCCGGACTTCTGTAGATTTGTTTCTTAGGTCTTGAGTAATAGTTGGTTGGCTATTGATTTGTCCACAGGTTAAAATGGATTGGTACTGCTCCCCCTCCCCATCTCCCACTCCCACCAGTACAAAACTAGGAACTTCAAGAATTCAGTAGACAAAATTGAAAATGCTAAGTACAAAACATGAATAACCATTTTGACTTACTTCAATATTCTCTTTATATCTGTTCAATCACAGATTAAAAGTCATTTTGGAAAACAAACAAGTACTTCTTTTCTATAAAGTGAATTTTATATGTTATTTATATACATAATAAAATAGTAAGCATACTTATGGTATAAGGATTCTGAATCTTAATTTTCAGTATTCAGCAATATTTGGGTAAAATAAATAGCAATTAAAATATTGATTAATGGGGGTGAGGTTGTATAGCAGCAAGCACCCTGACAGGTCCAGGATGGCCTGCTAGCACAGGTTCTTAGATCTGCTTTTCTAAAAGGAGAACAACTTTTGAGGGGTCAACAATCTTCAATCACATATACCAACAGAGAAAATACAAGCAGAGAAATAAAGACCAACAGACAGGGCTTCTAACAGTCTGACCATAAACAATACACACATCACAGATCAACAGACAGATCCATCTATCTTATCATTACATATATACATAGTTACCAGAAAGAAGCACCAGCAGCTCGGTTTCCAAAGCAGGGGTGGGGGAGGTTCCTTAAGAGCTACCCAGAATCTTATCTGGCACATTGAACTTTCTTCCAAAGAGTAAGCCCCAAAGCAAAATCTCAGAGTATATATACACTTTTCAAAGCAGGAGGGCATCATGACCCTGGCAATCCAGTGCCTCATTACAAATTAACAAAAGGTGTGGGCCTTCTTACAAAATAAACCTTCCCATAATGAGCTCCACCTGAGACCCATTAATGGACAGCGAAGATTTTTAGCTCTCATTACAGGTTGTAATAGACTGTATCTAATTATAACATTTTTAAATTGCTAAAAATCATAAAAGAAGGTAAATGGCTAAAATGAAATTAAGAATATTTTCAATTAAATTTTTTTCAGAAACATAAACAAAGATATTGCCATCTTTATGCTACAAAATTTTTCAGTACCATATATTGTGAAAAAAGATTGTGATACATTCATTGTAGATCATAACTGTGAGAAATAAAAATTTACCTTCTTTATTGACTTTCTACCTTACATCTCACCATCATAATGGGTCCTTTTTCTTTATAGGAACTCATAATTAAAATATGCAAGATAAATTTAGCAAAATGAGATTCCAAGGAAATTGAAGAGTATATGCAGCCCATTGACTGAAAGAGCGGGAACAAATTGTGAAAAGCCTTGAACATCAATCCTAGAAATTTGGACATAATTCTGTTAGACAATGGGGGAAGATTGAAGACTTCTGGGCAAGTGATTCAAATATGTCTTAATATGGCAATGGCAATTGTCCATCATCAAATGTATCATTTCATTTTATCATTTCTATGCATGTTTGCTAGATTCCTTCAGACATCTCCCCATCAAGTTAAGCCTTTCACTCTCTCTTGTCTTCAGTACTTTAATTTTCCTCACCTTTGTCTCCCTACTTTCATATTGTCCATGCCATATATCATTGTTATGTTGGTCTTTCCTGAGGAAGATTCTGATTAGATCATAGCTCCTCTCAACTCCTTCCCTGTCATGAAATAACCAAGAAAGTACAGAGAAGAGAGAAGGACCTTCCTCTTGGCTTTCATCTCTTAGACTCCCAAGTTTCTTTCAAGTCTCAGATTAAATTTCATCTCCTTCAAGCAGTATTTCCCAATTTTTGCAGTTGATGGGGATCTCCCCTAATCATGGTGAGTGTATGTATATCCAGTGTGTGTATGTACTTATGTATGAACAAATATCCTAAAGAATGTAAAAGCCTTTAGAGAGAGTTTGTTTTCATTTATTCCAAACCCTTTACAAGTAACTGGTTTGACCAGGAGCTTGAAAAATAACTCTTTCCAATGGGCTAGTTTCATGGCAGCTAGGTGATGCAGTGGATAAAGCATTGGATGTGGAGTCAAGAAGACTGGAGTTCAAATGTGACTTCAGACACTGCATCCATGGGCAACTGTCAACAAGTCACTTAAGTCTTGTCTCCCTCAGTTTTCTCCTCTGTAATATGGGGGTGATAATAGTCCCTACCACCAGGTTGTGAGTACAAAATGAAATAACATTTATAAAGTGCTTTGCAAACTTTAAAGCACTACATAAATGCTAGCAATCATTCTTATGCCCAGTTTGGTTTTAGATTTTGATTTCTAAATCATCTCTTTGCTTTAGATACTGACCCTGCTAGTTTGCATGGCTCTGAAGGTAATTAATTCCCTTTTCTATTCAGTTGTTTCATTTCTAAGGATAAGGACATATGATGATTGCTTCCTTTGGAGGTTGTTTTATACTAAGAGTTTTCCTCAAACATCCCAAAGTAGAATCAATTCTACCCTGACTTACGATCTTGATCAATCAGGAAAGAATTATAAGGATTTTAAAGGAAGAAGCTTCCGAGTCTTCCCTAGTTGCTAGCTGTTTTCTGATTCTTAGCCAAAATCTAGAGCAACTTTCTGTGACCTAGAAAGGGTGATTTGGTTACCTCCCTACTTGGACTGTAACCACATGGCTAAGATCCTGTCTTCACCTAAGAAAAGTATTCTATTTTCTCACAATGCCAGGGGCCTTTCTATGAGATGCCTTTCTTTTTTTAATTGGATGGCAGTGGGCTTTTCAGAACCCCAGATCTGATACACAGAGTTCGATGGTCATTACAAGTATCAAAGCTTGCTTCCTACCTTCATATATTTTCCCCTGGTTTTCTTCTCAAACACATATATCTGAAGTTTTTGAGATTATACCCATAATCTCCAAGAGTTAGTAGGCCTCTAAAGTTTCTAGGACCTGCATTCTAAGCTGTCAGGTTTTCAACACTTGTTCCACTGGAAGGATCTTGATGCAACTGTTAGCTGAGGTAAAGACATAAGATATAATTCTGCCCCCTGAACCTCCTGAACTTGACTTTGCCACCTCCCATAGTGGTAATTTCAGTCCAATAAACAATGAAGTCAGACATGTCAGGAGAGCTCCCTTGCAGAGCTTTCTTTTTACTCCCTGGGGAATAAAAGATAGTATAGGGTGGGTGCCAAAGAGGGGACTAAATGGGACATCTGCTCTGTAGGTCCATATAATAATCACGTACTTAAAAAACAAATGTTGTTCCCATGCCTCACTGCGTGAAATCATTTTCAAGACCCAACTGAACATTAATGTTAAGGGAAGACAATACAAAAGGTCCTAAAAAAAGCATCTCTAAGGACCAGACCTAGATAAAGACAGTTAATTATGCTCACGGATATTTATTACTTCAAAGTGTCCAAATAAAATGTAGCTCTTAAACTATTATCCAAGTAAGCCCAATGATTTTAACTGGTCCTTTTCACTTGGTATTGATAATCTGTAAAGAAAAACATACATAAGCACAATTTCTCAAAACACAACCAATACTAGCAAACATAATTTCTAAATGTAAAGAACATCCTGCAAATTAATGATAAACTCATTTTCTTAGCCAATGTGACCTTCATGAGAAGATGGATTTTAAAGAGCACACACACACACACACACACACACACACACACATGTGCACACACACACAGCCCACATTTAAAAAAAAACCTTCTATGTTCTCTTTAAAAGAATGTTTTTGACTAAGTAGTTGGTTGAACACAAAAAATAACCTTAACTAATGAAATCATGCTGTGAGTCATTTTTTTCTATTCTTATCTTTTTTATTACAATATAATAACTAAGATGTAGCTTTCCCCCTCCAAATAAAGGGAGGATTGGGACACATAGAAGAATTAAAAATGAATGTTGATATAGTACAACAATGAGGATCATGAGTTGTGAAACAATTGAATAATGCATGTTTACTTTTAATGTTTTACTTTGCTATTTTCCTTAAAAGAAAATCTATATAAATTTATATTGTTTATTCTCTGCTGTTCTTTGATAGTTGGAAAACAGCTGTTCTACTGCATTGGACTTTGAATGGTTAGATTGCAAGGCTCAATAATCTGTCTCGGCTCAGGTTAAGTGATGGAATTCATTTAAATGCCCCAGAAGTAATCATCCACAAAGAGTACATTATTTCTCTTTTATGAATTTTCAAACCTAATACTGATGGGTGGCATGCAATTAAACCTGATCAATATGTAATTTAGGTGGGCTGACATGTTTTCAAATTCTCAGAATATAGATTCTTTCAATATTGCAAGAGCTTAGTGAAATACTTAGCCCTTACAAAACAGCTAGGGCAGTTTAGTACAGTATAGAAAAAAAAAGTTTAGTCACAAGATATATGGAGTAGTAATTAAACTTGGAAACTCTAATTTTTGAACCAAAAGAGCACTAGGCTGGTAAATTAAGTTCTCTCTCTCAATAGATCAGAGGCAAGGTAAGAGAGGTTGATATGAAATCACATTAGCAGGAATAGACACAGATGTGTGTACTCTATCACTTTGGTCAATTTTATGAACAAATACTTTGTTAAGTCTTAGCCAGAACATTTATAATGTATTTTGATAATTATTATTAAACAGAATGCAGAGGCTTTGTCTTAGCATGAGAGAATGCAATTCACATTTTCTCTATTAAGCCAGAATCAACCTTCACCATTACCAGCATCAAAGTGGAGGTGGAAGATTACCATAAAGATCCTTTGGGTTAAGCTAATAAACAAGGAGAAGTACATTGGCTTGTGACCTTAGAGGTCATGGGTGACAGTCTCTAGTATTACTAATTAGCCTGCTGTCATCCCCACAATAAGAATTACACTTGAGTTCCTATGATTTGACATGGCTCAATTTTAAATTTCATGCCTGAGGTCTTGGAGTACTCTCTCACCCTTTACATTTACATAATATACAAGGCCTGGCCTGCAAAAATAAACAGGTTTCCGTGTTTGTATAGACCTACTGAAGGAAAAAAAAACACAAGCAATTTCATTTATAAAAAAGGGGGTGGGGGCTCAATACTTATAACATGATACATAAAATCTAGCTTGAATTTCAAAATACAAAATGCTACATGAGGCTCCCTATAGGAGCCAGGCTAGGTGTTGCTTTGTTTTGTTTTGTAGAATGAAGTGTATTTTAACTTATCAAAAGAAGATCTGGGTTGAAATCCAAGTTTTTACCCATTACTTAATACCTTTATGCTCTTGGGTCAGTCACTACCTCTTTTGGCCCCCATTGCCTTAGTTAGAAATAACCAGCTGAGAATCAATGATATCTGAAGACTATTCCAGTTCTAAAATACTATGATCTCTCCAAAGAAAATTTTAAGTTCACATGATTTAGTTCTCATTAAATCGGGCATTCAATTTCTTTTCTCCTTTCTTCTATATACTCCATGATGAATCAAAATGTAGTCTACTGTCAAGTATACTCCTAGGCACCAACTTACATCATGCATGGGTCTCTCTTACTCCTTCCTAGAAGGTTTACACTTGCCCACATTCTCTCTCTTATCCATATCAAAGAAATTGAGTCTGTGATGATCCTAGTTCTTTGTACCAGCTCTATTAACATCCTTTCTTTTATTGACCAGGGTTGAAAGAATCTGATGTTTTCCTTCTTCATTTTGAAGGATTTATGTGATGGAGACCTATTGAACTGTAAAATGTATATCAGTATGATTGACTCAGATCACTGGATCTGGAATCTCAGTATGGGAATTTCAACTTATTCAGGCCTGCCAATCCTAAGTGAGTCTCCCCCATGCCTTCTACAACTTCATCACTTAGGGCCAAGCAATGCCAAGGGGTTGAAGATAGGGGTTGGAGACACTTTTATAGATAGGCGTAATTAAGTTCAAGTATTTGGCTTGGTTTGATTATCTAACACTGGGACAAAGGCATAACCTCAAAAAATTCAGCTCATAAAAATAATTAATATATGAGCAATGATAAAAAATAATTAGTAATTAATTCAGGGGTGTACTTTGTATCATAAGGATGGGAGGTAAGATCTGCAGAAGAGGATGTTAAGCTGCTGCAAGGCCAACAAGGTAAAAGATTAGCCTGACAGGAACAAAAACTCACTAATCAAAACCATTTTTCCAAAGTAGAATTACAAGCTGGTTTCTTAGTAGGCATTTTCAGAAGCTGTGTGTGTGTGTGTGTGTGTGTGTGTGTGGGTGTGTGTGTGTGAATTTGGCCAGGTGGCACGGTGAATACAGTGCCAGGCCTAGAGTCTGAAAGCCTCAACTTCCTAAGTTCAAATCTAGTGTCAGACAAGTCACTTCATCTTGTTCGCCTCGGTTTCTTCATCTGTAAAATGAGCTGGAAAAAGAAATAACAAACCACTCTAGTATTTATGCCAAGAAAATCCAAATGGGGTCCCAAGGAGTCAAACCTGACTGAAACAACTGATGAACAATGACATGTATGTACACATCTGTCTGTGTGTGTATATACATATATATACATATACCGACTTATATACAAAAATATATCAATATATCTCTATGTATCTATTCCTAATAAAGACACTAGATGCTGTGATGACCATGGACTTAGACTGGAACTTAGGAGATCCCAGTGCCACTCCCAGCTCATTACATGCTAGAAAGTCCCTTAATGTGATTCCATTTAACAAGTATTTATTAAGTGCTCATTACAGGACAGGAGAGGCACTGTGTAAGGCACTGGGGAAAAGATAAAAAGACAAAGCAAAACAGACGCATCTCTCAAATAGCTTAGTTTCTTTTGGGGAGAGCGGAACAACCTGTAAGTGGATAAGTAAATACAAACCATCTACATGGTAAATATAAAGTACTTTTTGGGTTGGAAGGAGTACAGACAACTGGTTGTGATCATGAAAGGCCTCCAGCAAGAAGCTTTACCTTAGCTGAGCCTTGACGGGAGTTAAGGATTTTCAGAGCCTCTATTTCCACATCTTGGAAATGGGCTTAACAGTACTTGAAAAACCCTCAGGTTTGCTTTAGGGAAAAGTATATTTCAAAGTACAATACAATTTTGAGCTATTACTGTGGATGTACGTATACAACATGTGTGTGTATATATGCATATGCATGTGTGTGTTTTAAGTTCAGATGCCTGCGGGCAGAAATTGAGGAGAAAATTTTCCCTTCTTTCCCCAAAATTGTGCAGAAAATTTGTATCTCTACCAGTATAGGGAGGAAGAGGGGAAGGCGAAAACTGGCAAACACTTTATCAGAACTTGTGATAAAGAAATCATTATAGACATTAAAACCGAATTGTTACACACACATTTTATTTTTCGCTTACTGATGCGTTTTCTATAAATTACAAGGGCCTGAGCTCAGTAGAGACTAGGGAGAATTTACTTTGACTTTCAAAATATGAAACACTTCTCATCTGCAAAATGTTTTTAATACTATCTATATTCCTCTATTGTTTCCATATCCAATCTCACTTCTGTTTAATCTATTCTTCATATACCTGCCCAATTAACTTTGCTAAAGCATAAATTTGAGTATAACATTAACATAGTCAAATAGCTTCACAGTGATTCCTTTACCGCTTAACAGGACAAAATACAAATTTCTCAGTGCTACCTTTTTTAGGACTTCTCACAATCTAGCTGCAACTTTCCTTTATTAATTATTGTATTCTATATTCTAGTCAAATCTGATTCTTAAGTTTTCCCCCATCTCGTTCTGCATTTTCCCACCTCTCTCTAGTTGCGTGGATCGTTCTGCAGCCTCTCTCCTCCATCTGACATGCCTGGGATGTCCTCTTGCCTCCATTCCTTCACATTTATGCCTTTTGAAATCCACCTCTTCATTTAAGGCTAAAAGCAGGACAGTCTTTCCATGAAGCCTCCTTTGATTTCCCAAGCTCTCCTTTTACAAAATTTCATTGGAGGCTGTGAGGTGACTTCTCCTTTGCCCTTAGCACATTTCTCTTTTATCCTCCATATAGATGTCCTATCCTTGCCCCTTAAATTATAAAGTACTATGTAATTTTTCATCTTTATACGCCCAGTACCTATCACAATATCTTATACAAAAGATGGATTTAATGCTGGTTAACTTGAATGAAGTTATTTTGGGGGGTTTTTGCCCTTTAAAAATTAGTCTTGTATTTCCATCTGTGTGCCAAAAAATTTCTGAAATACCATTTTGAAATGATATATCAATTGAGCAAATTAAAATATTACATGTGAATATTTACAGATTACATTCTATACTTGCACATACAGTCAATGGAAATTGAATGTTTCTTTTTTAATGAACATCACATATAAGGTATGAGAATATAAATCTTATTAAACATTTCACAGACTCAGGATTTAGAGCTAGAAGGAACCCTAAAGATAAACTAGTTCATGATTTTTATTTCACAGTTGAGGAAATAAATGCATGTTGGTAATAAAAAGAATTTTTAAGGGCTTTTTAGTTGTATATTGTAGGATAAAACTGTGTCTATATGTGTATGTGTGTATAAAACTGGTATCTAATAGACTTACCAAAAATCATTTCCAACAGAATTGTTCCTCTTCAGAGTAATATTCTTTTAAGCTTTTACCTTCAAATATTTCCTCCTACAAAAGGTCTTTCCTGACTCCCAGGCTACTAGTGCTCCTACTCCTACTCAGTGACTGTGCCTTTTCTTTGCATATATCTGATTTTTACTTATCTGTGTATATATTGTTTTACCTCATTATGTACGCTCCTTGACTGCAGGGACTATTTTATTCTGATCTTTTTATACACATTGCCTTTTTATACACATTAAAACAATCATTGAATTCAACAAGCCTTTATTGAATTGAATTGAATATTTTCAGGTTTCACCTATAGATTTATCTTAGAATTTAAAAAAAGACAAAATAGAACAATAAATAGAAAAGTTTCTTCAATTAATAGAAATATTCTTATGGGGGCTTAATCTACAAGGCACATGGATTAAAAACAAATTTTAACAAATCAGTGTACCAAAGATCAAGGATTTCTTCCCACATTTTCCATTTAAATGAACTCTGTGATGATAAATCAGGAAGAGGGGAGGTATAATAATTTTACTAGTGCATAATTAAGCCAAAGGGTTCCATTGTGATTTCTCTTCCTCCCACTGCTAGAAACCCGCCCCCACCCCCCCCCCCAGAAAGCTCCCTTAGTATCTTAGATATGTCATTTTGAAATGCCTGCAAGTGATATGAAGGGAAAGTCTTTCCCTGAGCTATTTGCTGGTCACTGGGACAGAAATGACAAAGGATTCTGTCCATTAGTTTTTCAATACACTGTTCAATAAGAGTAGGAAATTGATGGTGTAACTATGGCATCACATTGAGGAAACTTATGATGCGGACAATAGCACTTCCAATAAAAGGGCTTTTGATTTTCTATGTGTCAAACTGTTTTAATATTAGGGCATTTCTAGGTCAATGAAGGGTTAATGTAGCATCATAAATCATATCTAAACAAGAGCCCTAAGCTTCCTATGGGTAAGAAGGGCTGTTTTCTGGTCAAAATGGAGGGGAAAAAAATCACAGAATGGTAAGGTTTCTAAAGTCATGTTGAAACTACATTTATTTCACTGGCCCCAAACCGCCATCGACACAGCATACTAAAGAGAATGAATAATAGGTGAATTAGAAATTAATGATTCCTCTGCTATGTAAATGGCAATTAAAGGAATTGGCATGCTGCAAGCTCTGTCCTAAACTCTTCATTTATTTGTATTGAAATTCATAGCCTACGTAAGTGTTGCAAAGAGCAGTAACATTCTAGTTATTGAAATCTGGCATAACAGGCACTGGAAGCATTCAAGGATACTAAAAGCCACACCTGTTCTTTCACCTTGGTCCTAGACTTCCCACAAATATTTTGCAGAGGCTAATCCTTTGGCATGAATAAATAATGACCACACAAACAAAACACAGAGCAACAAATTCTGGCTTCAACATTCCGCAGCAGCAAAGCTCAATAATTCACATTGATTCTAATCCTACACATCAAAGTGTGACTCTCACCAAGCCGCAATACTCCGGCTGCTGTCCATAAACTCGTCCTTTACTGAAAAATGCTGGCTAGAGCTAGTTTCTTCCCGAGGTGTCAAAACTGTATTTTGGGTTTTTTTTAACTCATAAAAAACACCTTTCACCACCATTAGACGTAAGTGCAATTAAGAAAAGATGACAAATTCAATAAGATTTTATAAAGAATGGAGAGAATGTAGGGGAAAAAAGCATTTCTTGTTTGCTTCCTGCTTTTAGCGTAAACTGTTCACATATATTACACCTTGTACTGAGCCTTCTGTTGTCCTTGGCTAAAGAATCCTTTGGAAACATTTATCAAGTGAGAAAAGATCACACCCTACAATGCTCCCCCATGAATGAGGTAATGAGCTTTGCTGTCCATAAAGAAAGACATCTGAATGACCAATTCTTTTGCAGAAGGAAAGGCCAGGCTCGTTAAAATAAAACCAAAAAAATCATGCCTAAAAAACTCTTGAGAACAAAGTAAACTTAGACACATTTGTCATTTAAAATCTGCAAATTCCTGCAATATTCTGTGCTAGCATGTGAAACAAATGGGCTTCTGGAAGGGAAAGCTGCATTGACAAACCCAGCAAAGAGCAATTTTCTGTCATTTAATGAAGGATGGAGAGAGGCCTTGATAAAGTACCCACTCATTACAAGTTTGTTTTTGTATGTGTGTCTGTGTAGGAGACAGAGAGAATGTGTGTGTGTTGATGAAAAGGTAATCTCTCTAGTTCAATCTTCCTAGACAAGTTGGACTTGTTAAAAGCAATCTTATTTTATTGTAAATTCATTTGGACAACCCTGCACAAAGAGCCAACTAAAATAGCAGCCTGTTGGCATTTCTTTTTAGCTAACATAATTCAACAAACTGCATTTGTTAGGGGGATACATTCTCTATTTCTCTGTCAAATGTGTCTTAAAAGTCATAACTATAACCAGATTTCCTGGGGGAAAATCATATTCTATTTTACTACACAACATCTCCTCTGGGCTCACTATCCCAAATCCTACTTACTTTCACTTATGGGCTATTGCTCCTATCTAGATGGAGGCTCACTGCTCCTCACTTCAGGGATCTAGGGTTAAACCTGAAAGATTGGAAGTTCCTAACACTACCATTCATGAGCACTTACCTTGTGAGTTCCCCCAATATTAATCAGCCAGTTATTATCAGTTATTGTTTTTCAGTCATGTTGCACTTTTTGTGACCCCATGGACCATACTGTTCATGGGTTTTCTTGGTGAAGACACAGGAGTGATTTGCCAATTCCTTCTCCGATGGGTTAATTCAAACAGAGGTTAAGTGACTTGGCCAGAGTCTAACAGGTAGAAAATGTCTGAGGTCATATTTGAACTCCTGTCTTCTGGACCGGTGCTCTATCCATTGAGCCATAGAGCTTCCTTGTTACCATTTAACTTTTACAAAAAAGAAACAAAAAAGATACTTACTGTGAAGGCACACTATTTATCCACTTGGTCCCTAAAAAGAATGAAATTAAATTTAAAGGAGCTGGGACAAAATATCCTCTCCTGTGTCTGGCATAGCACCATGCTCCATCATCGAACTGCACTATTGCAGACAATATACAAGGCCACAAAAATAGGTTCATTTAGCACATACATACATGGCTAAATATTATATACTTAAATATGTAGTTGTAATATGTGTCATGGACATACCTCATGTCATAATATGTAATGATTGGGTATAATTGTGTGTATGTTATTGACTTGAGTTTATATTCTATAACAGTTAGATGGTATCTCAGAGATCACCCAGATCAAAATACTCATTTCATAAATGATGGAAATTGATTTGAAAGAAGTGAAATGTATTAGTCAAAGTTCCCTGGGAAGCTCGGTGGCAGTGGATAGAGTGCTGGCTCTGGAGCCAGGAAGATTCATCTTCTTGAGTTCAAGTCCAGCCTGAGACACTTACTAGCTATGTGACCCTGGGCAAACCACTTAACCCTATTTATCTACGTTTTCTCATCCTGGAGAAGGAAATGGCAAACCACTCTAGTATCTCTGCCAAGAAAACCCCAATTGTGGTCACAAAAGAGTCAGACATCACTGAAAAACTACTGAAGGTTGACCAGAAACCTATGAGTAAACGAGGAAAAATAACCTTGGGACTTCTGAGTCCTAGATCAGTGCTCTTGCCTCAGGTATTACATTACTTTCTTTTGGTCTGGACCTGTAAATTCTTTGATTTAAGGAATTCTTGGCAAAGAAACTCCCTCTTTTCAAATCAGATCAGTAACTGTTCTTCAACTTCAAGTCTTAAGCAGTTGTCTGTAGCACTAAGAGATAAAGTGACTTTTTCAGAGTCACACAGTTTGTATGTTTCATTTTGCCTTGTCTCCGAGGCTATAGCCCTCGATCCTCTATTCCATGATGCTTTTAATTCCAAAATCATATCTAGGCATGTATATTAGTTATTGTTTATTTTACCTTCATTGTAAACAAAGTAAGTCTATAAATAAATAAGGTGACACTATAATAAAACAATTTTCAATTCTGTGCAATATTTATTGGATAAAATGGTATTTTCAGTTTTAGAATATTACAGAATTTTAAAATGAATCACATGATAGCACAATGTTTTATGTTTTGAATAAAGATGGAAATATGTAAATCCCCGACATAGTCCATTGGGTACCACCATTTTAAGGTGATTTAGAAATGCACTAAGGACATGTTATACTGGTCCAAATGAAAACAGTCAAGGGACTATATTTATGTGTGTGTATGTGTGTATATATGTGTGTATAAGTATGGAATCTATATTTCATATATTATATATTCACATATGTACTCGCATATATATACTACTCATATACTCACATACAAAAGTATATATATACTAGATATGCACATATATCTAGAGATGTATGTACATTTATGTATATAATATACTCATATTTATGCACATATTTCATTTATGTTGGTGTGTATACACATATACACACAACCACTTTTTAAAGTCAGAACCAACCATGAAATTAACTATTAACAAGACATATACAAGGGAAATGAAGATATTTTCAAAGGAAGGTGTTGGATGGGGGTGGGATAGAATGGAAAGTAGGATGGCTTGGGAAGGGCCTTCTGCTAAAGGTAAGAATTTGGTCTGAAGTTTGAATAAAGTCAGAAAAGCTAGGAGTCTGAGTTGAGAAGGAAGAACATTTCCCTGTACAACCTAGCTACTTCTAGAAGATTTATGGTGACCTGGACCCACTGGGGAAGCCCTATGCTATGGCCAGACCACCTCTGTTTTGTAGCAGATACTTTAATTTACGGACAATGATTGTATACTCCAGTCAAAGGCTGGTTGTGAAAAAGAAAATTACTAAGACAAAGGGTATCACTGGACTGTAAGACAGAATTATACTATGCGACTCTAGAAAACAGAACCATGTGTTCATCTTTCAGCTCCAGATATTCTCTCTGGCTATCTACCATGTCTGGAATACTCTCCCTCCTTTGCTCCCTACCATTGACATACCTAGCTTCCTTTAAGTTCTGAATAAAATTCCTCCTTCTAAAGGAAGCCTTCTCCTAGACTTTTTAATTCCAGTGCCTTCCCTTTGTTAATTATTTTCTATTTATCTTATAAATAGCTTGATATACACACACACGTGTATGTATGCAATCTATTTTATGTATTATTCACATATATATTGACATATATATATATATATATATATATATATATATATATATATACTACTCATATACTCACACACATATATGTAGATAGATAAACTGGATATATACATATCTAGAGATATATTTACATTTATGTATATAATATACACATATTTATGCATATATTTCATATATATATATATATATGTTTTTTATATTTTTCCCCCATTACATTGCAAGCTCCTTGAGGGAAATAATTATCTTTTGCCTCTTTTTTGTATAAATATAATATTTTGCATGTATAAATAGTATATATTACCTGATTGTTTGATTTGCTGGGCCTGTGATTTCACTGATATACGATG
Organism: Potorous gilbertii; assembly: GCA_028658325.1. Lineage (NCBI taxonomy): Eukaryota > Metazoa > Chordata > Mammalia > Diprotodontia > Potoroidae > Potorous > Potorous gilbertii. The sequence continues at coordinate 84,699,150 of CM053773.1, read as the reverse complement.
CCCTTCAAGAGGAAACCCCTGTACCAATGCATGCCAACATATCTTTTGTCTTTGAGCATTATAGACAGGAGCCAGGAGTCACTGAAAGGTTGTGTGTGACATGAGCAGGGACTTATGGGAGCAGAACTTAGAGCCAGACATTTCTGACCCAAAGGAAAGCTCTTGATCTACTATACCACACTGACTTTCTGAAGAGTTGGTCTGTGAAAAACACAATGGTCAAGTATGACCGATATTGTATACACACTGATAGAGATATATAGAGGATGTGGAAAGATAAATAGTTACATAGAGAAAGAAAGACAGAGACAGAGAGATAGAAGCAAAAACATAGGGACAGAGACAAAGAGACAGATTGAGATGATATAGAGCTTGGTATAGTTCAAGACCTGCCTCTGATACATACTAGCTGGTGTGATTCAGGACAAGTTACTCCATCTATATTGAGAGAGAGATAGACAAAGAGATAGTAATACATACACTTCTATTTAAATGTGGGCTTTGCTACCTATGTGATGACTTGGGGTCTCAGTTTACTCAGATATAAAATGGATGTGGATGCTTAGACTAGAAGAGTTTTAAAATTCCTTCAGTTTCTAGGTTCTATAAGTATTAAAGTTACCAAAATGAAGTTTCTAAGATTATTTACTTGTTTGTTTTGTACAGTGTAACATAATGTTTGTTTCGGTATTAGACTATTTTGAGGATTAATAAAATAATAATAATGGCTGAACTTCATTTGTAGTTCACAAAGTACTTTACATAACTATGTCATTGAATTTCTCACATTAACCTTATGAGGAGGTACCATAGGCTTTATTAACCTGATTTTATAGGTGAAGAAACAGTCTCTGAGAAGGTAAGTGATGTGTGCAGTGTCCCATGCATCATATAAGGGGTAATATTCTAATACAGCTCTCCTACTAATATACTATTTCTTGCTAAGTGTGTATGTTAAATATTTTATAGCAGATTGATCAGTTTTTTAAAAAGTAATATACCAATGTAAAAGTATCTTTATTGTCATTATTCAGAGTGGAACTGGGCTTTCACTGCTGTCAAAGACTCATAGTTAGGAACTGTCCTAGACAATATAAATGAATAACAATTGTTTAACCATTTAATCTTAAGATCCTTGTGCTGCTTATGGAACTGAGAGTTCAGTGACTTGCTCAAGGAGGGTCATAAAGTTGGCATATATGCCAGAAGAGGTATTTGAATCAGCTACATATATTGCCCTGACACTTTTTCATCTCCCTCTGTGAAATAAAGGTAATGTTAGCACCTACCTCAGTAGGTTGTTATCATAATCAAATGAGATAATGTTTGTAAAGTTCTTAGAGCAGTGCCTGTCACACAGTAGGTGTGTAAATGCTTGTTCCCTTCCCGCTCTTCTGCTGTATTAAATATGACTATTTTCCTAGACACATAGATCATAATAGAGTTCATGATGTCATTTGATTTTAAACAAAGCTAAAATATTTCAGTTGCAGAATTCATGATGTGCTTGTGAAACTCACTTTATGAAAAGAATATTTTCAGTGCACAATATCTATCCAAGGGGCACACAAAGTTACGAGAAAAAAGGAAGCATATTAACCTTAAAATGTAGCCTTAGAACTATATACCTAAGAGAGTAGCCCTTTTTAATGAAAGGTACACGTCACTATTAGTGGCAATCAAATCACTTTACAATGTTGGCACATGCCCAAGGATATACCCATCTCTCTGAATGGTGGAAGCAAAATGTACCATTCATAATCCTACCTTTTCCTTTAGGTATTTTCCTAAACTCTAAAGGAGGTTCCAACAAACTTCGTATAAGCGTTATCGTACTATACACAATGCATCCGTCATTAATCTTAGAAACAACTTTGGAACTATCTTTATGTGCTTATATACACAATGTGTTCCTAAATACCACATCTAAAAAATGTATTAACATAAAGGATAACCCATGTCCTACATGTAACCTGACTATGCATTCTCTGTTCCCTTTATCTGTCTGAATTTAGAGAAGATGGGGGGGTAAAAAAATTTAAATGAGCAGATTTTATTAGACAATAGCAAACAGGAGGGAAGAAATGTGAAGTAATGGAAAGTGGAGTAGTACATAATGGAGTAGATCATGGAAAGTACATAGATTCTAGCCTGTGCTCAGTTTTTAGAGATTTTAAAGTCCATTTGTGGAAGAATGTACAAAGGACGTCCTGAATTCAGCAGCCGCATGGGTACAATGTCCATGCAAACAAGAAATCAAAAATATGTATTTATTAAAACACGAAGATTGGTTTCCATTTTCCATCCAACAGAGAGAGAAAACAACACAGTAGTTCCTTGCAACTTGGACAGACCATTGAAGTATGACAAGAGAAGAACCAGATGAGATTTAAATACTCTCCTTGTCTCATGTACTCTTGTGTCTTCCCAATAGTATTACTCTTACTGAAAACTACGAGTTCAGGCCATTGGTTACAGTAAGATGAATACAATTTTTCTTTCTCAATGAGAAGTAGTTGAATTCTTTATGGCCCAGCCCAGGTCAAGGATTCCTTTAAGGGCCTACCCGAGGCCTTTCTTGATCTCTCCAGGTATTGACATTTCTTCCATTCTCCTCAACCCCACATGTTCACATGTTGTATTTATTTTTTTTGTTTCTGCATTTACTTATTGTTCTACAGTAAGCTGTAAGCTGCTTGAGGAAGCAGAGAATGTTTTGTTTTGGTGTCTGTAACCCCAAAGTCTGGTGGATAGAAAGTGCTTAATCAATGTTAGTTGAATTGAGCTGAATTCAATTGAAAATAATTATTTTTTCCTTGAAATACATTTATATTAGTGTTTAGTATTTCCAATAAAATTAGTTCTGAAAGCAAAGCTAATACTGATTCCTATTTTGGTTTGGTTTTTCTTTTGAACTTTTCAATGACAGTGATGCAATAATGTATCATGAATTAAGTAATGCTGTTTCTGCTTCTGAAAAAGAAATGCATATTTTTATATTACAATTTTAGTAATATTCTTAGATATAATACTTTATTCTTATTAAGGAAATAATCTCTCTGTATATGAATATATATGTATATGTATGTATATACACATACATACATACACACTTATATGTGTGTATAACATATGTATACATTTCCCTGTGGATCTTGGAGAGAAAAGTAGAGCATGAAAAGAAAAGCAAAACAAAGCCCTTTTAAATAGGTCACCTAAGGCAAATTTTTCACTTTAGTTCTGAAGTTTATATGTGGGATGACTAATTATTTTTTATTCATCTAGACCCATTTTTGAGTCTTTAAACTCAGCTAAGTGGGGGAATTTTTTTATTTCTCAATAACTACAAATATACTACAAACTCTTAGACTGATACCTTGCTATGTTCAGATCACTGACAGCCTAGTTTCTCTAGGTGTGATTTTCTAAAAGAATTCATTTAGTTTTTGATTTTGAAAATGATTCAGTTTTAGACATAGGTATTTAGGTCTCTGATTCAGTTGAACAGCAAGAGGAAAGACAATTTGGAATGTAAAAATGAAAATATTCTCAGCAATTTCCTGAGAATGTGTCTTCCCCAAAATATCTTGGTTGATTCATGTATGACCATTTCTTTCAGATGGAGCCCAATTGCAAATCCAGGTGCTTAACCTCCTCTTCTACTCTACCCCACCCTCAAGGAAACAAAAATAAAAATAATGCACATTTTTCTACATGTATGAGGAACTAACCCTGAGAGTTCAGATACAGTAATATGCATGGAAGGTTTTCTTTTTGTTGAGACTCTCCTCTTGTAAATACCAATCTGATCAGAATACAGTATGTCATTGGATTTCTAATTTTCTTTGAAAAGACCAAGCTATGTTAAGCAGCCTTTAGCAAGCTGTCACAGATGAGACCAATAAGCACATCCTGACTTAACACACATCAAGGGTTGCCAAGGATACACTGTCAAGGGACCAGGGTCAGGAGTCAAACTGACCAATATTGAGTAAATTACATTGGTTTGAATGATTCCCCCTGAGCTAGTAATGATATGGCGAGCACATAGTTCTGGCCTACAGACTGATAAATACTACATTTGAAGGCTACCAAGAAGACGTGTTTGAAAATTATTAAGTAGACACATTTACATATACGTAAATGAATATTATAGCAAATGTATAAAGACGTACACATTTTAAAGAGAAGTACCCTGATAACTTTCATCTATAAAAAGACACTGAAAACTGAATAACACATTTTAAGTCTGATAAAAATGATGCTGCTGGGGAAAAAAACGCCAGTTTTCAAGAATTCTACAACACTAGAAAAATACTTGCTATTATTTCATATGGCTCATAAATCATGGTCTTTCCAACGCAAATTATTTATAAAAATGAAATTTACTGATCAACAGATTAGAACAAAATCCTCAAATATCAAAAGCTAAGGGTGAAGGTTTCTGAAATAATCAATTCATTCATATGTATAGTCTTTTTTTAATTATTAAGAGGGCTAATTAAGAAGTAGGTAGATTATGTAGGCTTTGTGTTCTGTATTTTCCTTGCACTCAATGCAGCACTTAGTATATAGTAGGTGTTTAATGATTGCTTGTTTACCACATAACTATTGCTGCTCATGTTTTGGGCATTTTTAATCCCCAGACAGATTCCATTAGAGAGTAGAGGCGGGGAAAAAGGGAGAAAGGAATTTAAAAATAGTCCACTCTGCTACCGCTAGTCAGTTCTTTTAATAAAAGTTTTGGTATATGAAATGTTTAAAAACAATAATGAAATGAGGCAAGAGGCACTATTACATAATAACACAACCTCTCACCTAGATTTTTGGAGTCCTAGATTCTGGTCCTGTCTTCACCAATAACTCACTGTGTAATCTTGTACAAATCACTTATCCTCTTTATATTTTAGTTTCCTGCTCTATCAGATGTATAGGTTAGACCAGATGGTCTCTGCTGCCTCTCAAAAGTTTTAGAAATATTCTTGTTTTCCAAATTATACTCATTACCTTGGATCATTGCTAGTAACCTTAATCCTGTGCTCTGGTACTACATGTGTGTATCTAAGCATATATCTGTATTTAAAAGTTCCGAATTTTTTTCCCTCTCAGTCCTTCCCAATGCTGATTCCATAGAGTTGTTTTAACCTACCCAAGTCTAAACACCTGACTGAAGTGAAAGTATATTCACACAACACAGAACTGGGAAAATATGATCATAGGGAAACAGAAATAAACTGAGTTTAAATAACTTTTAAACATGGTATCTAGCTTATTTTGAGTCACAGACAATACAAATCTAAGATTCTATCTTTAAATTTAAAAATCATCTCAAAAACAGTGATAACATACAATGTACTAAATAATGAACAAAAGGGTTTTTTTAAAATAATTTTTCTGTTGGCACAATTGTAGGAGAAAGCAAGGGGAGGGAGGGCAGAGGCCAAATAGCCCAGAATCTCTTAAATAGCTTTTCAAAGGACTTTTCCAAGGATAACATTTCACCTCCTTGAAAGTAAATCTTTAGTACATCCATGAAAGAAACATCCTTAAAGCCTAAAATCATAATCATAGTAATTTCCAAACCTGTAGTGTCTGGTTTAGATTAATGTCATTAATTTGTAATATAGAGGCAGTTGTCATATAATTGATAGAGTGGTAGACTAGAAGTCAGGAAGTAATGAATTGAAATCGTGCTTTAGATACTTACTAGCTTTATAATCTTGACCATATCACTTAAGCTCTGTCACAGTTTTCCTCATCTATAAAATGGCAATGATACTAACAGTATTTACCTTGTAGGATTGTTATGAAAATCAAATGAGATATTTACAAAGTCACTTAGGACACTACCTGGCACATAGTAGGCACTCTCAATAAATGCTTTTTTGCCTTCCTTGTCTCCTACTTCCCTTGTATTTTAAAATTATGTTTTCTCCACCCAGGACTGGTTAAATTTTTTTGTCAGTATCACATAGCATGTTCATGTTACCAAAATAAAACATGTAGGATATATTTGTATAAAAATTAAAAAGTGGGAATTTATAGTACTTGTGGGTTATATATATCTGACAATAACTTTAAGAGCCTTCAGTAAAATAAGATATTAGATTATAAAAGGGCTTCTTTTAAGTTTTGAAATAGATAACTTTTCAAATTTGAAAATTAAACTAATTCAAAGCTCTCTGTCTTTCTCTCTGTCTCTATCTCTCTCTCAATATTGATAGACATATAGACTTTTTACAGGTTAAATCTTAACATCTCTGAATCTCAATGACAGAAATAGTGGCAAAAATGTCAAGTATCTTTCCAGCTATATGGTTAGGAAGACAAGGATTCCAAGGACTAAGGTGAATTGAATTGATAAAAATGCTGAGTTTTGTCTCTGGTCAATTGGGATACTGTCCAGCAACGGGCTAGAGGCAAGATAATTAAGTCTCCCTTCCCAATTTAGTACTTTGTAGAATTTCCTAGCAATCCATTTAAAAAGAGAGAGAGCGAAAAGACCTAGCATCTAGTGTGTCACTGTTTTTGTTGAATTGTCTGCCAAGGTGAGAAATCCTATTCTGTGGACTTCTTCTAGTTGAAGGGTCCCTTACATTTCTGTCTGAATAGAGGCCTGCCTGGATATTTTAAATGTCCTTGTTTTATTTCCCATAAGTCCTACAATCTACACTAATTACATTGTGATTTCAACATTGGTATCAATAGAGATGGTGACTTATGAGGAAGATGCCAGAATAAGTTTACTGCAAATAAAAGACAAGAAAATTAATAAATCACAGTTCTTTTTAAATAAAGAAAGCAAATTCTCTGTAAGGCAAACTACTTAAACCACAATTAGTTCATTCATGCTTTGGCACCAGAAAATATTGCTGTTAGAGCTATAGTGAAGTCTTTACTCAAGATTTAAACTCTGGCAAACCCAACCACTTGCTATCTTGAATCTACTATGTACTGTTCACTTCTGCTTACCATGCTTTTCAGGACTACTTTTTTTTCTTGAATATGGAAAGCAATGAAGAATTTTCCCCCTTATTTTTTAGTGTTTCCTCTGAAATGATCCAGTGAAGAATAATTGCTAAAAGGTATCTGTACAGAACCAACTTTTTGGTGTCCATCTACCCATTAGTAATAAACTCATTCTTGAGCACAAATGTATGGTAATATGAGTAGTACTCATGTAAAAGTTTGATTTGCTTCTCCTGTCCATGGAGTTTTGAGTAAGTTGAGGATCCCAGGGGTATTCTGAGTCAAGTGCTTAAGTGTTTTAAAACTTAAGCAGTATATTTATGGAGACATTAATTTTTCTTAAAGAATAAACTCTCCCATTAGACTTTACCACATTTTTACTCAATATGTTTTAAGTTCTCCAATTTCCCATTAATGCAGAAATCCAAGGTAATAAGGACCATTTGCAGATCCATTGCTGTCTTGGGTACTAAGAATAGACAGACAAAAATGGAAAAGTCCCTGCTCAGAATGGGCTTACTGTAGGGAAAATAGCATGTACTCATAGAAAAATACACAAAATCAGTACAAGACAGTTTTACCAGGGAGACTTTAGCAACTGAGCCTGGGCCAAGGAGGATCAGAAAATTGACCCATATAGGAAGTTGTTTTTTGGCCTGAGCTTTCAAGTAAACTAAGCATTGTAAAAGAAAGAGGTGAGAAGGAATTTCATTCTCTGCATGGGTGACAGGCAATGCAAAAGGCATAGAGATGGAAATATTATATGTGTGGAACATCAATGATTACCTGTTTGATTAGATGTCAATTCATGAAGTGAGTAACCCAAATATTAGACAGAGGATGTGAAGTGCTTGCAAAGTAGTTTGTATTTGATTCTAAAGATCAAAACAGGGAACTACTATTGTGTTATTAGGTAAGGGAGTAATGTGAGAAGTTTAGTATGGCAGCTATGTGCAGGAGGGTTTGGGAAGGGAAAGGAGTTAGGGTGCTGTAGCAGCTGGCAAGGGGAGAACTGATGAGATTCTGAACTAAGGTGGTGCCCCCACAAATGGAGAGAAGGGATGAATGCAAGAGATACTATGAATGCAGAAATGATAAGATTTGGGAATTGGTTGGATATGCAAGATGAAAGAAAGCAAAGAATTGACAATAATTCTGAAGATTCAGACCCAGATGACTAGAAATGTGGTATTTGCCCATGACAGAAATAGGAGTCTGGAAGAAGTATAGGTTTGGAGGAAAAGATAACAAGTTTTGTCTGAAGCATGTTGAGTTTGGTTCCCATTATATCAAGATGGCCCTCAATGATTCTTAAATAACTGACTCAACTATGGTATTTTGCTCATTTTTTATATGTTTATTTATTTATTTTTAGTTTTCAATGATTTCTACAAAATTTTGTGTTCCAAATTTTCTCCCAATCTCTCCCCTCCCCCACACCAAAACACCATGCATTCTGATTACCCTTTCCTCCAATCTTCCCTCCCTTCCATCGTACCCCTCCCTTCCCTTATCCCTATCTTCTTTCTTTTCTTGTAGAGCAAAATAGATTTCTATACCCCATTACCTGTATTTCTTGTTTCCCAGTTGCATGCAAGAACAATTCTCAACATTTATTTATAAAACTTTGAGTTCCAACTTCTCTCCCTTCCTCCCTCCCCACCCATCTCCACTGAGAAGGCAAGAAATTCAATATAGGCTATATATATGTAGTTTTGCAAAAGACTTTCATAATAGTCATGTTGTATAAGACTAACTCTATTTCCCTCCATCCTACCCTGCCCCTCATTTATCTATTCTCTCTTCTGACCTTGTCCCTCCCAAAAGTGTTTATTTCTAATTATTCCCTCCTCCCATTTGCCCTCCCTTCTATCATCCCCTCACCCCACTTCTCCATTTCTTCCCTACTTTCCTGTAGTATAAGATAGATTTTCATACCAAATTGAGTGTGCATGTTATTCCCTCCTTAAAGCAAATGTGATGAGAGTAAGCTTCACTTTTTCCTTCTCATCTCCCCTCTTTTGCTCTCCATTAAAAAAGTTTTTGCTTGCCTCTTTTATGAGAGATAATTTGCCCCCTTCCATTTCTCCCTTTATCCTCCCAACATATTCCTCTCTTACCCCTTAATTTTGGTTTTAATCCTAGTTCCTTTGACTTGTGGAATATCATAGTCCAAGTCCTTCTAGCCCTTAATATAGAAGCTGCTAGATCTTGTGTTATCCTGATTATATTTCTACAATATTCAAATTGTTTCTTTCTAGCTGCTTGCAATATTTTCTCCTTGACCTGGGAACTCTGTAATTAGGCTACAATATTCCTATTAGTTTCTCTTTTTGGATCTCTTTCAGGACTTGACTCCCCCAGGGTCTTCAGGCTGAGGGCTCCTAAAATGAATGCTGTGCCACAGCAACTGCTGCCACTCTGAGGCCACCAGGGCCAGACAACAGTCCCTTCTCACCCAGGTGAAAGAGCTTTCCCGCTGACCTTTGAAACTGTCTCTGGCATTTGTGGGTTGAAGGATCTGGGAACTGCAGCTGCTTCTGGAGATTCTGCCTCCTGAGGCCTGCTTCAGTGCTGTCCCTGCTGCTGCACTGCCAAGGCTGGGCTGCACTCTGCTCTGCACCTGGTGCACTAGACCTTTCCTGTTAGACTTCTAGGCTGCCTTGGGCTGGAAATCTCTTTTGTTCTGTCATTTTGTGGCTTCTGCTGCTCTAGACTTTGTTTAGAGTCATTTTTACAGATATTTTGTGGGCTATTGGAGGGAGCTTTTACAGGTTCATCCTTCTACTCTGCCATCTTGGTTCCGCCCCTTGTTCATTTTTCTTAACCTTAAAATACTCAAGGTATTTCTGGTTTTTCTACACTCTTGGTAGACACATATAGTGGCAAGGCACAGGATCTCTCTAGGTATTTTTTTGTCATGGACTTGTTCTAACCATTTTAGTTGCTCTGAACTGTCCACTGTTGGGGGAAAACAACTGGGGAAAGATACTGTTTATATTGCATTTTATCCAATCTGTTTTTTTAAAGATAACATTACAGAGTGAGAAAATGTGCTAGAACAGGAACATGTCAAACGTTTGCCTCAGTTGAAATACATGATCAATTAGTCAATAAGTATTTATTAAGCACCTACTATGTTCCCGATGCTAGACTAAGTGATGGAAAGACAAAGAAAGGCAAAAAAAAATCCTTTCTCTTAAAGAAATAATGAGAGAGACAGCATTAAAACAATTATGTACAAGAAGATTATACAGGATAAATTGAAGAATATCAACAGAAGGAATGAACTAGCATTGAAGAAGATCGAGAATATGTTGTGCTGCTATGGTAAGGCTCAGCCATAGACTGCTTTCTATCTCTGGGGTAACTAAGGCAAGTTTGAAGAGGCTAGTCACTTGATGTTGAATCATCTGTCTACAGCAATCCATGAAACAAAGAAACAGACAAAATGATGCTTAGTCTTCTGTGACCCCTTCCCTCATTTTGCTTCTGCTTTGAAAGAGGCAGAATGTGGGGAGAAGAGTAGTGGGTGCCAAGAATTACAGTTTATTAGTTTGTCAATTCAAACGTATCTATTGGTACTATAAAATGTGAGAATTTTGTCAAATAACCAAAAAGTGAACAAAATATGAGAATAACTTAATTCTGCCTATCTTGGCATTCTCACTATGAATAAAACCAGAAATAGGTAAGTTTCAGCTAAATGCAAGTTTGACTCATAGGGTCCCTTGGAATGACAAATAAAGGCATTGATGCAGTAGGATTCACTATGTGCTCAAAGGCAACAATAAATATCATTTCATGGGACATTATTCATGTCATATTGTAGTGCTCGTAATATGTACTGGCAAAAATATTATCATGAAAGTAACTGTAACTTAAGCCTATAGACAATGAAGAGACAAAGTCTATGAAAACTTGATAAGAACCCCCTTACGTAAAGGTAGGCATGAGTAATGATGGTGAAAAATTAAGTTCAGGAGAAAGGAAGCACAGAAATAATAGATTTGGAGATTGTACAGTAAAGCTGCTGCTTACATATCTTGACTATCTTCCTCAAGTAAAGAACTAGAAAGTGCTATCTGGCAAGCACTGTATAATATATCCATACATATATATGTATATGTATGTACATATATACATATATAAATACACACACATACACACACAGAATGAGAATTGAAGCAAGGAAGGAAGGAAAGAAATAAAGAGATTTATATTAACAAATAATTTGCTATTGATGTCAATATTCTAGAATTAGCAACATTATTGATAAAATACAGATTTAAATGTATAAAAAGATAGAAGAAATAGCACTCAAAAAGATCTGTGATCTCATAGATTTGCGAGTTTCCTACAATGAAGCAGATCACAAGTCATCCATCCCTACCCATTCTACACAATTTTTGTTCACATCTTCCTTTAACTCTGACACAGGAGCTCCATGCTGGAAGCCTTCTTCATTTTCTCCAGCCATTCTGAGGGTTCCAGCTGAATTCTATAGTTGCTCATCTTTCACCTCTCATTCCTATCATATGACAAACCTATTTTCACCTTGTATGATATCTTAGATGAGTTGTTTTACTTCTGTTTTTCAGAGTTCCTTATTAGTTAAACATGCATCCAGTTCGTGCTTATCAGGCACCCCTCCATTGTTATATTTGAGAAATTGACTTTTAATTCTTCCAAAGTAGAGGCATTCCATGTCTTGTTGCCATATGAAGCTGGCTAAATATTAGCTTTGAAAAATATACCTCTGCTTTCATGGGAAGCTTAGGGATAGTAAAAGAATCTTTTGATTTTCTGAGTACAATCTAACCTGCTTTCCTCCTGTTTAACTCTAACCCCAACATCTGTAATGTCTGCCCCAGATGAAATACTGCGTTACTATATGTAAAATGGAATTTTGTATTCTCAATATATTTAATTGTGACATGAAAAAAATGTGACTCATTGAATATTACTTATGAAAGTCTGCTTGCTGCATACTACTGGCCTAATCAAGGATGTCCCAGAAAGATTTCATGTAGATATAAGTAGTCATATCTAGTAGGAACTGAAATTCTTTCTGTCAGCTTTTTAAGTATCAATAATTTTCAAGATATTTTCCATACCTTAAGTGTTGCTCTATAGTTATCTTAATTTATTAGTTCCTCAATACTCTCTCCATTATGTCAAATCCAGCAAAAATTTTCTCCATATATTTGGCATAATTTGACTGCATTTTTCATTTTTTGTTTTTTTCTACTTCCATTTTACCTCTTCTAAAAGCACAACGAACACTGTGATGTTAGAATCCAAGTGATGCAGTTCTTCTCTACTTGACTGATAAAACAGTCTATTATTATGACTTTTGCAAATGTTTTTGATTTTCCTTCTATTTCTCATCTTCCTTTCTATTTCATCCTTGAATGCTCTTGAGATCAGTTTGCTTAGCTGGATATCTTCACAAACATGTTTTTTTTAAATGGCTTTAGGGGGCGGAGCCAAGATGGTGGAGTAGAAAGACTCACATATGCTAGCTCTGAACAGAGCCTATGGATTTCCTCTAAAAAGAACTCCCAACAAATGCTGGAACAGTGGAAGCTGCACAGCAACACACTGAAGGAGATTTCCGTTCCAGAGAGCCTTGAGAAACCGATCCCAGAGGGCCATCGCGCACCCGGACGGGAGTGGAGCTCAGCCCTGTCCTGGCAACGTGGCACTGAGAGGAGCAAGCAGATCTGAGTAGCCTTCAGGGAAGGAATCTCCAGCAGCCACGAAGGTCCCTCCACCCACAGACTCACAGGTCAGTGAGACAGATGGGCTGAGAGGGGAGCGGGGTGTCTCCAAGACTCAGGCCCCCTTGGGAAGCAGCAGCAGAAGCAGTGGCAGAGGCAGCAGGTGGCCAGAGGCTCCCAGAGCAGGCAGGAGCTCAGGCAGCAGCTCCATTACAGAAGGTCTCTGCATAAAACCCTGAGGGAACTGAGCCTGGGAGGTGGCCCTGCCCCGACCTGAGCACCAGAAATTAAGCTCCCATTGAATAGCAGCCAGGCCTGCCACCAAAAGTCCTGACGCTGGGGAGCAGCATTTGAATCTCAGACACCAAGCACTAGCTGGGCAGACCTAGGCCAGGGTGGAGAGCACTCTCAGAAGTCAAGTAACTGGCTGGTAAAATGGCCAGAAAAGGGGGAAAAAAAGACCATAGAAGGTTATTTTCTTGGGGAACAGATGATTGAGCCATTCCTCTCTGAGGAATAAGACCAATGCTTATCATCAGGTAAAGACATAGAAGTCAAGGCCTCTGTATCCCAAACATCTGAAATACATATCCAATGGGTTCAGGTCATGGAAGAGCTCAAAAAGGATTTTGAAAATCAAATTAGACAGGTGGAGGAAAAACTGGGAAGAGAAATGAGAGAGATGCAAGAAAAGCATGAAAATCAGGTCAATACCTTAATAAAGGAGACCCCAAAAAAATGCTGAAGAAAATAACACCTTGAAAAATAGACTAACTCAATTGGCAAAAGAGGTTCAAAAAGGCAATGAGGAGAAGAATGCTTTCAAAAGCAGAATTAGCCAAGTGGAAAAAGAGGTGCAAAAGCTCACTGAAGTACATAGTTCTCTCAAAATTAGAATGGAACAGATGGAGGCTAATGACTTTCTGAGAAACCAAGAAATCACA
>CM053773.1:84644693-84685014 GCA_028658325.1 Potorous gilbertii | reverse complement strand
ATCTTGGAGTTGAGATATTTATCAGAAAAAACTGCAAAGATTTTTCCCCCACTTTTTTTCATTCTAATCTGAGCTGTGTTTGATTTACTTATGCATTTAAAAAAATTTTGTAATCAAAGCTTCCCATTTTATTTTCTATTATCCTCTTGATCCCTTGTTTGGTCATGGACTCTTTTATCCATAAAGCTGAAAAATATTTTCTTCTTTTTTCCTTTAATTTCCTACTATTATGTTGTTGACATGACATTATCTTTTATATTTTGATCATTTATTGATTTAGAGGTTGTCTTGGCATATGATAAGAGATGTTTGTCTAAGTCAAATTTTGTTCATTTGGATGCCCTATTGTAAGATTTTGTCAAGTAGTAAAATCTGACAATAGGAACTGGGATCTTTTGGTTTATGGAATACTAAGCTAATAGGTTTGTTCTATGTACTATAGTTTGTGTTCCCATTTTTCCATCTTTTATCACTATAATTATAATAATATAGTATAATATAATAATTATAGTTACTATACTATTATTTCTAAGACTATATCAAATAGTGATGACAATTGCCATCTTTACCGTTTTTGTCTTTATACATTTAGAAAAGATTCCATTTGTTCCATTATATATATTGTTGTTCTAGATTCTTTGCTGGTATTTTATCTATTTATTTTGTATTAATGTTTATGATAGATATTGGTCTATAGCATTTGTTTGTGGTTTTGTGTTTAATTATATAGATCATATGAGTATCACAGAAAGAATCATGCAGGACCACTATTATTATTTTTGCAAAAAGTTTGTATAATATTGAAATTAAATGCTCTTTGAATGATTGATAGAATTCACTTAGGAAACTAATCAAAAGTACCTTTCTGTTTGTTTTTTTGAGACTTCATGCATTCCTTGTTTAATTGTTTCTTACGAGATTAGGCTTTATAAATTCCCTATTTCTTCTTCTGCTAATCTGGACATTTTAAACTCTTATAAATATCTACTATTTTTCTGTAACTTGTCAGTTTTATTAGCATGTAGTTGGGTAAAACTGTTTCTAATATCCTTTATCTGTTCTTCATTTGTTGTGAATTCTTTTTAATTTTTTAAACTGATAATATTGATTTCTTCGTTTAACAAAATTACTTTATAGTTTATCACTTTTACTGTTTTCTTCAAAAACCAAACTTCGTTTTATTAATTTAATTTTTAAATTTGAATTTCATTTATCTCTTCTCTGATGTTCAGAATTCCTATTTTGGTATTTATTTTTAAATTGTTAGTTTTCAAGTTTTACTTGTTTGGTTAAATATAAATATTTCTCGCTTGAAATTTGTTGATCCTTTTTTCTCACTTTTGTTGAATAAATTGTTCAGGGATATACATATAGCCATAAGCACTGCTTTGGCTTCATCCTAATCATTTTGGCATGCTGTCTCTGTCTCATTGTTGTCATTACTTTCAATTAAATTATTTAGCATTTTTTCATAATTGGTTCTGTGTCCCATCAATGCTTTAGGATCATTTTGCTTAGTCTCCAGTTAATATTAATTCTTTTATCAACAGACACATAAGGAATATTTTTTTTCATTTTTGTTACTGCTTTTCTGGAATTATTTAAGAGACTTTTATTTCTAAATATATGGACCATTTCTGAAAAGGTGTCTCACACAGTTGAGAATTATGAATATTCCTTCCTGTTTCTGTTCAACAATCTAACTTTTCTAAAATTCAATTCAGATCCTTTTTTTGTTTAAATTTGACTGACTCTGAAAGACTTACATTAAGATACCCACTAAGTTTTATTGTTTCTCCCTACCTTCAAAGAGTTTAGCTTTTCCTTGAAATTAATTCAGTCTATAGTACTTTTAGCAAAATATATTTTCTTTGTTTACCTTTTTCAGTTAAATCTCTTTTTCTTTTACCTTGTCTGAGATAATGATAATGCTCCTTCTTAGAATTCAGCTGAGGCATAATAGATTTTGTTAGAATTCTTTTTTTTTTATAGGGTAAGTTTAATGTTTCAATTATGTTTCTTACAAACAACATACTGTTTGTAAGATCCATTCTGTTATCCTATTATGTTTCATTTTATGTTCATCCCAGTCATATTCACAGTTCTTAGCATTAAATATTTATTTCCTTCTATCATATTATATTTTTCCCCTTCTCTGTGCTCTATGGTCTCTTTATCACTGGTTCTCACTCTGACTTTCTTTCCTTTCAAAATAATTTTCAAAACTCTCTTATGGAGCTAAGGGTTTGTTTTCCTTATGATTAATTTCTCCTTTAATCAACCCTCCTTCTTGTTTCCCCCCCCCTTTTCTTTATTTTCCTGTTGAGCTGAATGCAATTCTTCCTCCAAAAATATCTTTATATGTGTTTGTATGTGTGACCTACCTCTCTTTAACCAGGTCAGAAGAAAGTTAGGTTAAAGTAATGCCTTCCTAATACCTTCTTCATTTGTATATAGTTTGTATACACTTGAATTATAATGAGTTATTCTACTCTTCCCCTTCCCCATACCACCACCATTTTCTCCAATGTACCTTTTCCCTTTTTTTTTCTTTCATTATTATCAAAATACAACTGAACAACTCCAGGGAACTTTGCCTCAATTGAGAATTTGCAAATTAGAGGAATCTGAGAAACTCTTGAAGAATCTTTCCCAGTAGGGATTATTCTTATGAAGTAGGGAGGAAACACTGTTTGTATCAAGAGCAAGTAAAGTCATCAAAGATTTCTTTAACAGCTACTATGTGCCCTGCACTATGTGAAACACCAGAGATATAAAGAAACACAAAAAGTCTTTGCCCTCAAGGAACTCATTATCCAACATGGGGAGCCAACATGCAAATAACTACACACAAACAAGGTAAAAACTTGAGAAATTGGAGATAATTTCAGAGGGAAGGTAACATTATTAAAGGGTTGGGTTGGGAGGGAGGTAGGACTTCTTAAAATTTTATCTAGAATTTGAGAGTTGAAGAAAATCAGGAGGCAGAGAAAAGGAGAGAGTATTTCAGCCACAGGGGATATCAAGTGGAAATTCAATCAGGAGAAGGCTCATTTATAAGAGGAAGAGAATGGAAGCCAAAGTCACTGAAGCTCCTCCCATAGAACCTCCCTCTTTATCATAATCTTACAGAATAACCTTGAATACTGAGAAGTTATGCCTCTCCATGTTCACATAGTATGTGCAGAAGCAGGATTCGGAAAAGGCTCTGTCACTGCTTCTTGATTCTGCCTCTTACGTAGCTGCTTAGTTACTTTGCAACTATTTCATATATATAAAGTTTATACCTATATATGGACATGTTGTCTATTCAATTAGAATGTAAGTTCCTTAAACTTACATCCTTGAGGTGAAGGAACTTATTTTTACTATGTATAATCTTGAGTAATTTTGTTGGGTTTGTGCTATTAGGCTGAAGGGTGGTGTCCTGCTTTGAGTACCTAGACTGAAGCACAGACATCGCATCCTTCTGTGATGAGTGACAAAACACCATGTAATTCACACATAAGTTTTCTTTTAATACTGTAAAAATTCTTTATTTAACTTCTTGAACAGATGAGGACTCCAATGTGTTTTCAAGTTTTCTCCTCAATTGATGTGCTATGCTACTCCTTCGTTCCTCAGTCACCATTTTATTAAAGATTTCTTCCACCTCACATGGAAGAAGGAATTAGGTCACAAGCTAATTCCAATATATTATATATATTATATGTATTTTATATATATATATATATATATATACTATATAATCAAATTCAAAATCAAAAAATATATATATACTATATAATCAAATTCAAAATCAAAAAATATATATATACTATATAATCAAATTCAAAATCAATATATATATAAGATAATCAGATTCAATATAAGCATGACTAGTTTAAGTGTTTTACTTAGGTAAATCGTTATTTGTAAAATGACAGACTATTTCAGCAATAATTCAATTGGAAAATTATAATGTTGTTCCATAATGCCAATATATAACCAATTACCAAAGAACAATACACAGCTGACCAAACAACATAGTCAAATTGGATAAAGCTCAGCAAAAAATAGTAATAAGCATCACATTTAGTCATGGACAAGCTACACAATGGTAATAGGTATAACAATGAAGGCAACCACAAAACAGATGGTATTCTCACTGGTGGCACCAAATATCAAGCATTGATATTCATGAATGTTGGAATAGTACACAGGTGCATCTCTCCACCCTAAGTAAGATCCTAAAACCAATGGGGATGGCAGAATATGTATGTATCCCCAGGTTGCAAAAACTGTAAAGATGGGTTAGAGTTGGGAAAGGAGTGATATCCCAGCGCTGTGCTAGGAAAGGTCAGTCTCACTTGTAGGGCTCCTAGAGCTGTCCCTAGCCCTCATGCCATAAACAAATGCACAATAGGAAATGCAAGGAAAGGGTCAACCACAGATATTTATGAAAAGTAAGAATAAGATATATATATATATATATATATATATATATATATATATATTCAAGTTTAGATATTTTTTAAAGAATACAGAACTAAATGCCTTGCACACAGTTGAAGTGAGGCAAAGTGTTGGTTGGGGATGAGGGAGGAGGCTGAGTAAAGCCCAACATTTCCTTCATTCTGTTTATCTCTTAGCACTCCTGCTATCAGAATAATAACTCATAATTAAAACAGCAAGAAGAAAACCTTAATTTTTACTATTTGACTTGTCTGTTTAGAGGTCACCTCTCATGGTTTTCATTGATGGCTTAGGATTTGAAAAAGGAAACTGTAGATGTCTGTCTCTACCACTGGCCACCTTGATCTTAATATCTTTACTTTTTCAAGTGTCAGAGGAAACCCCAAATCTCCCTCCTCTGCTCAATTTGGCCTCTCATATAAAAACTACAAAACTCCCCCAAAGGGGAAAAAGCCCTGCACTCCAGTCCTAATATCATGTTAACTTCCTTTATTCCTAAACTTAAAGGAAATAGAACTGCTGGTGTTTTTGTCGCCATTCAAAGCCTTACTGGAGGCCTACTATAGCTGTATTTTCTATTCTAAGAATATTTTCTGGCACAAAGTAAGTGCTTAATACATTCATGTTGCCTAATTTGGTGAATAAAGGTAATGTTTAAAGATCTGTTCATCCTATCTGCCAAAGTTGTTTACCACAGTCATAGAGAAGATACCACACAGAGACCAGATTGGAGAGGGATTCCTTAGGAATGAAGATACTCAGATACTTTTGTTTAGGGGTGACACTGTTCTGGTTACTTAAAGCTTCAGGATTCCTGGACAGTATTCATAACCACTCAAAAATATCTGATCTAATCATTCATGCAGAAAGACTTAAGTGGATGAAGAATGCTTATTGCCCAGAATATAAAATACAGTTAAATAGAAAGCCTATATACTTCTTATCTATTTGTGTATCTCATGTTTAAACCCTGAAAATACACCACAGGGTTAGCCCAGAACTAAAAATGGGGACGGAGCAGGCTAGTTGTCGTTTTGAAAAATTTCTGAGAATCTTTAATGATCCTTCTCTTTTCTTTAGAACAAAAAGGTCTATTTTTATATCAACATTCTGTTGATATTTTCGTATGGTGATAAGTCATGAAGCACTATCATCTCTGAAGAAATAAAAACAACATATTCTACTTTTTTGCATGTGTCAGGGATTCCTTTGGCAGTTTAATGAAGATTGCCAAATGGCCTTCCATGAATACTTTATCAGAATATTTTTAAATACATAAAATAAAATATATAGGATTATGAAGAAAACCAATTACATTGAAATATGGTTATCAAATATTTCTTTAAAAAGTTCATGGACTCGAGTTTGAGAAGTCTTGTCAACAAAGGATTAGAATAAAGGACACTGTCCAAGAAATGTATGATTGAAAAAGATGATGGAGCTGGTTGTATGGCAAGAGTGAGAGTTAAGTAGTAGAAAGCTTTTGTACTTCATTGGTATACTTACAATGTGAAAGGAAATTCCCTGACATGTTATGCAGACCCTCTGTGATGAACTGATGAGAGGACATGAATGAGGTGAGCAGGCATTGACAGGTTGTGAGCTACACATTTCAAAGGGAAGCTATATGATGTATTCCCTGCTAGATAGATAGATAGATAGATAGATAGACAGACAGATAGATATAGATACATTCAGTACTTAAGATAGTGGTATAGTGCTTAATTGGAAATAGATGTTAAATGAATAAAATGAAATTAAATTACAAATTTTACAGCTGAAGTTAATGGGTTAGGTTAGTTACACCTAGTAGGTTTAGGTTCAACTTTTCTCCCATCAGTAGATTTAACTATCAATCCATTAATATTGTTCTAATAACTATTTTAATGACTGATTTTCAACATAGAGAATTAAATCTCTTAAAACAAGATCCATCGTGTACAGAAAATCTAAGTAGACATTTTTCAGTTTCCATGTATAGGTACAACATAAAGGTGATATTTGCAATTGGGAAGCAACTAATACAAAAAAAGTGTTAAGGTTACCAACAAAAACTCCTGGCCTTTCCTTTTATCTAGTTAACAGTTGTTAATTTTTTTTAAGTAACAGGGATAATACAGTAGGGTGACAGATTTCTCAGCAGGTGCCAAAATGAATACTTGCCTAAAAAAAATGTCAAAATGTGGATGTGCCTCCAATCATTTAAAAAATAGAAGGTGATAAGTTGAAAATGTCAGGTAATTGGCAGACAGATAGAAAGTTAAACTGTGTCCTCAGTGAAGAAAATTAACCAGCAGCTGCCAGCAGAGGCCCCAAGGTCATCTGAATGCCAGAATCAAGTAAAGGCCAATCATTCAGAAGGGGTTCTCTGCTGATATTTGCCCTCCCTGGTCATTTTCAGATCTCTTAGGAACTGCCCTGAACTACTGCCAACACGTGTTCATTTCTAAAAATTACACAGATTGTGATTTATTACCCATCACACTACAAAAATCCATTGTGAATTAAATCAGCCCTTTGTTTAAATTGCTCCTCGGCAATACGTATCATATCATCATAAATGACATTGAAGTTATAATCTACAGTAGTCTGCTTCAGCCACTGATAAGGCTGCACCAAGGGACGATCAATACTTACTATTCATTTTTGAAATTATCTTCACATTGATCCCTGAACAAGCGCCAGCAACACAGAGGCACCGCGGCTTTAATACAATAATTATATAAAGGTTTACAGGCTCATCCTCCCAGCCAATAAAAGCTGTCAGCTGGCAGGGACAGTTACAATCCCATAATCCATCAAAATGCTGTTCTCTGACCTATGGGCTTCTGGGCTTTCAGGAGACCTCGATAAACAGGCTCATAGAGGAGAGACTAGTAACAAACACTGGCAAAACAAAGGCAACCGATTCATATTACTGATTACCAAAAAAAAAATCTCCTGGAGCCTGCTCCCTTTCTATCATGGCAACAATGAAGGGTGTTTTTATGGTAATGCGCTAAATAGGAATGAAGCTACTTATTTTTCTGTTTGTTTATTTTTTTTAACTTCTTATCAGGAATGACTTTGAGCCAAATGACACACTCTAATGAAGTAAGCTCATAGAAACAGCATCAGATACTAGAAATCTGACAGAAGTCTCAGAAATGGGACAAGCAAACAGAACAATGGGGATGACAAGTAGCCCTAAAGTTGGAACACCAAAAAACAGAACAAGAGAAAAAAAGCCCTGAAGAATGGGAAGAAACTCACTAGTGGATTTAATTTGATTTTATATTTTGATGGCCTCATTTAGACTTGAAGCCAGCGCTTTTTTATTTTTAATCTTATTGCTATCTTTTTTTATCACCTTCATTTCCAAATATATCCCAACTCATCAAGTTGTCCCTTAAAATAAAATATAAAAAAGGAAGGAGAAGAAAAGACTCTCAGCAAAATTAATCTGCACATCAACCTAGCCTATAGTATATGCGATGGTCCCATAATTTCTCACCTCTGCAAAATAAAACGGTGACCCAATTTCTCATCTCCTAGTACTGTCGTTATAATGAAGAAGCATTCAGCTTAGTTCTCTCCTTCCCCACCAATGAATTTTAAGTGAGGATGTAACAGTATTAGCACTGTATTTTCATAAGTAAATAAAGTATATTTACCATAGAAGTTTACTTTGTATAAGTGATACAGTGACAGAAGAAAAAAAAACAAAGCTAACATTTATATAACTCTGGCTATATGCCAGGCATTATATGTATATACATATATATATACATATATATATATATATATATGTATATATATATATGTATATACATATATATATATATATATATGTATGTATGTATGTATAAAGGGCTTTACAACTGAGACAAACAAATCAGCTGCTTTTGCCCAGCATCACAGAGTTAATACTATATCTGAGGCTGTATTTGACCTCAGTTCTTCCAGACTCCAGGCCTACCAATCTATCCACTATGCTACCTAGTTACCCTAAATGTGTCTTCAAGTCCATTTCTAAAATTCTGGCAGCTATTTTCAGTTTTATTGACATTATTTGCAAATGGAAATTCTGGTATTAAAGGGAGAAAAATTCATTCAAATATGGAGCTAAGGAAAGTGTGGAAAAGTATGGCAACTAAGGAAAATTGGACCCTTCTTATTAAAAATAATACAATATCTTAAAACTACTGTGAAAAGAGGGAAGAGGCAAGGATATCTTCGTACCTTGGAAAGAATATTAGATTAGTATTCAAAAGATACAAGGAGAGAAAAACAGCATAAAAAAACAAACAGAAAAAACTTAAACACTGCTGAGTTCTGATTCTGGCACTAAACTTTGGCAAATTTTAATTCCGACCTCCGGGTGCATAGGATCTTTGATTTACCACTAGAAGGAGTCAGAGAAGCAAATATGTAATTTTCCTAAGGTTTTGATCACTTCTCCAATATCCCTTCCAGAACCAAAGTTTTATGGTTTTTAGAAATAAGGGATTTCTTTAATCTTTATAACTATCAGTCAGTCAAAAACATTTATTGTTCCTCCTATGTGTCAGATAACGTGCTGAGCTTTAAGGACACAAAGAAAGGTCAAAAAAAGACTCTGCCCTTGAGGGCACAATCCAATGCTTAAGACAACATGCAAAAAACTATGTACAGACAAGTTACAGATATGTGTGTGTATAAACATATTGGAATATAGGCTAAAAAGGAAATAATCAACAAAGGAATTCACTAGAATTAGGAGAGATTGAGAAATTCTTCCTGGAGACATTTGAATAGATAGCTACCATGGTAACATACTTCCACTAGACCCTGGCATGGAACTTTCCCTAGCTTCTTAGTTTGTCTTATCGTATTGGTCTCTGAGAATGCCTCAAAAGGCTTGTGACTCATGGTAAAGTCAAAGGATTTGCCAGCCTCTGTGACACTCTACTGAAATTTCTAGAGTTGAGCAAAGCAGAGAGATGGGATACAGCCATGATGGAAGACAGACAAAATAAGAAGCCTCTCAGAATTTCAAGCTTCCTTCAAGAATCAACTTTATCTTTATCGATCTACCTACCTATAGTATATTTACATATATGTACACACATATACATGTATGTACATGTATGTGTACATGTGTACATGTATGTGCACATATAAAATATATTATCATATTTACTCATTTGTTTCATGCTCTCCTCCTAGTAGAATACAATCTATTTGAAGAAAGGGACTGTTCCCTTTGTATCTCTTGCATCTAGCACACAGTAGACACTTAAAAATATCTGTTGAATGAATAACTAAAAAGGTAACAAATCTCATACTAAACTGGTTGAAATTAAGTCTCTCACATTTTCCTTAGATAGGAACATAAACCATAAGAGGAAAAGTAAGACTATTATTTTTTTCAAAATCTCAGAATCAATAAGATATTAAAATATGTTTAATATTAAGACAAAAAATATATACAGGAAAAAAGACCGACAGTTCTTTTAGAGGAGACATGAGAAAGAAAACACTATTATTTATATTTTGATTATCAATGGGAGTTTTAACATTCCTTTCTAAAAATCATAGTATTGAAAAGGCTATGAATTATAAATATGACAAATCTATCATACTAAAAACCATGAAGCTTCAAATGGGAGAAGCTCTCTTTTTTTTCCTGTGATGTGTTTTCTTGTTTTGGTATCAGGAGGGTATTTATAAATAGTCATTCTCCTATTCACTCATTTGGGGATTTCAGTTACCTTTCAGTAGCACATCTATAGTCAGTAAGAGTAAAAATACAGAGGCATATTTGTCCTGACCCTCACAAGTTTGCAAATATTTACCAAGCCATGCGTCCAAGGTACACATAGGAAATGGGATATTTGACTTTGCAACCTAGGGCTAAAGTGTTGAAATAACATATGAAACCTCTGCTGGCTTTAAAAATATGAAATTCTACTATGCTTCTCATCTCTTTTCCTCATGCCAAGTTTTGGTCAAGTATTATACAATAGAAAAGTCTAGGATTTGTGATGAGAGAGACTGGAACCAAATTCTAGCTCTGCAATTCATTACCTGTGCAATCTTCAACTTTGTGTTTCTGAGTCTCAGTTTCCCCATCTGCAGAATGTAGTAGTGCCATATTAGATGATCTCTAAGATTCCTACAAGTTACATATCTTTTGAACCTTTCTCAAACCATTTCTCTCTTTTACCCAGAGTGAGCTTTTTATAAACTGATCCTGCCCCACCTTATCCTATTGCCAACATAGATGATGACTCAATACTGAGATCTTACTGGCAGACTGTAGTATTTCTTTTCTGGTTTGCTGTTTCAGTCTTTAATATTCTGCTTACAGAGTAGAAATGTTTTTCTCCAAGATGCATTCAATCCACCAAACAAAGAAAGGCAATGCTTCAGGGGAGAAGCTAAATGAAGATAGAGACATTTTATACTGTTGTTAAGAAGACCTTGAGTTATACTTAATTTGGAGGGAAGAAGGAAAAGAGATATATAACTGGTACAGTGGATAGAGTGACATACTTGAAATTAGAAAACCTGAATTTAAATTCTACTCCAGACACTTACTTGCTATGTGACCCTGGGCAAGTCACTTAACTTCCAGCAACTTCAAGTTTCTGATCTCCAAAACACAGATAGTAATATCATCTACCCTAATTGTTCTGAGAATAGAAGTATATTCCATGCTTCCTCCATGTGTTTTGTTCCCAGTATTGAGATCTCTAATCTATGATACTTATAAGAGGTAAACTGAACCCAATTCATTTCTTATATCCTTGGTTGTAAAGTGGAAGGACAAAATGACTAAAGCATTATAAGATTGATAAGGACCCAGTATGTTTCATGTATAGTAATATGTGAATAGCAATAGATCTCAAAATTCTGGAAAGATGTAATGACTTTTATGCATACCAAAATTTGGTCTCTAGAAATAAATCACAGGTCTGAAGGTCATTTGGCAAGTCCACTGAATAAGACCTTAAAAATTGTCTTGGATAGATCTTTTTTAAAAAGCTGACTAGGTGTGATTGGTGGCAATTCCCCTGAGAGTTTTATCCCTCCCCCCCAAGAAAAATAGATCAGTATCAGCCCCCTTTCTGCTTTTATGTTCTTCCTGTCCAGTATATGATATGAAGCTGGGTGGAGAGCCTATAGTTTGCTCAAAATGTTTGTCCACATATTTGTACCTATGTAGCGTATTGTACATGTCTATACATCTATACACGTGAGTATATTGATCTATATTTACATCTATATAGGTTTCCCCAAAACTTATTCCAATTACAACATGGTGGGGATACTTTTATTTATGTGTCTATCTATTTTGGATGTATTCTGCAAAGGGACAAGGAGTTGGGCCCAGAAATGGGACAGAAGATTAAATTAATGGCCTTTCAGACACTGAACAGCTCTTTTCATGACCCCCAAAATTTCCCTATGAAATAAAGGTTCATCTTGTTAATACTAATATTCTCCCAGGGAATTATGAGTGAAAATCTGATTTTAAAATAAGGTTGGGAAACATTCAAAGGACTATCAAGAAGTCTATGAAGGGCACACACAAGATATAACATTGCAAACAGGGACAATCTGTGAAAAGGATGGCATCAAAAATATGCACTCAAAAAAGATCAAGTGGGGAAGTAGTGAAGTGGAAGAGAAAACTGAGCTTTCATACTCCATTGGTATGGAACAGGAGGAAAGCACTCAACATATGGGATAGACTCAAACCTGTGGTGTGTTTATGGAAGGACAGGAACAAAAGTATGACAGATTGCACAGCCTGATGGATTACAATCTGAATTGTTAGAGAGAATACCAGTAACAGTGAGATCACAGATATATGGGAATACTGGAGTTTATCAAATTCCTAGTATAATGCTTTGATAACCATTTGATAAATGTTTGTTGCATGAATGAATGAATGGTCGGTGATATCTGGTTGTGTATAATCAATACAGATATACTTTATTCTCCTGCCTTGCAAGAAAACTCCCTAAGAACTCCTATAACAATCAACTGCCAGTTATATCTTTATAATATTATCCTCTTTTCTATATAACTTGAAAATTAATAATTTCTTTGTGACTTTATCACCTGTCCTGTTTAATTAACTACTTTATTGATATTCCTGCCAACTATATCTGTTCATAGAAACTGAAAGACAAGTAGAATGGAAATTTTCTTCTCTCTTAAACTATAACTCATATCCCAAGAATACTAAGAAGCAGATAATAAGCAAGTTTCATAGCCACAGAATGATTAGTCAATCAAAACAGCTTTGTTAGAGCCCTTGGCTTGGGGATAGGTGGAGGGAAGATATAAAATTGTTTAAACTATTTAAGGGAGAGGGAGCATGAGGAATGAAATGGGCATTAGACTCAGGTAAAGATACCTGAGTTCCAATTTGGGATCTAACTCTGATGAGCTGAATGCAACAAATTGTTGGTACAGATACTACCCGCTATAAATACAACTGAAGTCAACACTCATTTGTTGAGGATCTTCTTATATACACACTTACACTTTTGCTTGGGATTCAGAGACAAAAAAATGAAACAGTCCCTGCTTTTAAGGAGTTTATAATTGAAGAGATTAGAATAGGCATCTATAGGAGCAAAAACATATTTGGGAAAAGTAACCTTCATGTCTACAGAAAGCCATGACAAAATATGTTCTGCTCCATCAACCTCCACAGTATAACTAAGCAAAACTTCTGATATGACTCATATTGACACAGACTAGTAACTATGGATATGATAAAATTGAAAAGGAATACTCATTACAACTCAAATTATAGACTTTATGCCTAGTGAGTGGCAGATGAAGCAAAAGCACTAGACGTCTGGATGCACTTATGGTTCATGATAAAGAATCATTAAAAAATTCTGAAAAATAGCCCCAAGAATATGGTTAAAAGAATTGAGATTCCTTTCCTATGAGGAAGAGACCACATAGCAGCTGCAATTCAGCAGAGAGCCAATACAATGAAGAAAATCATACTGTAACATAAAATAGCAGCTTACTGCAATGGAGAAAGAAGCTAGAAGTGATATAAGAGGCAGAGAGTGAAGTTAGATGGGGTGGAGTTTTAGCAAAATGGGACCCTTTGCTACATACATTTTCTATATATTATTCTCTTCCAGTGCTAAAATGGAAATGAATCTGTGGGAGAATATGTCAAGGATATTTATGGATTTGGGGGGGGGGGTTGTGATTCTGCACTGTTTTGCTTGCTATGATATTTAATTAAATGACTTTTTAAAAAATTCTGACTAATATATTCTGGGATAGTTTGTTAAAATGGCATTTGTGAGAATTTGGGATAGTTTTCAGGAGGCTTACATGTTAGGAGAATAGAATATATAAAGTAGAAGTGACAGGGCAAAGTAGACTTGCCAATAAAGTAACCTAGGAAAATTTGAGGAAGAAGATTTTTCTTTCAGCTTGCATGGAGTCAGGAAAGTTTTGTCACAGAGGTGATACCTTAGTTATGACCTGAAGGAACAGAATGATTTTTCTCCCAAACTATTTATTTATTTTTGGTTTTCAACTTTCACTTTCATAAAATTTTGAGTTTCAAATTTTCTCACCCTCTCCCCTACTCCCCCTAAGACAGCATGCAATCTGGCATAGACTATATATGCACAATTATATTATAATATTAGTCATGTTATTAAAAAAATCATAATCAAGGGGGAAAAAAGAGAAAGAAAAGAAAAAAAGAGAAAATACTAAGCTTTGATCAGCACTCAGACTTTGTATTTATTTCTCTGGATGTGAATAACATTTTCTATCAAGAGTCTTTTGGAACTTAGATAATTGCATTGCTGAGAAAAGCTAAGTCTATCAAAGTCAGTCATTACACTATATTGTTGCAGTGTACAATGCTGTCCTGGTTCTGCTCACTTCACTCAACATCAGTCCATTAAAGTCTAGGTTTTTCTGAAACCTGCCTGCTCCTTATTTCTTATGGAACAATAGTATTCCATTACATTAATATACCACAACAATTCTCCAATTGATGGACATCCCCTCAGTTTACAATTATTTATAATCCTGGAAAAGAACTGCTATAAATATTTTTGTAAATGGGAGTTTTTTCTCATTTGTATAATCTCTTTGGGATACAGATCTAGAAGTGGTATTGCTGGATCAAAAGGTATGCACAGTTTTATAGCCCTCTGGGCATCGTTTCAAATTGCTCTCAAGAATGGCTGGATCAGTTCACAACTCCACCAACAATGCATTACTGCTCCAATTTTTCCACATCTCTATATTTGTCATTTTCATGTTTTGTGATGTTAGGAAATCTGATAGGTGTGAAAGTTGTTTTAATTTACATTTCTTTAATCAATAGTGATTTAGAGCATTTCTTCGTATGACTGTCGATAGCTTTCGTTTCTTCATTTGAAAACTAAATGTTCATATTCTTTGACTATTTGTCAATTGGAGAGAAAGAAGAATTTTAAAAGATGAAGAAAGGAAGATAAAATGAACTTCAGGAATCATGGACAATAATTTGAGAAAATGAATAAAAGGAGATGGTAAGAAAAGTTTGGCTTAAAGTATGTGTTGGGGCTGGGGGGGGTAAAAAGAAATTTTGCCAAAAAGGTAGGCCACAGCTAGATTATAGAGGTCCTTAAATGTCAGGCTGAAGAGTTTATTTCTTCCTCCCATATGGCATAGGGAGCTATGAGTTTGTTTTTGTTTTTTTAGTTCAAAGGATGTAAAGATCTTAATAATGGTATTTATATAGCACTTTAAGTATTGCAAGGTGGTTTATAAATATCATGTCTTTATTCTCACAAAAAACCTGGGATATAGGTGCTATTGTCACTGTTGTTTAGTCATTTCAACAGTATTTTATTCTTTGTGATGTCATTTGTGGTTTTCTTGGCAAAGATACTGGAGTGGTTTGCCATTTCTTTCTTCAGCTCATTTTACAGATGAGGAAACTGAGGCAGACAAAGGTTAAGTGATTTGCCCAGAGTCACACAGCCAAGTAACTGTTTGAATTAAAAATGTGAAGCCAGGTCTTCCTGATTCAGCATTTAGCACTGTACCACCAAGTTAGATAAAAGATGGTTTCCTGAAAGGTGGGGACTTGAAATGTTCCTTGAAATATTATCTGGTAAGAATGACATAGACATAAAGGACTAGGAAGAAACTAAAGTCACAAAGACTGGAATATACAAGCATGTTGGGATGTAGTAAGTAGACTACCCTAATTGGAGTGGTAGCCATGGGATGTTTCTAAGCCATGCTATTATTGTATTTTGTGGATGAGAAGGGGATGATGATATTGTGCAAGATGTATTGGGATAGAGAGAGACTTGCAGTAATAAACCTACTGAGGAATCTACTACATTAATTTGAGATGATGTAAGCTTGAAATACTGCAGTGGACATGGGAATGGAAAGGAAGGAAAAGGCTTGAAAAGATTTTACAACAGAAAAATCAACATAACTTGGGGCATTCGGAGAGTCACCATAGCACAATGGAAAGCACCATGGCCTTGAGATTAGAATCTAAGTATTGAACTGTGCTCTGATTCATGTGAGCTCTGTATACCAGGGAAATTTATTTATCTTCCTTAAGTCTCAGCTTCCTCAGCTATAAAATGTGAAAAGTATACATGTATCATGATAGAAGTAGTATCATGTAGGAGTAAGGATGAGTCTAGGATTCAGGGAGACCTTAGTTTGAGCCCTGCTTCTGTAGACAGACCATGGAAAAGTCTTTTAACTTATCAGTGCCACAGACAACTTTCTAATAAAATATTATACAAGGACATATCACAATACTTAGTTGCAAATAACTTGCTATATAGTGTTAGGTCGGAAAACAAGGTTATCTCTTCATTGCTTAGGAAGCAGGCAAACCTAAAGCAATTCCTAAAGGTAGCTATTAGTTGCTGAGTAATGTATTATTCACCAATAGAAATTAAAGATTTACAGAAAAATTATGAATCTTCATTGAAAGATAAAGATGGAGTTCCCCCATTTTCCCCAACATGGTGCCAAGGCAAAAAAGGAAGCCATCGTCACCCCCAAGACAGAAGTCAAATCCAAGACCTTGAAAACCAAGAAAAGAGTGTTGAAGGGTATCAATAGCCATGAAATGAAGAACCGAACGTCCTCCACCTTCTGGCAAACCCAAGACT
Source organism: Potorous gilbertii (assembly GCA_028658325.1). Taxonomy (NCBI): domain Eukaryota; kingdom Metazoa; phylum Chordata; class Mammalia; order Diprotodontia; family Potoroidae; genus Potorous; species Potorous gilbertii. The sequence continues at coordinate 84,668,398 of CM053773.1, read as the reverse complement.
CTAAGACATCGGAGGCAGCCTAAATGTGCCCAGAAAAGTGCCCCTCAAAGAAACAAACCTGATCACTATGCCATCGTTAAGTTTCCCTCGACACTGAATCTGCTATGAAGGTTGAGGACAACAGCACCTCAGTCTTCATTATGGACTTCAAGGCTAACAAGCATCAAATCAAGCAGGAGGTAAAGAATCTGTATGATACTGATGTGGCCAAAGTCAACACACTGATCCGGCCTGATGGAGAGAAGAAGGCCTAAATCCGGCTTGCTCCAGACTTGGAATCATCTGAACTGTGTCCAGCTAGCCTATTCCACTTACAATAAAAAGTTTTCCAAGATAAAAATAAGTTACACCCCCTAGCCCTAGCCCTACCAATGATTATTGTGAGGAAAATCAATTTTAAAAAAGTTCTAAATAAATACGAGTAATTACTGCCAGACACAGGCGACAAGAAGAGGGAAGAATCAAAATTGACACAGAATTCATATTTGATGACCAGAAGTGAGGGCAAAATGATAAAAAATGAGAAGATGAGGAAAAAGTCCAATACCTGAGAAAAACTGTTGATGTCTAATTTAGACTCTTTCTAAGTTTTAAGTTACTATGCATAACATTAAGTAGATATATTCAGAATGTATTTTTGTACGACTGCTCAATAGTATTTCAAAGAGAGGACAGGTCTGGAGCTAAGATTTGGCAGTCATCCACAAAGAAGTGGAAGTTAAGACCCTAAAAAGGTATACAATTTCTAAAGGACAGAGCATGGAAAGAGATGTCAGAATAGATGTCTGAAAGGTGTGTAGTACCTTGATGTAGGCAATTTAAGGAGAATGAGGTGCTAGTGATGAAGGCAGGGAATTGTCAGGGGGAATATGGTTTTCCCCCAATAATATATATTCCCTGGTGAATTGGTCAACATATGCCAGAGATAGACAGAGACAGAGATATAGAGACAGACAGAGAGGAGACAGACAGAGAGAGAGAGACAGAGACAGAGACAGAGAGACAGAGAAAGAGAGACAAAGACAGAGAGGAAGAGAGAGGGAGAGACAGAGAGAGAGAGAGAAAGAGAGAGAGAGACAGAGAGTATCCATTAGCCGCCTCTCGATCAGAAGTTTTAAATATCTGGAGTGCTTGTTTCCAGAGACTACATTATTAAATACCCTTCCAGATGGACATCTTCCCCTGTAATGTTTCATGTCTCCTATGATTTAGATCCGTGATGTATGCTTCTCAGCCTCATTATTCCATTAGATCATATCTCATATTAGTGCTAAATGACAGCCATGTAAAGATACATATGGAAATCTAAAGATACTTGAGATGCCTTATCTTGTATTTTTATTTAATTGCTTTCGACTTATAACAATAGAAAAGTACTGGGCTGTGGAAGAACAGCCCTGGGCTCAGCCACAGACGATGTATCTATTATCTTACTTCCATGAAGGTCATCGACCTATGACAGTTGGAGTAGCAGAAACATTAGAAATCATGTGCAATTTAATCTTTACACAAATAAAGGAAAAGTATCACAATGCCTGAATAATGAAGACTCTCTCGGAGAAAAAGGAGAGTCTGTCCCTGAGGATATTCTTCATTTTCTTTCCTGAACTGTTCCAATGCGTACACACTATGAGATTCACTCACTGTGCTGACACACGTATTAATAGTATTTTGGCTGGAGGAGAGTAGATGTTCGACTGTGATTGCAATGTGCAGCTGTGACTCAGTTCTCCTTTCACTCATTCATTACTGCTCCATGTCAACTCTCAGAGACTATTGTTCACTGAGAAACTGTCATCGTGATTGAAATTAACTGTTTTTCCTCCTATTTCCAGCCAGACTGTTTTCATGTTCCTCTCTTTCCAGAACATGTTTGCTATATCCTAAATCTTTTAGAAGGTTATGGAGGAGGGAGGGGAATTCCACTGATTCAAAGTAAACAGAGTAAATAAAAATGAACTGTCTCCAAAAAAAATCTATCAGTGTGTGTGGGCTTGTGTGGAGTCACACTACAAAGCTGCTAATACATTTTTTTGACCTTCCCTACAAAGGTAAGCCATGATTTGGCATTTGAGGGAGGTCACACTTCACTCATAATCATGGTGGAGAATTCCTCAAAGTTCTCTATTATCAGGCACAATGCCAAAGGTCACTCCTCCCATGGTAAGTACTTCACATAAACGCAGCTGTTTTGACAAGAAGAAACTAGAGAGAGAAGAGCATCTCCTTGCCTAACATCTTTGGGTACAAATGCCTCAGGAGGAGGAAGCTAAGTGAAATGCAGTCCTGTATCCATTCTGCTGTTTCAGAATATCTGGCTGAGCCTAGGCTAAGTGTGCTACTCTGGGTAAGGAAAACAGCTTTAAAATAGACTTGGATTAAAGCACCAAGTTGAGGGAAAGAGGGAAAGAGGACCAATAGTTAGAAACAGATGGCTATTGAGAAATGGCTTCAGGGACCTATTTCTTCCATACTACTGTTAAAGCATATCCCAGTGCAGAATTTTTTGCTGTTGGGAGACTGCCAATCTGTCAAAAGGGAGCCCAGAATTGGCTCCATGCTTAGGTTATTCCCCAAATTTGGGAGTGGAGCCATGAATTCATCTATCAGAGCTGAAAAACAGGTAGAGGTTATATCCCCATATCCATTCAATTCCAGTTAACATGGCACATCTGTATCACCATCCCAGGGGGCTTCTCTCCAAGGCTTTCTCACTTTCCATGTATTTTGACTTCTTCTAGCCCATACAACTGCTCAGTCTAAAACAACAAACCTTCATTGTACTGTAATTTTTATATAGGCCTGGCCAAAGCCTCTCCAAATCGCTTTCTGTACAGAAGTTATGATAACAATATTTATTTCAATTCACAAATGCTAAACATTTGAATCTTTTGGAACAAATCATTTTGTTCTGCTATTGTGAATGGCATATTTTTCTACTCTGGGATAGAGATCAAATTGTTGTAGAGATATGTAATTGACCATCCGTTAGGTCACAGAGATATGCAGACAAATGTAAAAAGGTAGAAATTTTTCAGACCATAATGCAATAAGAATAAAAACTGGTTCTGTAGCCACAAACAAAAGATACACACCCAAATGAAGACTTAACAATAAAATCTTAAATAACAAATGGATCAAAGAGCAAATCAAAGAAACATTTAATACCGTGTAATAGAAGATGATAATGTATATACCAAAATTTCTGGGATGTAGCAAAGGCAATCAATCTATGGGGTGGAGAGAGGATTACAAATTATGATTAATTTATAATCATAAATTAACAAAATATAAAAAGGTCAGTGAACCAAATATGCATTACAAGTTAGAAAATTAACATATAAACCTAAAGTGAGCACAAAATTAAAAGTGGATTCTTTGAAGAGATTGATAAAATAGGTAAACCCTTGGCTAATCTGATTAAAAAGAAGAAAGAAGAAAATTAAATCAATAAAATGGTAAATGGACAAGGCAAAACCACAGCAAAATGAGAAATAAAATGATAATCAGAACATATTATGCGAAGTTATATGCTAACAAAACTAAAAATATTATAAAGTACATGTACCTAACACCAAAAGTAATCATCATATTCACTGAAGATATAGAAGAACTGGCAGGCTATAAAATAAAGCCTCAAAAATCAACAGCATTCCTATGTAATTATTATAAAATTCAAGAAGTAATTATAGAAAGGGAAATTCCATTCCAGATACCTACAAAATTAATGAAATATCTGGGAAACAAACTCCCAAAGCACACCAAAAAAATTGTATACATTCACTTAAGCACTCCTTAAAAATATAAAGAACAAACTAAATAACTGAAGGAATATTCAGTGTTCATAGCTAGGCTATGCCAATATAATAAAATGACAATAGTACCAAAAGTATTTATACTTTTAATGCTGTGCCAATATAATTACCCAAGGGATATTTTACAGAGCTTGATAAAATGATTAGAAAATTAATTGGGAAAAATCCGAAGGAAACCATAATTTAGAAAAAAATCTCCATATTTGTCGATCCTTGTAGCAGCTCTTTTTGTGATAGGTAGGAATTAGAAACAGTAGATGTCCATCAGTTGGGGAATGGCTAAGCAAATGAAATAAAATAGTGGGCTGTAAAAGATGATGTCTGTGATGAATACAGAGAAGTATGTAAAGATCTCTATGAACTGATGTAGAGTGAAGTAAGCAAAGTCAAAAACAAAAAACATATATAACAACTACAATAATCTAAATGCCAATAACAAGACACTAAAATGTCAGAAGTGTGCCAAAATTATAAATATCAAGTAGGACTCAGGTGAAGAGATATGAGAAAATACATCCCAACCTACCCTTTTGTGGAAGTGGAAGGTCTACAGGTGTCAGACACTGCACATGTTATCAGAATTTTTCTATGTATCAATGACTTCCTTCTAAAAGAAAGAAAAATGTTATCCATCATATGGGATGGCTTTTGGGAAAGGGTATAGGGAAGGAAATGCTGGATATTGTGGTGATATTAAAAATATATCAATAAAATCTTATTTTTTACAGATTGTTGTAGAGAATTACTGGACAAGGGCTTCAGAAGTCAAACATAGTAGTATGGGCTGAGTCTGACTCTGAAACGAACAGATAAACCTGGGTAAGGTATTTCTTCTCTCTAGGTCCTGGTTTCCCTAATCCTAAAAAGGCAATGAGTGGACTATATGTAATGTTCAATGTCTCTTTTACCACTAAAATTCTATTATTCTAAATAATATTTTTTAAAAAATAAATTTATTTTTCATGCATTTTTAATCTGTCCTTTCCATAATACCTGTCAATTGAACAATAAAAAACAAAATAAAACAAAATCTTCACCAAAAACCTGTTCAGTTCAGTAAAAAAAATTCTCACATTTTCTTCCCCCCTCCCCCTTGCCTTTCTCCCTCATAACATATCTCATTGTTAGTCTTTCAGATCTATGTTTTATCATGGTTTTGATTATCAGAGTTTTCATATTTTATGGATTGATTTTTCTATAATGTTCACGTTTATAAATCGTTCTGCTTGCCATCACTTTGTTCTGCATCAAGTAATTGCTATCTTTCTAATTTCCTTCTAGAATTGTCCATTTCTTCATTTCTTTTGGCACAATATTATTCAGCTACATTTATGTATCATAATTTATTTAGCCATTCCCCCACAAAAAGATATCCCACCAGTATTTTTTTTAATTTAGGCTACTATGAAAATAAATGATTATTTATCTATCTTTACTATAAATACATGATTATTTATCTATATACCATATATATAGGTATATACATATGTGTTTGTGTATACACGAATGTAGGTAGATACACACACACACACACATATATATATATATATATATATATATATATATATATATATATATATATATATATATTTCTGATTTTATGTAATCTTAAAAATTAACCCAGTCAACCTGAAAATAAAAACAAAAAAATCTTCCCCATCATTACAGGAGTTTTATGTTTTTGAGATGGAGTTGAATGCTTTCGAAAGTTGAATTCTTGCTTTCTTTGTTAAGCACCTGGAGAGAGGGGGTGGCTTTTCAATGTGCATTTAGAAAGCTTAAGAATTAAGTCATGATGTGCTCAGCTCAAGAAAACAAATAAATAGCAGTGCTATATTAGGAAAGGAGCAGGTTTTGCATCAAGTATTTCATGAAGGTGACTTTCCATGAAAGCACAAAATAACTAACTGAAACAGATATACTCCTTAGTACGCTTGTCTATCTCTATCAGTGTACCAGGGCAGGCAATTATTATATTAAACTTATGTGTTTGGCTACTTGAAACATGAAATGGCTAGAGCATGAAAGAATGACAGCTAGAAAAATGAAAAGCTTTGTATAGAATCTTGATATACCAAATGTTGACAAGTTTTATTTATTGCCAAATAAACTACTGCTCAGGCAATAGCTTTTAAAGACAGTTTTAGAATCTGTCTGATTCAAGAGCATATTATACTATAATGTTATTCCTAATTTCAACCAATTTTACCATGATCAAAAGTACTAAGTATCCACATGTCAAGCACTGAAAGCCATTAATATTTGTTTGGAATATAATTATTGATTGCTAAAATTGAAAATCTTTCTTTTATCATGACTCTCAGAATCATGAACGTGGCCTCTTTAAAAAAAATTCCAAGATAAAGACCCTAAATTTTGACTCATATTAGAGACAGAAAAATATCCTTATATAACTTGAAATTCTGATTACATTGAAAAAAAGAAAATGATTCTAAGTCTTCAAATCCATGAAATTTGAGAAAAGTAAGTATGGAATGCAAACCTTCTAGAAACATTTATTATGGAGTACTTCAAACAATGATGTACCTATTCTTTAAGAAACTATATACAAAAAATGCAAGTTTGTAAAACAAATCAACTAGGTGTTATTTATTTTACAAAAGAGTTTTACTACATTAACAGACTTGCCTAAGATTCTTTTAATAACTAGTGACCTCTCCCAATTCAATGATCAAGTTCCTATTTTTACTTACATGAAATTCTTAAGAAAAAAAATGCATTGTATAAGGTATAGGTTTTTCAACATACACTTTTTGAAATTTCACATTATTATGAATTTATATATTAAAGTTCTCAATTGTGTCCATATTGAAGGGAATACTTCTGAAAACAAATATTTTTAGCTAGTGTGTCAAATTAGAATTTGCAATATCCTGAAAACTAAATTTGACTAGAAATATGCTAAAAGAAGAAAAATGGTGGCAATTTAACAATCATGTATACAATTACCTTTTTTTGTCTGTTTATATGTATAATTAAGTGCTTTATGAATCAAATATCATAGTAAGTTTAATTTAATGCGAAAGTGTTAAAAAAGAGGTAAAATAAAGATAACATCAGGAATATCAAACAAGAGTAAAGGAATGGGAAAATTATCCAATTGAAAAGAAGGAAAAACTGGAATTGACCATTTCCCAGAAAAAGTGATTGGATACTGGGTTTTTCATCTGACTATATCTCAAGTAAAAAAAGTTCTATTCCAGTAACCTCGGCTATAATGTGTTTTCAGTGTTATAATTTTATATCATTGAGAGAATATGTATGTAATTGAGAATTTTTTAAATTTCTCTAAGACTTTCATTGTAAAATAAAAATCGAATATAGAAATACTCGCAAAAATTGGTGTTCTTACCTGGGAATGCTATTGTGACTGTAACACAGACTGTGTTGACAGGACATAAACTGAGAGACTTCATTAGAGTTAGAATAGGCCACTGGCAAAGGTCTGAAGGGTAGTGTTGTTAGGGACTATCAATTTGCAACTGAGATGACTATATCAATAGAATACTCACATGGAAATATCCAATAGGCAACTTGAAATATAATATTTAAATTCTATAGATAGCTAAGAGTATGAGAGAGATTTTGCAGTGACTGATTTTAGAGAGAAAAATAACAAAATCAACCACCTAAGTGCAATTTTGGTGCCACAATATTCAACAAATGTCCTCTAGTACTAGGGAAAGAAAGCTTTTCCTCTAGAGTTACAGCAGTTCCATCTGTAACCTATGAATCTTTAAACTGGATCCAGACACTAATATTCACTGGGATTCATACACTTTGTCACAGGCAACTTGGAGAGTGTATTATATTAAATATTAGGGAAATGAAGAAGATATATATATGTATATATATATTATATAGATGTATAATATATATATGTTTCTCACTCATGAGCAACTTCCATGATATTGAACTTCTATTGCTCTCTTCCTACTTCTCAAAATACTCTTTCATTGTCCATATCAAGTCAACAAGAACTTATTAAGTGACTACTGTGTTCCATGAATTGTCCTAAGTTCTGCAGATACAAGTAAGTCAAAATGGAGCTGTCAGTCTAATAAGGGAGACAACATGAAAACAACTATGTACAAACAAATATATACCGGATAAATTGGAGATAATCAACAGAGGGAACTCATTAGCCATTAAGTGGCATCAGGGAAAGGTTTTGTTGTTGTTGTCTTTTTTTGTTGTTGTTTTTGTTTTGTAAAAGGTGGGATGTTGGCTGAAACCTGAAGGAAGCCAAGAGAAGATGAGAAAGAACAAAATGCCAGATATGGAGGATATCTGGTAAAAATGTAGAGTAGGGAGATGGTGTGCCTTGTCTGAGAAACAGCAAGGAGTTCAATGAAACTAGATAGCAGAATACATTTTTTCATCCTCGTCTTGACCATTAAAAGTGGGTAACCCAAATACTCCATCCTCAGTCCTCTTATTTTTGCTTTCCACACTCTCTCCTTTAGCAATTTCATCTATCACCCTGGCTTTAAGTACTGCTTTTATCTAGATTAGCATAAAAATTTTTAGTATCAATTTTGAGATCTTGCCAGAGTTTTGATCTTACACTTTCAACACCTTGCTGGATATCATGCCAGTGTCCTGACATCTCATATCCAATTCAGTTACACGATAACAAACCCCAAGAACATTCTTCCCCTTGCTACAGTATCCTACTATTATATACCATGTATATTCCACCAGGCTATACAACTCAACCATTCACAATCAATTCTCTCCTGTCAACAAAATATGCTCTATAGTTGCAATAATGTCCAAATGTTGAATACCAATCCCAAGACTTTGAGCTTTCTTGCCTTTCTCTACTGCTGGCCAGTGACTTTGAACAGGAAGGAATCTAATGGGTTGAATGAATAATAATAACAAAATTAAGTGCTTACTATGTGCTAAGCATTGAGGGTAAGAATACAAAAGTCAAACTGTCTCCATCCTCCAGAAGCGTAATCTTCAATAAGGGTTATAACATAAACAGACAAATGCTCATCAAGAATGGTAAATAAAAATAGATTAGTCTATTGACATCCCTTTTCCAATATAAATGATTCATAGTATTGATTTATTACAGTTCTTAGAGTAAGACTGGAAAAACGGGTGGGGGTGGGGCAGAAGCTGGCTTTTGTCACCCAAGAGACCTTTCTCTTTGATTATGGTAACAGTACAACCTTCCTCCTCTACAGTCGCTATCTTATAAGCTCAAAATTTTGGTCATCTTTACAATTCCTTTCATGCACCCCCCCCATGTAAAACATTTTACAGGTTCCAATTATCTGACCTTATGAATATCTCCTGCATAGTCTTTCTTCTCTATTATCCCTGCAGATACCTTACTTGAGTCTCTCATGGCCTATTTTTTCTACAGTTGTAACAACCTCCAAATTGTGCTTCCTATCTTGAGTCCCTCATTTTCAGTCCATGTTTCACATCTTTGTGTGAGCAAATTTTCTAATGCACTATTTCTCTTTTTCAACCCATGACCTGAAAAATGAAATATTATTTTCACTAACTGACATCCAGACTTATCCTGCCTACTTTTGGGTCCTGCCTACTTACTTCATCTCATATGTTAAATGTAGCACTCATAATTTTCTTTTCTCATTATATTCGCTTTCAGATTTATAACTTTGTTCATGCTGTTACCCAAGCCTGGAATGAAAAACTCAAGTTTAACTCTGCTTAATGAACTCCTTGCCTTCTTCCAAGGTCCAAATAAATCTTCCCTCCCCATGAAGTTTTTGTGAATGTCCCTAGGTGTAATAGTAATTTAAATAGAGAGATCTTTCCCATTCATTAATAGGTCCATGTGAACTGCTTAAGTCACATGTGGTGGGAGAAATTTGCTGAATGGGTGGAATAGGAAAGATGGAGCAAAACTGAGAGGAAGTGAGTGAGAGCAGTTAAGGCAGAGGGAAAAAGGACACAAGCAAGCAGATAATTAGTCTCTGAGTGCTTGTTTGTGGGAAGGCTGGCGAGCAGGGTGGTGAAGAGAGAGGTTTGAGAGGGAGAGGCTTGAGAATGACTTTGTTCCCTGCAGTGACAATGTGTATCAACTTCTTGGCTACTATGATGAATCCGACTTTCTGGTTTTGGGATTGGGCTTTCTGGTGTGTGAATAAATGTTTTTCTTCTGCCTTCTATATGGAGAGTATGTTATAGTTTGTGATTCTGAACTACGCCAACATATTCATAGTTGTCCTTAGTACTGTGAATATTGTCTGAGCAATATACCATGTGAAAATGAGCTTCTTTTCTAATAGTATCTTCAACCTCTCCATTTTTATTTATTTTTATCATAATACTTGTATACATTCCTTATTCTCTCTATTGTAAACTCCTTTGGTAAAAAGACTATGTCTTATTTCATTATTCTGTACTCTAACACAATGTAAAGCATATAGGGTAAGCATTTAATAATGTTTGTTGAATTGGAATGAAAGGGGAAGATAAGAAGTTCATGAAATAAATGTGATACAATATAGAGTAGAAGACACAAGACAGTTATACAGAAAACTCTGAGTTTACAAAACATGAAGTAAATATTTCTGATGGCACTAAAGTAATAGTTTGAAAGGGAAAAAATATCAACCAGTATACACTAGGTGGACATTCAAGGCCTACAGAAATAGTTGAGCAAAGGCATATTGTCAAGAAAGCTAGGGTTATGTTTAGGGAAAGAAAAATAGTCTAGGCTGACCAGAGCATAAGGTTAGACTAGAGCAGCAAAGTATGAGTGATAAAGTAGAAAGTGAAGTTGGAATTTGATTGTATAAAATTAAGAATTCCAAAATAAAGAATTGAAACTTCAATCCTTAAACAATGCTGAAATTTGGATATTTTTAAAGCAGGGAATATAGGTAATTAAAGTTGTGTTTTTGGAAAATTCAGTTTGGTTTAGACAATAGATTTGAGGGGAAATATTGGAGAAAGAAGGATTTGAAGCCCTGCCTCTCCTAACTCCAAGTCCATTGCCCATTCTACAACACCATGCTACTCACACCATCTTATCATTTCTATGACTAAGGAGATGATTTCATAGTCCCAGTCAGAAGTAAGGAGGATCTTAAATTAGGGTGATAGTAATGAGGAAGAATGAGAAATTGCTTTGAAGATTGAATTGGCAGAACTTTGTAACTGTGAGGGTAAAGGAGATGGTTGAATCAAATATAATTCTGAGACTTCAATCTTGTAATCAGAAAAATTGTTCAGTTAATAATGCCACTTACTAATACTCTATGAGGAAGTGGGGAAGAAAGACTTTATATGTTTTTGAGGGGAGAAGACGAGTTCAAATTTAGGCATATTTCATTTCAGATATTTACAAGGTATACGAGGGATATCTAGTTGGAAATTTTTTAAAAAGGCCTAGAGTTTAAGAGAACAAGGATAGAAATATAGACTCGGAATGCATCCCAAGGGGTTTTATCGCTGAAACTTTAGGAACAAGCAGTCATTTAGGTAAATAATGGACAGAAAAACAGAAGGAGAGAGGGTCTATTAGAGCAATGCTTTGAGAAGGACACAAAATATTAGAAAGAAGGAAGAAGATCAGGTAACAAAAGAAACAGAGAAAAAACAGTCATTGAGGCAAGGTCATAGAAACCAAAGGAAAAAAAAATACCACTAAGGAGAAAGTTTTTTGTCATGTCAAGAAAAATATTGATTTTTTTTCCTAATTCTTTGATTTTAAGCTTTAAATCCATCTGTGTGGGTGTGTGTTTTAATACAAATTCTATTGGAAACAAATGAGACTAATTATCTAAAGCTTTTGTCACTCTTTCTTCTGACACTAATAACTAAGAGGAGTGTGTAATATCAGTTTAAGAGGAACACCTCTGAATATAAACCCCAGGTTCCAGAACAGAGCTTAGGAGTCCTGATTTTCCTAGTTAGGATATAATCCAAGGACCAGGCCAAAAACCAGAGTTGCTTTTGTTTCTTTGTAATTTGGCAAGAACTCATTTATCCTCTAGGGTCTGTTTTGTTTTCATAGCAGAAATGGTGTAGTAGACTGAGTCAAGGACAGAAAAGAATACAGCAGGGGTGGATGGGGGTGTCTTTTAATGTGTTTGGCATTCTAAATAGAAATATCAAACCACAAATACCCAAGCATGCGTTAAATCCATAACTATGCACACTGGCTCTTTGCATTTCCTTCATGACATTGTCTCTCCTTGACATATTTCAAGCCTCAAATTGATGCTGACACTCTTTGGGCCCCTCTAGCTTCTCCCATAATCTAGCATTTTGTATAATATTACTTACCCCTCTAATTATTCTGGACTCCTGTAAAATGAGTGGTTTGCTTAAGCTCACCCTAGGCTTTCACAAGTTGCTGTCATTATTAAAAAAAATAAACAAATATTCTGTTCTCCAGCATGACCTTTCATTTGAAATGCAGCCTGTCAGAGCATCTGCAGAATTAGAGATTAACCACAATGGTCTTCACTCCAGGAATTTTACAGCAAAGTCCTGTAGTGCTTGTGAGGAGTTTTGGGAAAACTAATAATGCCGAAATCTGTACACCCACAATAGCCCTGGAAGCAAAGAGGTGCAGTGGTCTGTGGGAGAAGTGGAATAGTATGGGCCAGGACTTCTCAGCTAGAATGTCAGACCTGTCATCTGCAACTTTATGATCATGGACCATGACTAAGACCATGAGTCTTAAATCTTTGTGTCGTATCTTTTTCATCCACATACTCAGGGAGGGGAGCATCACATTCAGATTTCTCTTCATAAGGCTGCTGTGCAGAATTACTAACAAAAATGAATTTTAATATCTTAACTAAAATAAGACCTTATTAGTGTGCCTGATGGGAGTCACAACACTGGTATAGAATGCTTTTTCAGATGCATTCTGATAGCATCCACAACGCCTATGGGAAAGTTGTATTCAGCATTCACCACCACCACCACCGTCATTGTCATCTTTATCATCATAATCTAGCCCTCAGAGCATGCTGATTTGCAAAGTGCTTTGCAAATATTCATTTTGTTCTCAAAACAGTTATAAGATTTCTACATATGGAAAAGCTGAAGAAGACAGCTTTTTTTAAAGAAAAGCAGGACTTGAAAGTTATAGCATATCTTTTGGACACACTTTCCCAACTACCATCCTTATAGGTAAGTTAGTTACCCAAGAAATAATTTACTTCTCCACCCTAGGTTTCAGGGGTAACCTTGGAGGAATTGGTATTTCTAGTACTGTTGCTTCTGAGCCCCGATCTGTCATGCTCCCCTTTGATTACTAGGCAAGCAGATTTAATTAGCATAGGTATTTACTAAACAGATACAAAGGTCATTTGGTAGTGAAATAATATCCCTTAAAATCTGGGAAACACTCTTCTTCAAGTACATACAAAGTTCAGAAAAAAGTGGATTCAAGTTTACAGAATATATCTGTAGAAAGAGTAACTTACAGTTCCTAGTTGAATACAAGTCCATTTTCTTCCCCCTTGGAGCCCTCATGAAACCTTTTTCATAGGAAATATATATATAAATAGATATAGTTTTATGTAGATATATAGTTATATATAAATATATATGTGTATGTACATATGTATGTGTGCACATCTATATATCTTCATAGGTATGTATGAGTGTGTGTATACACATATATACATATATACTAAGTCAAAAAGTATTTTTAATTATTTTAGGCAATCTCAATATATTTGCTCATCCAGTTTCATCCAAAGGTTAGAAATATTTCTGCTGGAACCAAATTGGTTTATCACATTTTTCAAACCTAATATGTACTTTTAAGAGTTTGACTCTCTAACTCAATCAGAAAGATGTTCTCACTTGATACAGGTATCAGGGCATGAAGTATGTGCTTAGTGACAATAACTGAGTGGGTCACCACTCTTACAATCTTTAAGTTAAATATTAAATAATAGAATTTAGGTAAATTGACATTATTGTCCTATTCTTTAAGAAAAAAAATAGCCTCCAAGATCTAGGGTACTCCAGTAGCATGGGTTAATAGAAGAACCCCATCTCCTTGAGCTCTCCAATCACCTTGTGGGATGTATACCTTTGTGAGAAGGGGAAATCTCCTCTGAAGCTAGACATGCATCCCTGAGAGGATTCCTACTTCAAAGGAGTTGAGAAGGGTAAACCGTTTTTATTGGAGTAGTGGATTCTGGTGACTAAGGCTATCTCTAATATGATAGGTTACTGAGCATGGAGCTGGAGAAGGTTGTTGGAAGAATTCTTGTAGTCTATACTAGTGAGCTATAAAATGGTAATACCCTTTGTCTTTTGAAATTTCAGATGGCAACAAGAATTAGATGAGGGAATTTTCACTCCTTCCCTTCTAGAAGAAGAAAAATAGAAATTTGGAGAAAAGCACAAGGGTGAATGAGGTCTGTACTTGCAGCAATAAGAACTCTTGGAATTCCAAATTCCTAGCTCCTTCAGGTATCAGACAACTTATTTCTTTCATACACAAGTTGCAAAGTGTACAGAGGAGCCCTTAGACACATACTGAAAAACAAAATATTTCTATACCTCATTATACACATTATTATACCCTTGCTTAGGGGACAGGAGTAGTAGGGAAGCTAATCAGATAGGTAGGTGATAGAGGGGATAAAACACTGTGCCTAGAATCAGGAAAACTTGAGTTGAAATCCAGCTTTACTGGGCTATGTGACACTAGCTGTGTGACAGGGCAAGTTATTTAATCCTTGTCTGCCTCAGGTTCCTTTAATGTAAAATGGGAATAATAGCCACTACTTTATAGGATTGTTATTAAGAACAAATGAGATAATATTTGCAAAATATTCAGCCCAGTTTCTGGCCTATTGTTTTGCTTACTTGTTCAGGCATGTCAGACTATTTGATTACTGTCCATGAGGCTCTCTTGGTAAAGATACTGCAGTGATTTGCATTTCCTTCTTCAGTGGATTAAGCTAAAGAACAGAGGTTAAGTGACTTGCCCAGGGTCACATAGCTGGTAAGTGTATGAGGCCAAATCTGAACTCAGATCTTGGTAACAGCAGGTCCAGAGTGCTACACACTGAGCCACCCAGTTGCCTCCTGCCTGGCACATAGCAGATGCTTGATCAATGCTTGTTGCCTTCCTTATTTAAAGCAAAAGAGTCTTAATGGAATTGCTGAATAAATATTTTCCCTTTACCTCAGACCTGCACTATCTGAGCAAGTCTCAGTAATTATCATGGAGGCTTGTCAAAGTCCAGATCCCCTGACTTGTGACAGCTTTAATTGTAAAACTACAGCATTCTCCTATTGGTGGGCAGCATATCACAGATATAGAGATGGGAGAAGCTTTTAGAGGTCATGAGGCTCAATGCCCTCACTTTACAGATGAGGAAGCAGATGAGGAAAAAGGAAATCATACTCAACATACTGGTAGTAAATAATAGAAGTAGGATTTGTACCCAAGTCCTCCGACCCTTGACTTTGTTAGATTGTTGGTAGTTCCATGACCTTGTCTTTCCCTATCTAACTAATAAGCATGTGAATCAAAATTTTCCCTTCCCTGGTTCCAACCTCTTAGGTGAAGTAACATTCCTTCCTTCCTTCCTTCCTTCCTTCCATCCTTCCTTCCTTCCTTTATTGCTTCCTTCCTTCCTTTCCTTTTCTTTTGCTGCAACCTTTCTCTATGACTTTCCTTTTCTTTGTTATTCTTAAGTCTTTTCCCTTTTATTTTGAATTCTAGTCTCAAATTCAAATTCATGGTCTATTTGCTCTTATTTGTTTCTTTATCCTTCCTGTGTTTCATAGGATGGTAAAGTTTCTGGATTGTCAATTTTCTGTTTCTTCTCTATCCCAAATCCACATTACTCAATTTGTATACTATCCCATTCTTTTTTTCCTATTTCACTTTATTCTTATAAATATTAATTTACTGATGAAGCAAAGCCTAATGGAAGGTATATCATATAGCAGTCACTCTGGATACCAAGGCATGACACATGGACATACAGCCTTTATTGTTACCATCATTCTTCAGTCCTCCAAAGGCTATTTGGTATTATGTTCCCTCTCCTGGGGCCCTGTTGCACTGGGCAGTACAGGAAGGTACCATGCTATCCTGAAGAAAGTATTGTCTTAATATACAAATCACACTCATTAAAATTCATTAAATGCATGCCTCTTATGACAGATATACTTTTCTCAACCGTGACTTTTGATGTTTTTTGGTGTCATTCTTTCCTTTCCATATTGCTTAATTTCCAAAACACATCAGACCTCCAAACATTTATTTTTGTTATAGTAGTAACAACAAAATGTCTTTTAATGCTACTCTGACGTGTCATCATGATCTCATAAAGACCATTTAGCTAAAACAGATCTTTTAAATTTAGTCAAATAAGCATTTATCAAGCACCTAGTAACACAAAGGTTGTGTTAGGTACTAGAAAGGCAAAAACAAAAGATCACATCGTTAATTAATAGCAGAACCAAGATTAGAATCTCTTCTTGAGGCAGTTACTGCTCTACTAAACCACATTATTATATATTTTCTTTTATCCACAAGAAAATAATTTCTATAAATTCCCACAATGAATATATGTCAGAATTGTGATGCTTAGCAACCTTTGCCCTGTTTCCAAAATTTCCCCCTGTAGCTTGTATTTTTTTCAAAAGCAGTAAAAACAAAATGGTAATACTATTAGAGTTGTCATCATTAGTACTATTATGTCAGGATGATTAGATGAAAAATAAGATTGCAAAGAGTAAAGTAATATACTAGATCTGATCAGAAACAATTGATTGAATTAGGGATTTGGTAATAATCCTTAAACATGGCATTCTTTGAAGACAATATTTAGAAACCTTTCACTATGTTTACCATTCTTTCTAAGGAAAAAAAATAAGGTCATGTGATGTAAAATCCTTCTCTTCCAAAGTATCATGAAATACACATTTTCCCCTTGAAATTAGGAACAATGTGTGAAATCAGGGATACAAGAAATATAACAAAAGGGTAAACTGACATTAGAATATATATTCTTCATAAAAGTGATATTCTAATGTTTTACACTCTTAAATTATTATTTAACTTATTAAACCTTATTAAATACTCTAATGATTCACATTATCATGAAGGTTACTCTGAGTTACTCATGAGAGTACTAACAGAACATATGCTGTGGAATATCATACCAGACTTGATAGACTTCAAGCACACATCCTTTAACATATTATATGTCTACTGCCCAAGATCCAGTCCAATCAAGTCCAGACAAACCCTTATTTTCAGAAATGCGACCACTAATTGATGATAAATACGGGGTGCAGCAACACACAAAGTGGACAGAAAATCCCCTTAGAATACCCTTCATTCCTATCAGATTCCCTTCTTTTTGAAGAGTAATACAAAGTGGAAGAAATCTAATAGAGGATGCTAAAAATCAGTTTGTTGACTGTCTATAGGCATCAGTTTGACTATTGGCAGTCTCAGTGTGTCAGCTCTGTCTAATGACCAGCAAGTCTGGTATTTGATACAATTGACATTATAAACAAAGTCAGAAATCAATTAAGTTAAAGGATGGCTTGAAGACTTTCTTCTGAAAGGTAAATACATTTCTTCAAGTAGAATTGGTTTCATAATCCATGCAAGGTCAATAAGAAACACATGACATGTGTTTTCATGACATTATTGGCTATCTTTACTTTCTGGGATCATTAAGAATATTAGCAAATATCTCTCATAGAGATATTTTACATTCAGAGAGAGAAGCAAAATGAGGAATTTGATAAGATGCTCCAAGTCAACTCAAGTCTTTTCTAGTATACTTCATGATTTAAAATGAGCATAGGCATAAGTAAATTCATTGGAAAATATGCTGGAAAATATGGCTCAAGAAAAAAAAATGGATGACATCCAAGTGTTATAGAAGAATCATAACTCTGTACTATAAACATTTCCTCTAAGAAAAGAGTCTAAAGACACAGTGTAGTGATCACTAAAAAAGGAAATGAAAAAGTAAAAACATGATTCTGCCTGTCACCATAGGTATAAATGATATAAAAGCAGACTCCATAACAAGAAGGTAGAAACTCAGAAAGCAACAAAGAAAGCAAACATTGTTTGCTTGTTGACAAGTGCAGAGATACAGCAGCAAAGGACAATATTAATTGAAGGTAAAAGTTCCCTTGCAAAATAGCATAGGAAAAGAAGACAAAAAATTATAAGCAAAATCACTTTACAAAGTAGAATAATTGAGGAAATAACATTAAGAGAATCAGGCTTGCATGTGTGTATATATGTGTGTGTGTATGTGTATTAGATTTATGATGATGTTTTTGTTGGTAAATATACTGCAACCCCACACTGAAACTTTATCACCTTTGCATACATGAGAAGGGAAAAGTAGGCTTTTGTTGTTGATTTCTACACTGAAGCATAACGTTATAGTCTCCTAATTGATTGAAAGGTATAGCAAATACGTTCTCCCACTGTACTTGTTTATTTTGAGAAAATCTGACTTGTAGAACATATATGTTGTGCTTCTTTCTTGGATAATTTATCTTTCTTACAGAAGAAAATCACAAAAAATAATTTGATGGGATTCAATTCAGTTCAATTCAATAAATGCTCATTATATACCTATTAAAACATTCTCTATTCACAAGAAGATGCCATTCTGCTGTCATTATATTCTCTGACAGATTTTTTAATGGCTTTTTAAAAAAATTAGAGTATTTTTAACATTCTTTTTTTTTTAAAACTGAGCTCCAAATTCTTTCCCTCCTTCAGCCACTGCCCAATGCATTGAGAAGGCAATTAATATATCAGTTATACATGAAATATATATGTATATATGTTTGAAATCATAAAAACATAATTCCCTATAAGCCATGTGACCAGAAAGAAAAAAAAGTCAAGAAAAAGAAAATGAAAATATATATTTCAATTTGTACTAAGATGAACTATCAATTTTCTCTCTGAGGTTAGGTAGCATTTTACCATGACTCCTTCAGAACTGCCTTGGGTTACTGTACTGATAAGGGTAGCCAAGTCTTTCATAGTTGTTCACCACTATAATAATGTTGCAATTGTGTATAATGATGTCTTGGTTCTGATTTCTTCACTCTGCATCAATTCATATAGGTTTCAGCAGGTTTTTCTGAAACCATCTCCTTTATCACTTCTTACAGCCAAATAATATTCCATCACAATTGTGTACTACAACGTTTTTTAATACATTTCCCAATGGATAGGCATCCCTTTAATTTTCAGTTCTTTACTACCACAAAAAAAGAACGGTTATAAATATTTTATACATGTAGATTCTTTTCCTTTTTCTTTGCTCTCTTTGGTACACAGACCTAGTAGTTGTACTTCTGGATCAAAATGTATACATGAATTTATGGCCTTTTGAGCACAGTTCCAACCTGTTCTCCTGAATGATTGTACTAGTACTCAATTCTACCAACAGTGAATAGTGTACCAATTTTTCTATAGCCTCCCCCTCAACATTTGTCACTTTACTGTTTTGTCATGTTAGCCAAATAACAGGTGTGAGATGGTAGCTTAGAGTTGTTCTAATTTGTATTTCTCTAATCAGTAATTTAAAGCACTTCTTCATTTGACTATAAATAGATTTGATTTCTTCTGAAAACTATTTGGAAGACATTAATAATTATACTGTTTGACATTCATAAAACAATTTAATGTTTGCAAAATGCTCCCCATATTTTCTCTTTCATCATTTAGGGGGTACAATAGATAAAGGCCTGGACTTGAAGACAGGAAAACTTGAGATGAAATTCTATCTATCTCAGATAGTAGATGTGTATCTTTGGGCAGGTCATTTAAACTCTCAGTCTCAATTTTCTCATTTATAAAATGGGGTAATAGCACCTATTTCAAAACAAGGTAAAGAAATTGAAAATATGCTTCGATTTGCACTCAGAGTTCATCCATTTTCTCTCTGGAGTTGGAGAGCATTTTTCCATGAATCCTTCAGAACTGTCTCAGATTTACTGTATTGATGAGAGTAATTTTGTCTTTCACAATTGATCAACATGATAATATTGTTGCAATTGTGTATAACGATCTCTTGGTTCTGCCCGTTTCACTCTGCATCAGTTCATGTAGGAGCTTGTGAGGACAAAATAAAATAGTGTTTTGGAAACTTTGAAGAATGATATAAATATTAGCTAAAATTATGCACACTAATACACTGAAATGGGTACTATGTACATTCTTATTTACCCTTTTTACAGATAAGAAAAAAAAATAAGCCTTGAGAAATTGTGACTTACAAAAAAAAGTATCAGAGATAACTTCACTCAAAAATCTGATGAGTATGGAAAACAAACAAGGTATTCAATGGAGAGATCAACTCACCTGATATTTTCATCAATTATCTAGAGGATGCCACATGAAAAGTCCAAAACAAAGGACTGCCTTCTGATTCTGTGGTTTTTCAAAGGCTTCACATTTCCCACTAATTGCCTCAAGCTGTAGAGCATCACAAAGTCTCTCCAGAATCATTCAGAATAAAAAAAAAGAAAAAGAAAAACCACACACCTACAAAAGTGTATGTTTCCCAGACTATGCAGCAGGACAGGAAGGTAAAAAATTAATCCATCAATATGTACATCTTAGACACACAATGCAGGTGGGCACTCTACTCTGAGTGGGACAAAAATCAAGACTGAATGGTGTTTCACAAGTTCAGTGGTATAATCAACAACTTCAAATGTTTTGCATCTGAAAAAATAAAAATACAAAAATCCTTTTTTTCTAACACCAGTGGTCCCTCTCATATATCACGGTAGAATGCCATAATCTTGGAGGTAATTAAATTACAATTAGCACAAAATGAATAGATATAGAGTGGATTTAGATTAACTGGAGTGTATTACCATTTGCATACAAGAAGTGGTATAAAAGAGATTAATTATTGAATCAATGAATGATCATAGGAGGAGGTGGGCCCTTCATGTAGGAAGGACAGATCCCAGATAGACAATATAAAGTGTATATTATGACCAATGTACTAAACGAACAAGAGGTCGGCAGTGGAAGGTTTCATTCTGCTTTAGTGGATGTAGTAGCATTCTTACTGAGGAAATCACATTTCAAATCAAGGACCAACGTCCTATCTACAACACACTTCATTAGGCACTGAATATATTAAAGATATCTAAGAAACACCTTCATTGCTCATGTAGTTTGTAACCTAATAAGGATAAAAAGGGATCTGTCAGGAAAATGAGTTCATATTTAGGCAGATTTTTAAAAAATGAATAATGATGATCACAATATACATTATTTCAAGATTTCCAAAGTGATATAGATGTATGTATATGTATGTATATATCTGCATGTTCACAAGAATTTATGTGTGTGTATATATATATATATATATATATATATATATATATATATATGAAATCTGTGTGTCTGTATGTGTGTTTATGTGTGTGTGTACACACACACACAAACACACTCATCTGATCCTCACAAAATAAAGTAGGTGCTGTCATTATTTATTTAGTGTATTCTGCCCTTTACAATTTAACAGATTTTCGCCTTGGAGACTAATGAGGAAGCTTGACAGACTCTTGGGATCCAGCTTTACTGTAAGAGATATTTAACGATTCTGATACTTGCTTAGAGATATAAAGGGGGAAAGAGCCTTAAATGGAAGAAAGCATGTAACTTTCCCCATTTTAACCCCCTCCTAAGAGATCCGAGAATCTTTCTCTGGGCTCTGTGATCTAATAATAGGTGAGCATGTGCCTTGTCTTGCCAAAACTAATGATTTCAAACAATACTGCAGTCTTTTCCAAACCATTTTATCATGCAGGTACACCTCCCTTCCTCTCCTTTATGTATTGCCTCCCGCTACTAGAATGTAAGCTCTCTGAGGGCAGAGTTTGTTTGTTAGCCTTTAATAAATGCTTTTTCATTCATTCATCCTGAAAACGCACATGAAAGATGAAACCTAGGGGATAAATCACCATTGTTTTATATTTCTTGACTAATCTTGCCATGGTCCTTTTTCTGTCAAATCACAGTTTTGTGGACCATGATCAAACTTTACTCAAAAGTATTTCCTAATTCGTGTTAAAATGAAAATACCTTTTCTACACTCTCCCCTCCCCTTCTGTGTAGTAGGGTAGATAGAACACTGACTTGGAATCAAAAAGAACCAGGGTTCAAATCTTGCCTCAGACACTAGGTACATGACCATGGGCAAGTCACCGAACCTGTGTGTCTGTTTCCTTACCTGTAAAATCAACTAGGTGGACTCGATCTATAAGGTTCCTCTTAACACTAAATCTACAATTCATTAATCTCAGAAGTATAATAAGATAGAAGACCCCCAAATTTATTAGTAGCATTGACTTTTGTCAGGATTTAGTTGTAGCTCAACTATGGGCCAGAATAGAATGAATTACAATCATAAGAGTAATACAGAGGAAAATATGCCATTCTCCACCAGGAAGGCCTCATAGCATACATTTCTATGGAAATTTGACCCATAGTTTAAGGAGAATCTTAGCATCCTTTCATAAAATCTTCCCTCATTAACCCAGGTAGAAGCGCACTTTGATCGGAATGCAGTTCACTCCTCTCGCTCTTGGTATTCATGGCAGGGCATTAATTAGACAGGGACTACCAGGCAAAGGATGGGAATTCTAGGTCTGTAACCGCATCTCACTTAGAGAATCACAGAATTTTAGAGTTAAAAGGGACCTTAAAAGCCATTTAGTTCAACCCAGATCTAAATAAAAATTCCTTTTACTGCCAAAAAAAAAAATTCCAGGGGCGGAGCCAAGATGGTGAAGTAGAAAGACTCACATATGCTAGCTCTGAACCCACAGCACATAATTATCTATAAAAAGAAGTCCCAACAAATTCTGGAAGAGTGGAGCCTCACAAAAATGGTGTGAAGGAGATTTCCATTCCAGAGAGCCCTGAAAAACCGACCCCAAAGGCTGTTGCACACCCGTCGGAAGCGTAGCCCAGCCCTGGCCTGGCCACGGGGCACTAAGAGGAGAAAGCAGATCCCAGCAGGCTTCAGGGATGGATGCTCCAGCAACTGCGAGGTTCCATCCACCCACAGATGCACAGGTCAGTGAGAGAGTCGTCTGGACATGCTGAGAGGGGAGCGGGGTGTCTCCATAAATCGGGCCCCTTCAGGAGGCAGCAGGTGACCAGAGGCTCCCAGAGCAGGCAGGAGCTCAGGCAGCAACTCCATTACAGAAGGTCTCTGCATAAACCCCCTAAGGGAACTGACCCTGGGAGACAGACCTGCCCCTACCTGAGAACCTGATTTAATCTTACCCTGAATAGCAGTCAGCCAAGTCACCGAAAGCCCTGAAGCTGGGGAGCAGCATTTGAATCTCAGACACCAAGCACTAGCTGGGCAGACCTAGGCTAGGGTGGAGAGCACTCTCAGAAGTCAAGTAACTGGCTGAGAAAATGCCCAGAAAAGGGAAAAAAATAAGACCATAGAAGGTTATTTTCTTGGGGATAAGATGATTGCTCCATTCCTCTCTGACGAAGAAGACCAAAGCTTGCCCTCAGGTAAAGACATAGGAGTCAAGGCCTCTCTACCCCAATCATCTGAAATAGATAACCAATGGGCTCAGGCCTTGGAAGAGCTCAAAAAGGATTTTGAAAATCAAGTTAGACAGGTGGAAGGAAAACTGGGAAGAGAAATGAGAAAGATGCAAGAAAAGCATGAAAAACAGGTCAATACCTTAATAAAGGAGACCCCAAAAATGCTGAAGAAAATAACACCTTGAAAAATAGGCTAACTCAATTGGCAAAAGAGGTTAAAAAAGCCAATGAGGAGAAGAATGCTTTCAAAAGCAGAATTAGTCAAGTGGAAAAAGAGGTGCAAAAGCTCACTG
>CM053773.1:84626288-84644193 GCA_028658325.1 Potorous gilbertii | reverse complement strand
GCTAATTCTGCTTTTGAAAGCATTCTTCTCTTCATTGGCTTTTTGAACCTCTTTTGCCAATTGAGTTAGCCTATTTTTCAAGGTGCTATTTTCTTCAGCATTTTTTTGGGCCTCCTTCTTTAAGGTATTGACCCATTTTTCATGCTTTTCTTGCATCTCTCTCATTTCTTTTCCCTGTTTATCCTCCACCTGTCTAACTTGATTTTCAAAATCCTTTTTGAGCTCTTCCATGGCCTGAGCCCATGGGATATCGATTTCAGATATCTGGGATACAGAGGCTTTGACTCCTATGTCTTTACCTGATGGTAAGAAGATCTCTTCCTCGTCAGAGGAGAGGAATGGCAGAATCATTTCTTCAAGAAAATAACCTTCTATGGTCTTAGTTTTTTCCCCTTTTCTGGGCATTTTTCCAGCCAGTTACTTGACTTCTGAGAGTCCTCTCCACCCCTGGCCTATGTCTGCCCAGCTAGTGCTTGGGGTCTGAGATTCAAATTATGCTCCCCAGCCTCAGGGCTTTTGGTGGCAGGCCTGACTGCTATTCAGTGGGAGCTTTTCTGCTGGTCTCAGATGGGGGCAGGGCCGCCTCCCAGGCTCAGTTCCCTCAGGGGGTTTATGCAGAGATCTTTTGTAATGGAGCTGCTGTTGAGCTCCTGCCTGTTCTGGGAGCCTCTGGCCGCAGGTGCCTCTGCCTCTGCCGCAGTGGCTGCCTCCCAAGGGGTTCTGAGTTCCTGAGATACCCCACTCCCCTCTCAGCCCATCTCTCTCACTGACCTGTGCGTCTGTGGGTGGAGGGACCTTCGCGGCAGCTGGAGATTCTGGTCCCTGAAGCCTGCTTGGATCTGCTCGCTCCTCTCAGTGCCGTGCGGCCCAGGTAGAGCTCCACGGCTGGGGCAGGGGAGCGCTCCACTCCCGCCCGGGGCTCGATGGACCCCTGGGGTCGGCTTTTCAGGGCTCTCTGCAATGGAAATCTCCTTCACTGTGTTTCTGTGCGGCTTCCACTGTTCCAGAATTTGTCAGGAGTTCTTTTTAGAGGAACTCATGGGCTGTGGGTTCGGAGCTAGCAAATGTGAGTTTTTCTACTCCGCCATCTTGGCTCCACCCCCCTGCTGTGCTTTTTCTTAACAAAGTAAGTACCTAGCACTGTTTAAATGGTCTTAAGAAACATTTTATCAATAACTATATCCATCATAATGAGAACACACTGAGTATATATTCTGCAGTGACTAGATTTAAGAATATGACCTGATAACAATATGATACAGGTAAAATATATTCATTTTTAGTATGATAAGTAAAAAAGAAAGTCTGTGTATCAGCCAGAATACATGCATTTTTTATGAAGACAAATAACTTTGTAAAAATGGTTAGGTAAAAAAGAATATTTCATATCAGTGTAGTCAATTGCATTTGTTTAATAACTATATTCAAATTCAATAATTTCTAGGTATCATCTACCTCTTATGAAATCATTGACTTTCTCTATTTGAGAAACTATATTTGCTTTTCTCATATTTATAATCTAATGGGCTACGTTCCTGATTCCTATATGAAGTGTGTCCTCTGAAATACCTGGCCTCCTAACCAGTGGAAGAATTCTGATCTGTTAATTTCACTCTTCAATATACAAAGGATAAAAAACAGAAATGTTTATGAAGTATCTACCATATAGCTCTGTAACTAAATGTATATACTTGAAAAGTTGATTTAACCTTTTTGTGCTTACTTTTCTGCTATAATTTCATGATTCCTTGTGGCAATACAAAGTTTGGTCATCTATGAAGGCAAAAGATGAAGGAAGATAAAAGGATAGGGAAAGAAGAGACAACATCACAGTACTGAAGAAATTTAAAATTTGTTCCTATGTCATTGTGAGTAGTTCAGTCTTAATGGATCATTCATGCAACTTAGAGTCATAGAAAATTGTCTGGGACATTGAGAAGTTAAGTAATTTGCTCAAGGTCCACGCATTTAGTATCTGTCAGAGATAGTACTTGAACTCAGGACTTCCTAATTCTTAGGGCAACTCTCTTCTACTCATTGTGCTTATTTATCATTATGGTTGCTGCAAATTTGTTGTAATTGCTTTATAAAAATAGCCCTTTAAGTTTTAACAAGCATTTTTTCTTACATCACTGTGAGGCAGCTTATGTAGGTATTATCCTATTTTATAGATAAGGAAACTGTGATTTAAAGAGCTTGGGTGACCTCAGAAGATCAAGCACTTAATAAGTCTAAGAACCATAGGCCCTTGAGAATAATTGATTGATATTATATTAGCACTTTCAAAAAGTAATTGGTTTCAAGTATGAGTAATATAAGGGAATTATAAAGACTCCTATGAAACAATGCAAAGCAAAAAAAATCAGAATCAAAGAGAATACATATTATCTGCAAGTATACAAAAGGAAAAATTAGTAAGAATTTAAAAACAAAGAAATTTGGTGGAAATATGGTGGGAATATTTGTATAATTTATAAATGTTACTCAGAAAGTATTTAATTTAAATGTAAATAGTTACACTAAGCAAGTTTAATTGCTTATATTGATATTCAATCCTGTCAAACATTTTTGCTTTAAAAAATACAGGAACATAATCTCTTCATGATAGCCTACAAACTTGCATAATAACTCTGTTCTTAGCATCACAAATGCTGGGTTGGGGGTGTGCAGGGACAAGTTCTCCTTGGCAGATAAATAACTATTCTTTTTCTCTGTGCAAATTGAAGGACATGATAAGCTAAATGCTTTGAGCTAGGTTGCGTATTGCAAATGATGCAGAAATAGAAAGAACCTAGGACTTTCTCGATGCCGTTCTAGTTTTTATCATTAATATTCTGTGCTTAGATAAGTAGAGACCCTGATAAGTTGATCCAACAGGTAAAGTGATGAAGATGTCCACAGACAGTTTAAAGTAATATACCTCATCTAACTTTGGAGCCAGAAAATAATTTAACTTACTCACTAGATTCAGTGCTTTCTTCTACATTAATCATTCAATGGATGCATGATCTCATCAATACAGGTTTACAGGCTCATAGATTTAGAACCAGAAGACACCTAAAAGAAGATCCAATCTAAATCTCTTACTTTTCTGTAAAGGAGACTAATGGTCCAGAGAAGTTAAAATGCTTGCCCAAAGTCACACAGCCAGGAAGTAGCAGATCTGGGCAACTGTTGTCCAGGCTCTACCAGAAATTCCCACAAGATCTAAGAATTCTACTAAAGAATTCCTTGGCCATCTTTAAGAACTGTGTCACTCTGTCAGTGCCTAGTCCAGCTTCTTATGCAGAGTAAGCCCTTAAAAAGCTTATGGAATTAATTCGTTTGAATTTACTTTTTATTTTTCATTATTTTCTATGTTGGAAAAATATTTGAAAATTTACTCCCAAACCATACAGCACAGAGTGAACTCATACTCCATTTAAACTGAAACTATTACACTCCAACATTTTCACCATTTTTGTGATGTAATCCAAGATTCAATATCACTGAAAACTTATCATATATTTAATAACAAAAAAATCTGAATGACACTGATCATATAACAAAGGCATATGAATATATTTAAGTATAACATATCAATGGTAAAGACTCAGTGAATTAATCAACCAATTAACAAGCATTTATTTGGCACCTAATAGGTCTAGGCATAGGTAATATAAAGACAAAATAACCACTAACCTGTACATCCATCAAGGAATTTATGTCTATTAGGAAAAACAACAAAAACTCATAAAAATAAAACCAAAATATATTCAGTAAATAGGGAGGGGGCAAAGGCCTACGGTTTCAATGTTACAGAGAACTAACTCCCAGATGAGAAAATGTTCTCCGTCAACGTAAGTTGGTAGTTCTCTAAGAACATAGTTGATGAGAAGACTGAAAGTGGAAACGGTCTGTCCAAGGTCTCGCACAGCCAGTAAGCATGCATCATGGGAAGGACAAAAACCCAGGTTCTCCAGGCTTTTAGGTCAACTTCCTATCTCGTATATCAAGCTGCCTCTCCTCAGAATAAATACAGCATCATTTTGCAATAGTGAAGAATGATTGACTCAGGAGAAGCTAAGAGGATGGTATTTGTGATGAATTTTGAAAAAATCAGGGATTCAAAGAGAGAAAGGTTAAGAAGAAGTCCATTCTAAAAACAGGGGACGGACAACCTATGCCAAGACAAAGAGATGGGAAATGCATTATTGGCTACAAGGAGTAACAAATAGGCCAGTGCTGCTGAAATAAGGAATGCATGGAGGTGAGTAAATGAGATATGTAACCCTATAAACACATTCTGGAGACAGACTGTGAAGGACTTTAAATGTTAAATACAGGCATTTGTATTTTCTTTCAAGAGGCAACAGGGTGTCACTGGAGATATCTTAGCTTTTTGACTTTATAAAGAATATGAATATATCTTTAATTATAAACATTAATATTTAATAGTAATGGGTAAGTGTTTCATGGTAAATGAGATAAATTCACATTTTAAAGTACAGCATATATGTTAGTATATACAAATACATATGCATATACATATATATTATATAAGTATACACGCATCCAAAATGTGTGAATCAGAGAAAAGTAGTATTTATGGCTGCCATTGTACAAATGTGTGTCAGAAAGGTTTATCATTTCACTTATCAATGTTATTATGCTTTATAATAAAATAATTTGTTGAACCCGTGTGTATTAAATTTGTATTGCATATAAATAATACAAATTGAAGGCAAGCTGGCAGAACAAAATATTTTATTATAAAAGTTAATAATATTTCTAGTTTAGATTTTTTTATAGACAATGAACTATATGTTAACTTTCAATGGATATAGGTTATCACTGAAATATACAGAAGCTTTTAAATAAGATTTTCTTTCTTCTTGACTATGCCAGATGATCATCAAACAGTTAGTGAATAAACAAGAATTTGTTAAATTCTTACTATGTCCGATGTTAATGGCGTTTCTATCTGTGTGCATGTGTGTATATGTTAAGTGTGTCGAAATGTGGGTTGTAGGTAATAAATTGCATCTTAATAGTGATATAAATTAACATGTGTTCATTTTGTATCACAAAATTTATAAATTATCTCTCCATGCATCAGACTAATTCAAGATTCTTTTAAAAGCACAACAGAAAAAAAAATTCAATGGGTCTCTGATCACAAAAAAGGAAAAAAAGAGGCAAGTCATAAAACAGAGAATTATGGGCTAACTAAAGACCTCTGCCAGTGTGATGGTGGATATCCAGTGTAAAAGCGTTCAACCTGTTGAAGACAGATTCTCTGTCGATGGTGAGATTTTCCAGATGGTCCTGTTTGTGGATGCATTGTGCAGGCTGTATTAAATCCTGCAATATCACTGCACCACTTGAAGGAGATCTATAATCATTCAAAATTATTTGGACTGCTCATGCATACAGGGAAGATAAAGTGATGAAAAATTTCTACTGTGCAGATTATGGCATATATTTAGATAAGAAACACCATACAGATGGACAAGTTGATCCTAAAGTTAGAATAGGACAATTCAGGCTAGAATTCCTCCCAAAAGATGCAAAGATCTTTGACAATCAATTTTTCATTGAAACAATGGTCTGTCACTTTTAATACCAACTTTCTATTGGCAGTAGACATATACTAGCTTCCATGGAATTAAAAAAATTAATATAATGTATAAGGCAATGAAGAGGTTTCATAAGTGTAGAGAAGCTGCAGCATATAACTAATTTGGAACTTCTGGGAAGACCAAAAGCATATGACACTACCATGAAAATATGGAATAGGAAGAAGAGAGAGGATGCCCACATGGCCAGGATGAGGGATGACACATGGATAGTCAGAATGCTCTAATAGTACTCTTACAATGTCAGGTGAAGGAAGCTCCTAGCATTCTGCATAGCTCTCTTATGGTGAACTCAGGGAACAGGAAATAGGAATAACAACATAAAAAAAAGTAATGGGAGACTAAATATTCTAATATTAAAGAATAGTCGATTAAAGAGCAAGAAACAATAAATAATTTTATTAAACAGAATGCTAATAATGAGACAACATATCAAAATCTATAGGATGCAGCAAAAGTAGCAATTAAAAGTTAATAAAATAGAGAAAGAGCAAATCAATGAAGTGGGTATGCAATTTAAAAAACTAGAAAAAGAACAAATTAAAAATTCCCAATTAAATATCAAATTGGAAATCCTAAAAATTAAAGGTGAGATAAACAAAATATACTCTACATATAAGAAAAACCATTGAATAAATAAAACTAAGAATAGGTTTTATGAAAAAATAAAATATATAAACCATTGGTTAATATATTTTAATAAAATATGTAACATATTTTAATAAAAATTCAAAAGGTGAATATACCACTAATTAAGATGAAATTTTGCCCAATTACATGGCAATAAATTTTAAAATTTAAGTGAAATGGAATACTTGTAAAAATATAAAGTATCTAGATTAACAGAAGAAATACACACATCTAAATAAACCTGTTTTAGAAAAAAATTAAACTGACCATAAGTGAATGTCCTAAGGCAGGGGTGGGGACGGGGAAGGAGCAGGATCAGATGGATTTACCAATCAATTCTACCAAATACTTAAGAGTCTACTAATTCCAATATTAAATAAATTATTTGGAATAGGCAAACTTCTTTTATGAAACAAGTCTGGTACCGATGCCTAAAGGAGGAAGAGTAAAAACAGAGAAAGAAAATTAAAGAACAATTTCACTAATGAATATGGATGCAAAAATCCTAAATAAAATGCTAACTAGGAGACTATACATTGTGACTAACTAGAATTTATACCAACAACGCGACAATGACTCTATATAGGAAAAATTATTAACATAATTGATTTTGTCAGTGACAAAAGTAAGAAAAAACCACATGACTATATCAACAGACACAGAAAAAGCTTTTGACAAAATACAACACTCATTCTTATTAAAAGCACTTGAAAGCATTAATATAAATGAATTTTTCCTTATGGTAAGAAACATCTATCTAAAACTATAAGCCTGTTCAATAACATCAGGAATGAAACAAGGATACCCATTATCACCAGTATCATTCAATATTGTATTAGAAATGCTAGCAATAGTAAAAAGAGAAAAAAGAAATGAACAAATCAGAATGGCTAATTAAGTAATAAAAGTAGCTTTTTACAAATGGTATGATGATATACTTGGAATATCCTAGAGATTCAACTAAGAAAATAGTTGAAATTATAATTTTAGCAAAGTAGCAGGATACAAAATAAACCTAAAAACATCACCAGCATTTCTAGATATCATCAACAAAACTCTACAAGATGATAGTATGTGATATTTCATTGAAAATAATTGTAGACAGCAAAAATACCTGGCTGGATACCTGCCAAGACAAAGCTACAAACATAAGCATAATAATAAAACATTTTTCATACAAATAAAGTCAAATTTAAATAATTGGAGAAATATTAATTATCCATGGGTAGGCAGAGTCAATATAATAAAGATGGCCACTCTATTTATTCAATGACATCCCAATTAAATTACCAAAAATATTACCTCCTTGAGCTAGAAAAGTAATAACAAAATTCATTTGGAAAAACAAAAATTCAAGAGCATCAAAGGAATTAATGAAAAATGTAAAGAAAGGGTTCTTAGCAGTACCAGATCTTATTAGATTCTATTTTCAAAACTATCTAGTACTGGCTAAGAAATAGAAAGGTAGTTCAGTAGAAAAAAAGTAGACATACAATACACTAATAAATGATTATAGTGACCGTGTGTTTGACAAATTAAAAGCTTTTGGGATAAGAATTCACTATTGGGTAAAAACAAACAAACAAAAAAAACTTTGGGAAACCTTGAAAGCAGTCTGGCAGAAACTGGATAGAGACCAGTATCTTACACCATTTACCAAGAAAAGGTCAAAATGGATACATGACCTAAATAATAAGGGAAATTTCATATGTAAAGTAGTAGAACATATTACCTATCAGACTTACAGATAGAAGAATTTATTGAATTAATAAGAGATAGTATTGTGAGATATACAATTTATCATTCTGTTACATTAAATTTAAAAGATTACTGTTTTTTTTAAAATAAAACTAAGGTAGTCAAGATTAGGAAGAAAACAGAAAATTGGAGGAAGATATTTTATAGACAGTTGATTAAAGTCTCATATCTCAAATATGAAGAGAACTTATTGTAGGCATAGATAAGGTACAATCTGCTTCATTGGAGGGAACTCCCAAATAGAGATTAGGGATCTCTTTGATCACATGCAAGTGTTACAGAATGACCTGATGGGCAGTGGCATGAACAGTTTATCTTGATGAGTTACATGATTCTCTTTAATTAAATAAGGCAAACACTATTCTATGTTATAGTGCCTGTGTTAAAAGCCAAATTCTCTCTGTTACCAGGTTTTAGCCTTTAAATTATATCCCTTGCTAGTCCCTAACCTGGCTCAGTATCTTTCCGTTCATGTTAAAATTTCCCTTTCTCAAGCTCTGCCTTGCTCCTTCCACCATTCATCAAATATACATATATATATATATATATATATATTCTTTTCTTGTCTTGGTGAAACATAGCACCAAACAAGGAAGAGTGAAAAAAGACAAGGTTGGAAGAGAAATATAGAGCATAAACTATGTTATGAGTAGCAGAAAGAAATAGTAAGTAGCCACTTTGACAACTCCCTTAGCATATTTGAGTCTCAGTTTTATCACTTTACTTTTTAAATTTTTTTTAATCTTGGGGTCAAAGAAAGTTAACCTGATTAGCCTTGTTTATCATGTCGACTTAATGTCTTGATTCAGTCACCATTATATATTTTCCATCTCTTTATTGTGACATAAGAAAAGAACAGTATTTGAAGTAAAGAGAAAACTGGGTTTGAATCCTGGCTAAAATTTTCTTTCATTGTTGCTGTGTTACCATAGGGAGACTATATAATCTCTCCTAGTTTCATTTTCTTTATATGTTAACCAGAATAATAATTATATCCCTCATAGTATTGTTGGGAGGAAAGTACTTTTTTTAAACTTCGAAAGGCTACATAAATGTAATATATTATCTTTCTTTACTCATGCCACAAAAATGCCTCATGGTTGCATATATATTGTATGTGGGTGTATATGTATATCTACATCATTGGTAGGAAATAAAAGTACTCTCATGCTAAAGTACAGAAGAATAAACCGAAATTCATAAAATTTTAAATGCCTTTCCCAGGATCACAGAGCAAGCGTCTTTGAGTAAAAATTTGATTGGGTATTCAATTCCAGCTCTCACTTGACTTCAAATACTATAACAAGAGAGGTGACAAGTATGTAACAGTGGATGAATCAAGATATTAATTCAACATGGCAAGTAGCAATTCTTAGCTTTGACCCTATTTGTTTACTGATGATTTTTTTATCTTAGAAGACCAAAAATTATGTAAAGCAGGGCAGAAAAAAACAGTCAGATAGCACATTCTCCCTTAATTTGAACATACAAATTATCATCCTTGTTCACTCACCTGATGATAGCTAGCTTAGCTTCAGCTGTAGAAAGTCACATTAATTTGAATGTACTACGCCCAAGGCATTCTGCTTTCCACTGAAGTTATGAAGCGGACAAAAAAGTGATTTCATTGGACCTTCTTTATTGGGACCAACACAAATGTAAACTTCAGGGATGTGATTATATCTTCTGATTCCACACAAAAGATACTTCTCTGGTCACTGATTAACATTTCTCTTTTCTCCTCCCCTCTGAATAGAAATTCAGCTGATTTCATTTCAGACCTTTCACTCCATCTCTAGTCTAGAATTTCCAGGTCCTTCTTTTCTTCCCATTTGTTCTACCATCCTTCCAGTCCCCCGGGGTGACAGCAGATTTGTCATTCTGAATGCCTCACTCTTTCACCACCTCCATCCTATCTGTTGCCAAACCCTGTCAATTGTAAATTTCTAACATCTCTCTTATGCCCCCTCCTCCCATTCTCCTCTAACATTGCCCGATGAAGGTCTTCATAAACTTGTACCTGGATTATGGCACTAGCCTGCTAGTTGATTTCCCTGCCTTATCTCTCTCCACTCCAATCTGTCCTCTAGGTTGACAAACTGACCTTCCTTAAGTACAAATCTGATCAAGTTACCACCTCTCTATTCAATCAATTCCAGTGGCTCCATATAACCTCCAGGGTCAAATAAAAAAACCATCTTATGTTGAAAGTCCTTCAAAACTCAACCCTTTCCTATCTTTTCAGTCATATATGTTAATCTTTGATCCAATGAAACCAGTCACATTGCAGCTCACTGAACAAGAAAATAAGTCTCTCTAGATTTACATTTTTAATGGTTAAACCTCATGCCTGGAGTTTTCTCCCTCTGTATCTCTACTTCTGACTTCCTTAAAGGTCCAGCTAAAATTTCACTTTTCTCAGCAGAATTAAGAAGCCTGTACTGATTGCCTTTAAAAGGCTAGTGCTTTCCCTCAACTGATTATTTCCAACTTGTCTGGTATATGACTTGATTATACAGAGTATTTGAATGTTGTCTCCTCTGTTCAGAACAAGGACTATCTTTTTTCCTTTCTTTATATCTATAATGTTTAGCATTATGTGCCAGGGTGCATAGTAGATGCTTGTTGACTGACTGACCTCAAACTCCAATTGACTCTTCACTTCCCTGTTTTCTAAGTGATGTTGGCCACCTGCTGTAGTCATGTTTTTCAAGGTGTGAAAATTTTTTTCCTCTTCAATAGGGAGCAAATAAAATTAAAAGATAATAGAACACCTTTGGGTGGAAGTTTAAAATTTAGGCTTGATCCATTTCCACTGCTCACTACTGCCTGTTACAAAAATTTGAAAATTACAAAACAGCTTTGAAAATTGGACATTTTTATTTTTTCCTCTCTCTTTTTCTTTGATGACATGACCAATTTAATGATGTAAAAGAATGAAAGTACGTGATCTGTCTGAAAGAATCTATAGTATGCTACTTGAATCAAGAGTACTTATGTATCAAACAGACTCTGGGCTTTTGTTCATTTAATAAAATATTTATAGGCTACAGTCTATCAATTATATTGCACCCTCAGTTTTCTATTGATCAGTTTTAGTTTTTGGTATCTAATGCTCAAGAAAATTCTTATATACCTAGTCAATATGAGATAATACAAGAAATACATTTTGCACAGGTGCACAGGTACACACACACACACACACACACACACACACACACACGAGTGATAGAAAAGGCAGCTGTGGAAACAAAAGGAATGGTCTTAGTAGGGTACAGGTAACCAAAACTACCTGTGTCTGATTGGTACATCATGATATATTACAACAACGTGGACATGTCAGAAGCCATGGTTTAGTTATTTCCATTCATTTTTTTAATGTTTTGAATTAATAAATGAATCCCTCTTGGTCAAATGATTAATTACACAATAATTCACAATAGTACCTTCTTTTCTTTTTGGAGCAGACTCTAGTATACAGAAGAACTACTTGAAATATAGGCTTACATTAGGAATTACAGTTCAACATACACAATTCTCTCCTTCAAGGTGTTATCACCACTTCTATTAGAAACCAGAATTTTAAAAGTGCTTTAAATGAAGCTGGAAAAATTCATTTAGGAATGGTAACTGGCATAAGATGTGTTTATTTGTGAGCAATGCTTTTAAACTAAATTTGAGGATTTAGTTGGCCATTTATTTATTTTGATTTGGATCTTTGATTTCATTAATATTGTAAACTCCCACTACAAATACAAATCAGCAACTTCTCATCAATTAATTAAAGAGTGACCTCAAGCACTGTGAGTTTAAAGGGCTTTTCTGAGTTTACAGAACCCACAGGAGCAGGGGTTGAACTTGAACCCAAGTTTTCCCAATGCCAAGGCAGACTCTATATTCTAAAAATCTATTTCAAACCTACCATTTTTTAATAAATCTGAACAAATGAAACTGATCATAAGCCTTTTCCAATTATGTCTAGTAAAAGCACCAACTACTATTACTATGAGATTTTACTAATTTTCTCTTGATAGAGACTATGCTGAGCTTTCTAATGAGGTTCTTTTGTACATGAAGGCCATGCTTTTCCAAGGAAAGTAAATCCTGCCTGAATGTATCTTGCCAGCCTTTTTATACATTTTTATCCTTTATGTACTCTACCATCTACCCTTCCTATGTCTCATATGAAACATTTCATGCTTTCTCTCCATGCCTTTATATAGGCAGGCAGTCCACCTCATCCCCACCATTTTTATCCCTACCTGTTAGTATCCTTAGTTTCCTTCAAAGATCAACTCAAATATCATTTTTACCTGAAGTCTTTCTGGTCCTCCCTCACCTCAAGCTGCTAGTTCCACACACATGCAAACACATACTCTTCCAGACTTAGTGAGAGCTAAAATATAAAATAGAGGCTCAAGAGATTCCTGCCCACGCAATGTTCTTCCTTCCTTCCTTCCTTCCTTTAATTCCTTCTTTTCTTCATTCCTACCTTGCTCTTCATGACTGTCACTCTATGTATCTTTGTATCTGTTACTCTCTTCCAGGTGAAAGATCAACATATTAAGGAAGACTCTGGCAAGAAGATTGCCAGCAATGACTAAGAGAGACACACCCCTCCATGACTGTCATAGGACAATCTATTCCCTTTACCCTTATAGACATGGGTAATGGAGGCATCCTTGAATTCTTGGGGGATAACCTCCTCTTGCCATATAACCTAGAAAATTTCATTCAGCTTTTGTGTGAGCAGTGGTCCCCCACCTTGTAAATCTCAGCTGGAATAGAATCAGCACCAGGTGCTTTGCCGCACAAAAAGAAACTAATGGCCCTCAAAATCTCTTCTTCGGTTGGAAGTTCAGCTAGGGAGGGATTGACTTCAACCTGAGGTGAACTTCAATGGCCTTGTCATTAACTGATGATGGTCTGTTGAGAACACTATGAAAGTGTTCTCTAGGATCATGTATACAAATGTGGCTTCAGAAAGAGCCAAGGAACAGTCAATATGGTGTTTGTTGCCTGACAACTCCAGGAGGAGAACAGAAGTCTGTACACAATGTTTATAGATCTGACCGACGTCTGACACTGTTAGTCGTGAGAGCTTATGGGAGATTATGTCAAAATTTGGCTATCCAGAGAATTACATCATCATTTTACATCAATTTCATGATGGCATGCTTGCCTGAGTTTTAGATAATGGACAATGCTCCCATGCTTTCCCAGTCACCAATGGAGTGAATCGAGTGTGTGTGCTTGCTCTCATGCTTTTTGGCATATTTTTTTAGCCATGTTTTCAAACATTTACAGTGAGGATTAACATGGCATCATGGTCAGCTACCACACTGATGGTAAATTCTTCATGTTGAAAAGGCTACATACCAAGACCAAAGTGCGGGGAGTGTTGATGCATGATTTTTCTGTTTGTAGATGATTGTGCACTCAATACAGTCTCTGAAGTTGAGATGCAATGAAGTACGAATCAATTTTCTGCTGCCTGTGCTAATTTTGGCCTAACAATTAACACTAAGAAAATACAGGTGTTCCACCAGTCACCACCACACCATCCATATGTGGAACCATTATATGGAACCAGTTACAGCAAATGGAGATGTTTTGAACAGTGTGGATAAATTCACTTACCTTGGCAGTGTACTTTCCAGGGATGTACACATTGATAATGAGGTTGACACACACATTGTCAGAGCTAGCTCAGTGTTTGGGAGGCTCCAAAGGAAAGTATAGAAAAGAAGAGGAATTAGACTGACTACTAAACTGAAGGTCTACAGAGCTGTTGAGGTGACCTCATTGTTGTATATGCCTGTGAAACCTGGACAGTATACCAGCACCATACCAGGAAACTGAATCTTTCCATTTGATTCTGAAGATCACCTGGCAGGACAAGCTACCGGACACTGAGGTCCTTGCTCGAACTAAACTGCCAAGCATTCAAACTCTGCTTCAGAGAGCACAACTCTGATGGGCTGGCCACATTGTTATTTAAACTTATGCTTACTAAAAACACTATTTTATGGAGAACTCACACAGGGCAAGCCTTCAGAAGAAGCCACATAAGGATACTCTCAAGGTCTTTCTTAAGAAATCTGGAATTGATTGTGTGACATGGGAGACACTGGCACAGGACTGCTCAGCATGGAGTGTCTGCATCAGAGAAACTACTGTGCTATGTAAGTAAGGCAGAATTGAAACAGCTCAAAGGAAATGCAGGATACACAAATTTAGAGTATCTACTCCAAATGTGCACATGAACTATTTGTGCCTGACCTGTGGTAGAGCATTCTGAGCTTGTAGTCATCTGATCAGCCACAGTCACACACATTGAGACTTGACTGTGATGTCATTTTGGTCCTCTGAGAACGAAGGAAAATAGACAACCAAGCAACTCTGTCTCTCTCTCCTTGTGTCTCTTCCTTTCTTCCCCTTTCCCACTCTCCCCTGCCCACATCTGTATAGCCGACTTGTAACTCAAGTTCTGTCCCCAGTAGTTCCAGGGCCTACCAGAAGGATTAACAAAATCATGACACTAATTTAGAAAATAAAATCAGCTTAAAATAAATCAGGGACAAATTTTCAGCTAATCAGTACTTATGCCAGCACTGACTTGAGAAAAGGCACATTTTTACTCATTGTAACTTAAAACAATGGTGCTAGTTTTATTCTGATGGGTCCAAGTAAAATTATACTTCTACATGACATTTCTTCAAATGCTTGAAAACATCTAATATATTTTTCCGAAGTCCTCTACTCTCCAGGTGGGGTCTGATCAAGGCAGAGAAGAGCAGGTGTATAAGTTTTCTTTTAGTGGGTGCTGACTCATGCAGTAAAGTCAAAATTTACAATGGCTTTTATTTGAACCATATCACCATCAGCATTGATTCATATTCATCTTTAGTCACCTAAAACCCCTAAATCTTTCTTTAAAAAAATTTTTTTTCTCCAGATAAGCTGTCTAGCTGCCTGACTCACCATAAGACCCAGCATGATGAACTCCACTCCTGGATTCTTATTGGCTTGATTTCCTAACTTTTGAAAGGTCACAAAGTGATAGCATTCTCTAACCTTTATTACCCAGGCAGGAGAGAACAAATGCATTTTTCTCATCACTGTGGCTATCATCATCAACTCCAAGCAGCAATCCAAGACTTTCAGTTATTCTCCTCTTGACCACATGTAAATTTTAAATATAGCTCCCCTTGATGATGTCTGTAATATTCATCACCATTTTCAGATGTTTCTAGCCTTTTGTATTACTGATACAATTGTTAAAATGATCTTGCAGCACTTTTGTATTTATCCTGAGTTACCTGAATCATTTGCGTATTTCATAGATTTCTTCTAAAAATGTGCATTGGTGGAAGAGTTCCCTTTGCAACCACATTGGTTATACACATCTTTTCATTTCCAACCAGGTTGCTGAACCCTCAATACCTTCTAATTTTCAGCTTGTTTTCATGAGTTTTCTTCCCCCACCAAACTGTGATCACCTTGAGGGCAGGGACTGTCTTTTGCCTTTCTTTGTATCCTCAGTGCTTTGCTCATCATCTAGCACAGGGTCAACTGACTGACTAGGCAGCTCCCGTTGCAAAGGGTCATGATATTCACTTCTGTTTATAGCTTCATAAATTTGTCAATATCTTCCCATCTCTTTTAGACTGATTTTTTCTTTAAAATGCCACTGGATCCTACTTATTGTTTTTTTTAAAACCTCTGAATCTACTTCCCCAATATTTAGAGCACATTTCAGACTATTCCTACCTAATCTCTATATATTCTGTGATGTGGTGGTCATTTTTCTTGTTTTTCCTTTAACCACTAGTTCCTCTTTGTAAGTCAGAATCCATTATAGAATGGCAGCTTGCCATTTCCTTTGTCTAGCCTTTGAAGGATAACATTATTAAGGTAAGTCACAAATTTATCAGCTGCTCTGCTTTTGGCTTCACCAGCAGATCATGTGACCTCCAAGACTTCCCATGGCTTCAAGATTAGGTTTCTTTGCAAGGCCTCTCACACCATCCTTCTCTTGTCCACACAAATATCACTTGTCAATTTAAAAAACAATCATATGATAAGGGTTTGAGGCCTTTCCTCTCTTGGTCCTGTTCTTTACTTTCTCTAAACTTTAAATCTATGCCATCTCTACTGCTGGCTCATCCTGGAACTACAGTCAGCACCTAGGGCTTCCTTGCCCTAGAAAAACCCACTATTTCTGCTGCCACTTCTCCTTTGTGCAGTGGCCCAGCTAACACTGCTTTCATTCCCTTCCCAGGCCCATTCTTGGCTTTCTTTGGATTTCAAAACCATGCTCCTATGGATGTACCATCATTGTGCCTCCCCTCGTATCATCATTGTGCCTCCCCTCCTTTTAGGGGCCTTTTGTGTATTATTTTCCCAAGTTAGAATATAAGCTAATTTGAGGACAGGGACAATCTTCCTTGAAAAATTTTTTTTTTAATTCCAAATTTTTTCCCAACATCCATTCCCTCCCCTATCAGTTAAGAAGGCAATTCTATTTCTTTTTTGCTTGAATTTGTATGCCTAGTTCTTCGGATAGTGCTTAGTATATACTAAGTGCTTAATAAATGCTATGTAGAATTATCAAAAATGTGTTTTAAACACATGTGCTCAAAACAAGTGATTTAAAAGAAGTTACAAAAAATTTTCTCAGCTTGTTTGGGACTGAAAAATTTTGATCAAAATCAAACCAAATCAATCAAAAGAATAAACAATCAACTTAGCATATAGGCTTTTGTTGCTTGTCAGGCTGGATGAAGTTACTCACAATCTCAATTATTCACTAAAAGAATATCAGCCTGTCTTTATGAAAGATACAAGCCTATTGTGGTAGCCATTGAACTTCAACGAATGAGAGCATAGTAAGGCAGATGATCCTTAAAAATTGTAGATTGTTGCAGCTTTGTGACTATGAAACCGGGGAACATGCATGCCCAATAAAAATAGCATGATGGAAAGCAGAGATTCAACACCAAAAAGAGATAATGAAATATTAACAGAGAAAATACAACGCCCAACAAAGAGCAAAGATGGAAGGTCCAGTAGAAAGGAGACAGAAGCATAATGAGATTCCTAGAGGACAGTCATAGTTTGATATGTATATTTGCTTAGTCACACATGTAGCCTGGGTAGATATTCCCCTCCATTCATGTGCTCTGATCATGAGTGTGACTTTTCTCACTGGTTGTATGATAACTACATGCAATTTTATTAGATATATGCATGAGTAGAAGGATTTGGGTGCATATCTTGCAACTCTTTAAAGGCATTGGTATGGGCTTGTGAGTAATGGTTTTGAAGGAAATGATTACCCATAGAATGCCCTAAATCTTGGATAGTTTTTCCGGGGAGCCCATAATGAAAGAGCACAAGTGTTATATCAAAATTCATAAGATCAGATAAAATTCATGCCAGTCTAGCTCAGACTTGGACTGCAAGCCTGGACTAGCTCCTCTTCTTAGGCAGATTTCGAAAAAGAAGTAGAACCTTAGGTAAGTACTTAAGGTAAGTGGGAGGGCTCCAGCTACCTGAGATATAAATGTACACCTGAGTAAGTTTCTAGGATTGGGGGAGGAGGGGCACTTAGAGACATTCTGAAATATTCCAGAGAAGTTCAGTAAGTAGTAGTTGACAAATTTAATGATTTAAAGAAACACTACTGTAATTCCTTTTGTAAAGGATAATGATGATAGTAGTAACTTACGTAATCAATTTTAGGAGGATTTTTCTCTGGTGGGATTTTTCTTTTGAAAAAGAAGAAAAATGTTTTTAATTCTTTTTCCCCCAGGGGATACTGAGATAAAAATTGGGATATCTATTTACTAGTCTGATGTAATATTTTGCCCATTTAAAGTAGTATTATGTTTAAT
>CM053773.1:84596868-84623288 GCA_028658325.1 Potorous gilbertii | reverse complement strand
AGAAGATGGGGACAAGAGAAGGGAGGGATGATAGAAAAGAGGGCAGATTGGTGATAAGGTTATTAGAATGCTCAGTGAACTGGGGAGGGGGGAGGGGACAAATGGGGAGAAAATTTTGGAAATCAAAATTTTGTGAAAATGAATGTTAAAAGTTAAATAAATTTATATTTAAAAAAAGAAAAAAAATTGTGGTCATTATAGCACTTACCTCTAATGTTATTGTAAAGATGAAGTTAAATATTGGTAAAACACTAGCTGTGATTACTATTGTTCCTTTTCTCTCACTCTCTTCTTAATTCACTACAGTCTGACTTCTGAATTCATCATATATCTGAAATTGATCTTTCTCAAATTGCTAATGATCTCTTAATTGCCAAAACCTATGGCATCAGAATATGCCACAGATACCAGATTCCCTTTGCAGGTTGTTGGAAGAATGAATAAAGGAAAAAGATAAATGGCTATTTTTGAGGACAGGATGCCTAAGTCATAAATTTATGAGAGGAAAATAACTACAAATACCTATAAACAAAACACCCAGAAGTACTCAGTTTGCCTACAGGAACAATTTAAATTCCTAAAAGAAAAAAATGTTCTTTTAAAATGTTTATTTGTTCATTTTAAGTTTTCAACATTCATTTCTACAAAATTTTGAGTTCCAAATTTTCTCCCTGTCTCTCCCCTCCCCCAACCCAAAACACCATGCATTCTGATTGCCCCTTCCCCCAATCTGCCCTGCCTTCTATCACATCTCTCCCTTCCCTTTTCCCCATCTTCTCTCTTTTTTTATAGGGCAGGATATATTTCTATACCCCATTACCTGCATTTCTTATTTCCCACTTGTATGCAAAAGCAATTCTCAACATTCGTTTCTAAGACTTTGATTTCCAACTTCTCTTCCTTCCTCCCCACCTATCCCCACTGAGAAGGTAAGAAATTCAATATAGGCTGTATATTTGTGGTTTTGCAAAAGACTTTCATAATACTCATGTTGTGTAAGACTAATTATATTTCCCTCCATCCTATCCTGCCCCCCATTTATTCTATTCTCTCTTTTGGCCTTGTCCCTACCCAAAAGTGTTTACTTCTAATTATTCTCTCCTCTCTTTTACCCTCCCATCTATCACCCCTCCACCCCACTTATCCCCTTCTCCCCTACTTTCCTGTAGTGTCAGATAGATTTTCATATCAAATTGAGTGAGTATGTGTGATGAGAGTATGTGAAATGTGATGAGAGTAAGCTTCACTTTTCCCCTCTCACCTCTGTCATTTATTTCTTCCTTACCTCGTTGAAAAAGCTTTTTCTTACCTTTCTTATGAGAGATAATTTGCTCCATTCTATTTTTCTCACCCCTTAATTTTACTTTTTTTTGGTATAATACCTTCCTATTCAACTCACCCTATGCTCTCTGTGTGTGTGTTTGTGTTTGTGTGTGTGTGTAATCCCTCCAACTACCCAAATACTGAAAAAAGTTTCAAGAGTTACAAATATTATTTCTATGTAGGAACTTAAACAGTTCAACTTTAATATGCCACTTATAGTTTTTTTTTCTGTTTACCATTGCATGCTTCTCTTGATTCTTGTGTTTGGAAGTCTGTTTTGTTTCAGATCTGTTTTTTTCATTAAGAATGTTTGAAAGTCCTCTATTTCATTTAATGACAATTTTTCCCCTGAAGTATTATACTCAGTTTTTCTGGATAGGTGATTCTTGGTTTTAATCCTGGTTCCTTTGATTTCTGGAATATCATATTCCAACCCCTTCGATCCCTTAATGTAGAAGCTGCTAGATCTTGTATTATACTGATTGTATTTCCACAGTACTCAAATTGTTTCTTTCTAGCTGCTTGCAATATTTTCTCCTTGACCTGGGAACTCTGAAATTTGGTCACAATATTCCTAGGAGTTTCTCTTTTCGGGTCTCTTTCAGGAGGTGGTCAGTGAATTCTTTCAATATTTATTTTGCCCTCTGCTTCTAGAATATCAGGGCAGTTTT
Organism: Potorous gilbertii; assembly: GCA_028658325.1. Classification (NCBI taxonomy): domain Eukaryota; kingdom Metazoa; phylum Chordata; class Mammalia; order Diprotodontia; family Potoroidae; genus Potorous; species Potorous gilbertii. Next base: position 84,621,294 of record CM053773.1, on the reverse strand, counting down.
CCTTGATAATTTCATGAAAGATGATGTCTAGGCTCTCTTTTTGATCATAGCTTTCAGGTAGTCCCATAATTTTTAAATTGTCTCTCCTGGATCTATTTTCCAGGTCAGTTGTTTTTCCAGTGAGATATTTTTCATTATCATCTTATTTTTTTTCATTCTTTTGGTTTTGTTTTGTAATTTCTTGGTGTCTCATAAAGTCATTAGCTTGCATCTACTCCACTCTAATTTTTAAGGAACTATTTTCTTCAGTGAGCTTTTGAACCTCCTTTCCCATTTGGTTAATTCTGCTTTTTAAGGCATTCTTCTCCTCTTTCGGTTTTTGGACATCTTTTTTCCAATTGAGTTAGCCTATTTTAAAAGGTGTTATTTTCTTCAGCATTTTTTGGGTCTCCTTTAGCAAACTTCACTCACTTTTTATGATTTTCTTGAATCTCATTTCTTTTCCCAATTTTTCCTCTACCTCTCTTTCTTGATTTTCACAATACTTTTTTCATGTCTTCCATGACCTGAGACCATTAAATATTTATTTTTAGGTTTTGGATGCCGAAGCCTTGACTTTTAGGTCTTCCTCTGATTGTATACATCATTTTTCCTCATCTGAAAGGATGGAACAAAATACCTGTACACCAAGAAAACAGCTTTCTATACTCTTCTTTTTTTCCCTTTTTTTGGACATTTTTCCAGCCAGTTACTTGACTTTTGAGTCCTTTGTTATGAGGAGGGTATACTCTGGGGACCTGTAAGTTCTCAGTTCCTCCAAGGTGGCATAATCAAGGGAGAGGAGTTTACTCCTTTCCCGACCTGTGCTCTGGTCTGTTAGCAACCATAAGTACTCTTTTCTGCCCAATATCTTCCAGTTAGTTTCCCTCTCCAGAGCCTCTACCAGCTCCTCTTCCAGCATTCTTCTTCAACACAGGAGAGCCACTCAGAGCTGAGGCTCAGATCAGCTACTCTATCTTCCCAGGGACTTTGAGCAGGAAGCTTCAAAAATCGATGCTCCAGCTATAGTGACTGCTGCTGGTGGGGTCCAGACCATGTTCCCTTCTCCTCCAGACCAAAGGGCTTTCTCACTGACCTTTGCAGCTGTCTTTGACATTTGTGGGTTGAACTATCTGGGAATTGCTGCAGGTGGTGGTGCCCGGAACCCTGGTCCGGGTTCTATCCCTGGCACTCCACAAAGCCCACTCTGGGCTGTGCTCTGCTCCACACCCGGTGTGAGAGACCTTTCATGTCAGCCTCTCAGGCTGTCTTGTCTTGGAAATCTCTTTCATTCTGTCGTTTTCTGGCTTCTGCTTCCCTAGAATTTGTTTAGAGTCATTTTTTGCAGTTATTTTATGGGCTATGCAGGGGAGTTTTACAGGTCCATCTTTCTACTCTGCCATCTTGGCTCTGCCCGCAAAATGTTTTTTTTGTTTGTTTGTTAATTTTAAGATTTAAAAGGGAACCATAAATTAGATGAGAGTGATAGGCAAGAAAAGAAATTTATGGTGGAGAGATTTGTACACAAAATAAATAATCATTCCCAAGTATCAGATTCTTTTTAAATTTAAATGGACCAAAAGAAGTTAATAATAATATGAGACAACAACAAAATGTCAAAAAACTAAGGAAATGGAAGAAAATAGAAGTCATGTCATATTGAAAACAACTTACCTGGAAAATAGAGCAAGGGAAGATAATTTTGGAATCCTTCAACTACAAGGTGCCATATTTCAAGGAATCATGAATGAAAACTGTCCAAATAGATTCTGTCATCTCCTAAATAAAAATCCCTAGAAATCTTAGAGTCAAAATCCCAAGCTGGGTGTGAAGTCAGGAAGGCCTGATTTCAAAATTGGAGACATTCATTAACTGTGTCAGTCTAGGCAAGTCACTTAACGTCTGTTTACCTCAGTTCCCTCAACTGTAACATGGGGATAATTATAGCACTTACCTAATAGGGTAGTTGTGAAGTAAAGTGAGATAATATTTCTAATAGCTGACACATTGTAGGCCTATTCTCTTCCCTTCTTCCCTGTTATTATGTGGGTGACCACAATCAACTCATTATAGAGATAGAATAAGAACCCTTGCACTATGTACTTCATAGTTTGTTGTTATAAAGCAAGTGTTTTATAAACATTCTGTAAAAATAGTTGTAATGACGTTCAGAATGTTTCTTACAAATTATACATATATCATTTATGGTTTTGGGAAAGATAAGGAAGGAAGGAAGGAAGGAAGGAAAGCAGGAAGAAGGACCAAGAAAGAAAGAAAAGAAACAGACAGAAAGATGAAAGAAAGAAAGAAGGAAAAAAGAAAGAAAGAAATTGGGAGAAAGAAAGAGGGAAAGAAAGAAAAGAAATAGGGGAAAGAAATCTAGTCAGTAAACACCAAGTTAACAGGACATCCTCTGGCCATCCAAATTTACCTTCCTTTGGAGAGGGGAAAGAAGTGAGGGGACAGAAGGGAGCAAATGAGTTGAGTTACCCAGCTAGTTGAGTCCCCATTTAGGCAGCTTGGGCTACTCACAGGTCTGTGTTCATCCTTCGTTTTCGAAGAAGACCATGACATCAGAGAAATAATAATCTGACTTGCACTTGACTTTGTTTTGAGTGAGGGAGGGCTGTACGAGGTCACCAGTCTCACTTTCCCCTCTTGAGCCATCTGAGACCAGTGACCAGATATTCACCAGAATGACTGGAGAAGGCTCAGGATGCAATGGGAGATCTTGGCCTATTCAGGTACTCACTTAGAGTGATGTAAAGCCATTCAGTAAAGTCATTCAGTGAAGTCATTGTCTGAGAAGTAATCAGGGAATGGCCCCTGTAATGAACAAAAGAAAAAAATCCTAGATCAAACTGGGAGGGAAAGAGCAAGAGTTGCTACTGATAATCATTCCGAAACCAGGAGGGTCCAGAAAAAAAGCCATTAAGTGGAGTTTGGGTAGGGACCTATTGATGTGCAATCTATGTATTTCAGATTGTACTGGATTTAAGGTTGAGAGAGAGAGAGAGAGAGAGAGAGAGAACAACAGAAAGAAAAGAAGGAAGAAAGAAAGATATCTGGCCTGTAAAACCCAAGTTACCTGGGCGTTCTCTGGAAGGGGGAACAGAAAGGAGCAGGTGAGCTGAGTTACCTAGCTACCAGGTTCCCATTCAGGCACCTTAGTCTGCTCACAGGTCTGTGTTGGTCCTTTGTTTTCAAGCAAGACTACACTTAATGGCAGTTTTCTGAACCCTCCTGGCTTCAGAGTGATTATCAATAACAACTGTTGCTCTTTTCCTCCAAGCCTGATTTATTTATTTATTTTTTCTTTTGCTCATTAAAGGAATCATTCCCTGATTACTTCTTAATGAGACCTATTCACTGAATGGACGTTACTTCACTCTAAGTGAGTGCCTGAAAAGGCCAAGATCTCCCATTGCATCCTGAGTCTTCTCCAGTCATTCTGATGAATATCTATTTGGTCACTAGATCCAGATGAGTCAGGAGGGGAAAGTGAGGTTGGTGACCTTGCACAGCCCTCCCTCACTCAAAACAAAGTCAAGTGTAAGTCATGTCATCATTTCTCTGATGTCATAGTCTTCTTCAAAAACGAAGGACAAACACAGACAGACATATATCATTACATTCAGATTGTAGTGTTCCAAAAGTCTCAGTACAGTTTTAAGCTGCTTAAGACTTGCAATGCCTTGTATACTGTTCACTCATGCACACACACATTCATATATTTCTTCATATGTTTGTATTTCTCTCTCTTTCTCTCTCTCTCTCTCTCTCTCTGTCTCTGTCTCTCTCTCTCTCTCTCTCTCTCTCTCTCTCTCTCTATATATATATATATATATATATACACGCACATATATACATACATACATACATATATATATATAAATATATACTGTTTATTTGCTCTGTTTTGAAAGAGAAGTAGTATGGGGTGGTGTATAGAAAGAGCACTAGATTTATAGTTATGAGGGTTGGGATTTGATTTTCCTTTTCTTGATTTTAAAAAATCCCTTCCACTTCTAAACTTATAACCTGTTATGTATGATTTTATTGATAGAAGTAACTGGCAGAGAGGAAACTCTTTCTAGCTGTGTTGATCTATAGTTGCTCTGAAACTTGGGAATCCCAAAACATTTCCAACAGCATTGAAAGCCTATCAGAAGTAAGAGTTGGACCCCCATCTTTTTGACTCAAGGGCTAATTACCTATTTTCCTCCAACCCCTACATATACATTCAAAAAGAAAATAAAATACAGTGAAGCATTTTCTTTCCTTTTATATATGAAAATGTATGTACATGAATATATATGGAATGTTTCATTGTGAAAAGAATCTATATACATATTGTGTGTATATATAACAATAAACCTACTTTTGTAATCAGCTTTTTCATTTACTTAAATTTAATCCCTAATCTCATTTTATGTCACATTTTACCAATGAATATTTAACATCTTTGAGAGCAATCGCATTTTCCTGTCATTTCCTTAGGCTTAGAAAGAGGGTGCACATCAATTTTAATATGTATATTTTCATCATATATCAAATGTCAGTTATGTTACTGGAACTAGATGACATAAATTATAAATTCTAATCAAATTGTCAAAGAGGTTTTAGGAGTAAATAAGAACAGGAAAACACTTGGAATAATGACTTCACTGATTTTCCAAGTTACTGGCTTTAAAGCAAGGATAGCCTGCTGAGTGAGGTTCAGCAACTCCAAGACTGTCAATAAGTCATGTCTTTAATAAAAGAAGGAGGACATACAACTTCATCATCCATTTCACTATCTTGTGTAGATTCATCTACTACTTCTCAGATAAATATTTGAAATGCAGAATCCCAAGAGTGATTGATCATTCAACTAAATATGACTAATTTTCCAAATACTTCCCTTCTAGATTTACCCTCATCAATTAATGATTCTTGACGGCAGTCATCTGTGGTAGTGGCTAAGAGAGAATTGTGTGTCTTGCACTTCACATAATAGAAGACTGCTCCTATTTGGAATTGATTACCTGAAAGGAAATTTCTGCATAAGAAATTTAATGCTTATAGGTTAAAAAAAAGTGCCAAATAACTTAGAAAATGAAGCTCTCCATTTGCCAAATGGATAGCCAATGCAGTGTCAGCATTAGCTCCTGTCTCTCTCCCATTTATGTCTCACCCCCTTATTCACAAGTAAGAATAGCTGAAACCTATGTCAATAAGATCCAACACTTAATGTTCTGTTTCATTATCAGTACACAATTTTTCACACCAATCATCCATGTTCATTTTTGACCTGAGGTTTTAAAACAAAATTGGGCAATTACTTTTTGATCATGCAGAGATTGGCAGCTATTCTGAATGGCAGGAGCCAGTGGGATAACCAAGCTATTAAAACAATGCTGATATTCTCATGTCACCATTGATGTCATCTACTGCCACCTGCTGAATAAGACCTTCCCCCACCCCATCTGTAAAGAAAAATTCTCTGTTAAACCCCAGTCAACACTCCCTATTCTGGATAATTCTGCTCTCCGTTTCCTGAATGCTCAGCCCCTAGGTCAGTTCCTCTATACTATTCCCAGTTTAATGTGTTCTTAATTGACTGCTCCATATGGCTCTACTACCCACATTAGTCATCCAGTTTTCCCATGTTTTCTGAATCCACAATTTCTCTAAAAGTCCCCAGTGTCTGCACAGCCCTTGTTAGATAATCTCTCTCAGAACATCATTCTCTGGCACATTTCTTTCCATAGAAAAAATGTCTTATTATCTTTACATTAATTTATGACATGGCAGTCATTTCTAATGCTCTGCCCAGAATAAACTTCCTGACAATACAAACCAATCAAACAAAATCACAAATACAGAACCCTTGTCTAAAAGGGCATGCACTACTTTTTCCACTACATCTTCCTTGCATCACAGATCTCTGTCTTGAAGGAGGAAATATCTTTTGCTCTACCTTCTTCAGGACCTTCATTTTTTTCCAGTTACTCTATTTCCTATTTGCACATTAAAGGCACTTAATAAATGTCTGATGAATGAATGGGAAATAGTCTATAAAAACCCAATTAACTTTAGTTACCCTGGCCTTGACCAGCCTACTTCTTTAAATATTTTTTTGAAGAATGTAACTTGGAAATGGTCATATATGGCTACATATAATATAGACTGTGTTGGAAAACTTGTTATTTTGCCAATAGTAGTGTCCATCTCTAAATGAAACGATGACCTTTGTCCACATTCTGATAATTACAAGGAAATTTCAAACAAATTGCAAGAATGCTTTAGAAGATACTAATTATGATGCAATTTCAGTTTGCTTCCAACAAGAATTAAGACCAAAAAATGGACCCATTACAGTGACAACTAGGTGGCATAGTGGATAAAGTTCTTGACCTGGCATCAGGAAACCTGAGTCCAAATTCAGCCTCAGACACTTGCTGGTTGTGTAATTCTGGGCAGGTCAATTTGCCTCAGTTTTCTCATCTGTAAAATTAGAATAATAACAGCATCTACCTCCTAGGATTGTTGTTAGAGTCAATGATATTCTTGTAAAACACTTGGCACATCGTAAGCACCACTTAAGTATTAACTATGCCTATTACCATTACTGTCACCTTGTGACACTGGATGACCTCTGCATTGATGATGAGGAAAAGCATCATGAGTAAAATTCTAGCTTTTCTTCAGCAGAGATTTGCTTCTTCTGCTTAGTTCTCATAGGAGGATAGTGCAAATTTGTACCCAAAGCACTCTAAAAATATCTGGACAAGATGGCTGGTTTTGAATGTTTCTGAATCACACGTGGATCTTCACTGGGATTCAGCTGGCACCTATGGCTTAGTTTTCTGCTTACGGACTGTAACATATTTACATATCATCATCTTATTTGGAAGTCAACCGAATTATTAGAAGGAATGTGGCCAAAACGTCCCTATGTTTTTTAGTATTCAATTTTATTTTAGTTTTTTTAAGATGTTACTTTGGACTTTCTTTAAGTATAGCTGAACAATGTGACCTCTCAGTGATGTCACCTCTTCTTTTTCCTCAGGGCTTAACACAGAGGTTGTCCACCATCATCATAAGGGGACTGAAATATAAGGCCCCTTTATGATTATGGTGGGCAATCTCTGCTATGACAATCTTATTGCCCTTTCCTACAACCAAGAAAAAAAAACTTTATAAAAGGAAAATGAAGCTCAATTGGTGTAGCAGCCCTAAGCTCTCTGTGCACTCAGCCACTGTTCTTTAGTTCTTTATCCATTGTTTAAAAGGATTTCAAAAGCATCCATTTGTTTATTCTGCAAAGCTGGGTACTAGATGGTTCAAGAAAATTCAGATTGACAGGGACTCTGATCTTTAGTTTCTTGCAACCTATGACAGACAGCAATGATGATGGAGACCATCCCGAGACTATACAGACAACTCAAATATGGTAATTGTTAAAAAATGCATAGGCAAGATTGGAAAATTATAGACAGGCTATCAGATTCTTTTGTGGTGAAGTGGTGAGTGATTTGCTGCTGATCTTTCAAGCTTAACACCAGCAAAAGTGAGGGGGCAGAAGTGCTGACCTCTCCTCTGGTTACTACACTCAGGGGACCCTGTGCTTTAGTTGTGAATCTCGGGCAGAGAAAATACAGAAGCACAGCAGAGAAAGGGGAGCTGTGGATTGTTCTTAAAGTTTCCCAAAGACACAACCCTACTGATTAAATTAAAAAGTCATGGTACTAAGCTACTTTACATAAGCTTTTAAAATTCACTAACATGGCTTTACTCCTTTCATTACTGCTGTATAATAATATATTTTTAAAGCTTCTTGCTTGTTTCTGTATGTTATAAATGTACTTAAATACCTTGGACCCAGTTCGCACTCCCTCAAGGGTCCCTTTTATTTACAGTATGAAATAAAGCAAGTTTTTATTGTTCTTCAGGAAGTGGGAGACTTTGTCTCACCAAAAGCAGTTTTTCTCCCAAATTATCAACATGTCTGAGCATCAGTTTTTTCACCTGTACAATGAGGTACATTTTTTTAAAAAAAACTTCCTACTTCACAGGGTCATTTTCAGCAAGACACTGTGTAAACCATCAATGCTATCTGAAAGTGAGTTAATATAAATCCTCATTTTCCAAGACCACTTACGTGTAGCAACATCCTCCACCCCCTTTCTCTCCAGGGCCAATTAACCAATGGAATTGACCAGCTGAGTCCCCAGAGGATAGGATAGATGGATAGCTAATACTCTCTCTCAGTCTTAGGGGAATCCCAAGAAGCTGAGTTTCTAGTACTGTTGCTCACAAATCCCTGCCGATGTTCTTCCTACACATAGAATACAGAAAGATTCATATGGAATTATGAATCTGTTAAATGCTCTTGGTTTTTTAAAGTGTATAATAAATTCAACATTACTTTCAACATTGTTTTATGTGTCTGTGGTTCCTTCTGAACTTCTATTCATTTTTTAAAATGTTTATGGCGTTTATCTCTCTCTCTCTCTCTCTCTCTCTCTCTCTCTCTCTCTCTCTCTCTCTCTTTCTCTCTCTCTCTCCTTCCCCCCCATCAAAAATACAAAGTTCTCTGACCTCCTCTTCCCCTGCCCAATTTAACAGAGTAAGAAAGGAGCTAAATGAAATGAAACCATGTGGTAAATGTATCCAGTAATCTCTCTCTGGATCTTATAGCTGTAACCCTACATAAACAAGTTTCATGGTTGCTTCTTCTGCTTAGTTCTCATAGGAGGATAGTGCAAATTTGTACCCAAAGCACTCTAAAAATATCTGGACAAGATGGCTGGTTTTGAATGTTTCTGAATCACACGTGGATCTTCACTGGGATTCAACTGGCACCTATGGCTTAGTTTTCTGCTTATGGACTGTAACATATTTACATAGGTTCTCTGGAGATGTAGTCTGACCAGTTTTTTGAGCCGAATTCTTCAGTCTTTCAAAGTTCTTTTTCTTTACTATGTTGTTTTACTTATATACATTGTTCTCCTGGTTCTGCTCATTTCAATCTGTGTTTGAGCTACAAAAGAGTCTCCAAAATCATCTCTTCCATATTTCCATAGCAAAATCATATTCCAAAATTCATTTCACTTTGTTCTATGCTGTTTTTAAGGATATCATTTATGGAAAATGTTCAGTACATTTTCTTCAAGTTATTTATTTTCTTTCCAATTATAACCTTAAATGTTTTTATTATACTTTTTCTCTCTTGTTTAATTTCTTTTAGGTGTCCTTATGGAAAAGACACCTCCTTTTCCTCTGCATATCTACTTGCAGTATTACAGAGTTGAAATAATTTCTGATATTGAATGGTGTTTAATTTATTCATCTGGATTTTAGATGCAGATGAATGCATCTAAATGCACAATGCAGAATCTTTGAGGCCCTGTCTGATGTCTCAGGACAGAATGTTAGGGAGTTCTAAGGCCTTGGGCTTAAGCTGTCCAGGGATGACTGCTAAAGCACCATACTGGTCTTCCTGTTACTGATCCTGGGACTTGGACTGTCTTGACCCCAGTATGGTGTTGCTATGGAAGCATGCCAATCCATTTGCCTCTGGAAACAAAAAAGGTATCATTGGTTATATGTATCACTGGTCACATGGCTGTCTCTGGTCACACTGAAAGGCATTCTTGTGCTTATGCTTTATTGATAGGGCTGTGGATGACATTTTGCGAAGTTCTGGGGTGGGAGAAGCATTTACTAAATGCCTTCATTGGGTTTATTATTTATTATTCAATCAGGTGTGAAGTTCAGAGTTTTACTGAAGTTGATATGTGATGGCTGGGAAGCCTGCCTTCCATTCCAGTATCTATCCTTGTCAGGAAATCCAAATTACCGTTTAGAAAAAGTGCTTATATTGTATTATAGTGATAATGGCATAAAATATCTCTCTAAAAGTCTAGGGCGCACTCTTCCACAAGTATTTACAGGTTAGGGTTTGTCTCGAATTACAAGTAAAATGATGATGAAGCACATGTCCAGGATGCATGTGTGGTAAAAGGGTAGCTCACAATTCCTGGTTAATGAAAGTCCTTTCTTGAGTCTATACCTATTTTCTTTTCTGAGGCAGGAGATATCAATACCCTTATTCTTTTATGTGGTATAACATTTTTTTTTTCAAATACAAGTTTTCTAAACTTCAAGTGAAGGTGATGGGAGGGGAAAAGAATAAGCATTTATATAGCACCTACTATGTATCAGACCTTGTGCTAAATGTTTTTTTTTAATAAACATTCTAATTTGATTTTCACAACCCTGCAAGATAGAAGCTATTCTTATCCTCCTTTTACATTTGAGGAAACTGAAGCAAATAGAGCCAAGTACACAGAGTATCTGAGGGCAGACTTGAATTCATGTCTTCCTAACTTGCTGCCCAGTATTTTATCGGCTGTGATTCATTCAGATGAAGTTCCTACAAAAGCTGCAGAGTGGAACCACTCTCCAAAATAGCACCCAACAGATTAACAGATAGATAATTTATATACATCTAGGCAAGAATTTCAAGGGAACAAGTTTTGGGCAGTTAACTTCTATGATTTCTTAAGGGACCAATATATCTTAGGGTCCAATTAGAATTTCAGAAAGGGTAAACTTCCTCAACATATGTGAAATCTAATGATCTATTTTTACCATAAAATGTTGTCTTTTAAAGATATCAATAAATTCCATAAAATCATTTGTCTAAAATGTAAAATAAAATCATTCTAATACATTTATTCATTTATTTTTAAACTAAAACTTTAAAGCTTCCCTAAAACTTAGTTTCTATATAATTCTTAAGTTTAATGAACAACAATTAAAAACATCTTTTTTTATGTGGGGATGTGGATGTTGGCAGGGAGAGAAAAAGGGAAGGAGAGGAAGATATAGAGATCGAGAGAGGGAGGAAATAAGACAAATAGAAAGGGAGAGGGAGGAAGAAACAGAAAGAAAGGGGGAAGCGACAGAGATATAGAGATAGAGGCAGAGAGAGAGGAAAAACAGAGATGGAGAGGGACAAAGAGAGGAAACTAGTGGGGGAGTGGGGAGCATTTCTTTTATTTCCTCTATACTTCTGTTTGGCATTAGTGTCATTTGAATGTTTTTGGAATTCGACATTTCAATTCTTCTAATAATCCTGTTAACTAGTTTCTGTAGATCTCATAGATCTTCCAATCCTCTCTTTTCTTTTTCCTTAGTATATAATTATAGATCATAGATCTTCCAATCCTCTATTTTCTTTTTCCTTAGTATATAATTATTAGTATATTAGTATTATCAGTATATAATTTATTTTCCCTCAAATCTCTTGAATGTGTCTTTATTTCTTAATTATATTTAAGCACTTTGAACTGTTTCCACTTTCCCAAAGTCCTTTTTACATTTGATTTTTAACTATGATGAAACTTGAATACTCTTGAAGGAAACTGTAAGTTTTGCTTTTCTTTGCACAATAGTTTCTAAGTAAAATGTCCTCTGAAATTTTTAGTCCGTAACAGGAATGTTAGCCACTGACATTTATTTCTGTAGCTATTTTTTTTCCTTCTTTATTGTCAGAAATAAGACTTGTCACTACAATGTATTTTCCATTTATTTACTATAGAATCAAATAATCATAGAGTTGGAAGGGACTTCAAAAATTAACCCATCCACAATTTATTCTAGCCGTGAATCTTGTCTATGTCACCATGTACATCATCCTTTCAAAGATTTATAGTTATCCACAATCTTACCACACCCAGAAATATACCTTTGTATTTTATTGCAATGAAAATTTTCCTCATATATAGTAGAAATTTACTTCCCTATAACTTTCTCCAGATACTCTTAGTTCTTTCCACTAGGACTAAACAGAATACAGTTTTTTCACATAGAAACTCCCCAACTATATGAAGGCTATTTTCATTTACTCTCTAAGATTTTTCTTCTCCAGGCTAATATCCTCAATTTGTGCAAGAAATCCTAATATTGCATACTTTCCTTTCTTCCTCTTTTCTTGGACCCTCTCTTTTGAAAGTGCTTCTGGTCATTTCCCAATTGATAAGTAACCAAAAGATAAAAGCAAGCTATTCACAAAAAAAAAGAAAAAAAAAAAGGACAAACCTAGCTAAGTCTGGATAGCCACATTAAAAAAAAAAATTCCCAGATGGTTCTGGGAAGATGGTGGAATAGGTAAAAAATGTCCAAGCCTTTAAGTTTTTCCACCACAAGAGTTAAAATAGCATCCTAGGGTGAACAAAGTGCCAGTAAAAATAAATAAGAATAGGGGCACACCTGGGATCTTCCTGGGCCAATTTGAAATCTGAAGAAAAATCCCAGGGGAAGTTTGGTCCCAGTGAGTAGAAACCTCCAGGCTAGGATCAGCTTTAACAAACAAGCTGCAAGCACTGTGGTTAGTTGGTTTGAGAGGCTGCCTCAGCCCTAGCTACAGAAACTTTTACCCCCAGTATAGTGAGGAGAGTTGGGCATCAGAGACCAGGAAGATGAATCAAGGGAAACTCCGCTGACCAGGAACTGAAGAAGCAGTGGGGCAGAAAACCCCTGGCTGTGGGTACTTACAGGAGGTTGGAGGTTTGTCTTTGATTCCAGACTAGAGGGAAAAAAACTGAAGATCTGGGGCAAGAGGCACCTTCTCCCATACTCCAGGGCTAGAGGGGATTACAAAAATTAAGCTGATACCACAAAAAATGCACAGGCAAAGGAGAAAGAATCCAATAGAAAGCTATTATGGCAATAGAGAAGACTGACTGGGGTTCATCTTCAGAAGAGGATAGTGAAGGAAAGGAAACTCCAAAGAATAATATCAAATGGTCACCCGCCCAAAAAGAATTCGTAGAAGATCTTAAAGAAGACTTTAAAACTCAAATGAGAGAGAGGGAGGAAAAAAAAATAAGAATAATACAAGAAAACAAGATTATGAAAGGAAATCAACCAATTAGAAAAGGAGATCCAGAATCTTAAGGAAGAAAATAACACCTTGAAAATTAGAATTGGGCAAGGTGAAGCCAGCCAATAAATAATTAAAATATGAATAATGAAAAAATAGAGAAAGTGAAAAATAAGAACAACAGATTTGAATAGGTCAAGAAGAGAAAACATAAAAGTAATCAATAACTGAAAGTTATGGAAAAAAATCTTGATACAATAATACAAGAAATAAAGAAAATTTTCCTGAAGCATTAGAGAAAGGGGGGAAGTAAAAATAGAAAAAAATCCATCAATCATCACTTAAAGGAGATCCTATGAGGAAAACTTACAGGAATATCGTAGTCAAATTCCAAAATCCCCAGCTCATGGATAATGTATTAAAAAATCAAGATTAAAACAGTTTAAATATGATCGTGCCACAATTACCATCCCACAAGACCTAGCAGCAGGCACCCTAAAGGACCGCAGGTCTTAGAACACTACATATCAAAGAACAAGAGAACTGGCACTCTAGCAAAAAATGCCATACCCAGCAAAATTAGGCATTATTCTGAATTTTAAAAAAATGAACATTTGATCAACTGTCAGACTTTCAAGACTTTACAAAAAAAAAAAAAAAACCCTGAACTTAATAGAAAATTTGACATACAAGAACTAAGAGAAATATATGGTGCATACCAAAGATGGATTATAAGGAATTCATAAGGATACATTTTACTTTCTATATATGTAAAATGTGTGTCTAAGATTCTTATTATAATTGGGTAGCTCATAAGAAAGGTTGTGATAAACCTGAGTATGATATGAATTTAAAAGAGTAATTATTTTACACAAATGAGGCTCAAATACAGAGGAATTAAATAGGGGAGGAGGATTTGTAGTTCTGGTAACCTACTTTCATGGTGAATGAGTCTGAGGGAACATATAGACTTAGAAGAGTATAAAAGTCTTCTAAATTCAGAAGAAATAAAACACTAAGGGCATAGGAATGGAGGAGAGGATAAGGGAGGGATATTTAGAGGGAGGATGAGGGAATAGGTAAAAGAGGGATATAGAAGGGTCTTTAGATTAACTGGAAGGGGTGGATAGGGGAGAGATCCTTGGAGGGGATAGGAGGGTAAGGTAGTGAGCAGAAGTAAAGCAGAGAAGGCAGGAGGGATGAAAAACAAGAGGTATATGTACAAACACATGGTACAAAAAGTAGGCCAGTAATAGACCACATTTTCTGACAGCAGGAATTACTCCCACACATAACCAACTACAGAGTTTAACACCCCAAACCATTCACAACACATAATATAGCAGTTTTACATACCATCAAAAATTAAGTTCCCAAAGAACTTAATTTTAAGCTCTTAGGTTCTCATAGTCCAGGCTCTTTTAAATTATAAAACCTGAATTGTATTAGAGGGATGAAATGCAGTCTGTTGCAAAGTACAGTGTTTATACATTTACTGTATAAAGTAGTAATATCTGAAAATCAGTTTTTACTGCAGAAATTCCTTTTTATCCCTCTATGTTTCCATGTGAATGAATGCAAATGAACTCTCTATATACTTATATTTGCAATCTAGCTGTGAACATATTGCTAGTAAGCTCTACTTTCCACTCAAAAAGGAATAATCCTAGTTTGGGTCCTTATACCCTTCCACCTAGACTTATAGAGGAGCATTGTGATTGATTTTTCTACCTCATATCTCTTTTATCATTCAATCCTCCATAAACATGCCAAAAAAATCTTCTTACAGTACAAATCTGACCCTGTCACCACCATGCCTCACCCCTTCCAAAAAACAAAAATAAAAAAAAACACCTCTTTTTAGTAGGTCTCTATTAACCCTGGGATAAAATAGTAAGCTCCTTAGTCTGATATCTCTACCACAGTTTAGATCCTTTGAACACTCTCTGCCTTAGTTCTCATTATGCCCCTTCGTATACTCCAGCTATTGCCCAAATTCATCGTATTCTCTTACATTTTTGCATCAACATAGACTAATGCCCACACCTGCAATGGTTTATTTTCTGAATTGTACCTTTCTGAATCTTGCTCTTCTTTCACAGGTAAGTTCTCACTTTCTCTTATGGCTTTCACTAATCATCCACGTTGAAAGTAATATTTCTCTTGTCAAATGTTCCTAGAAGATTTTGGCTGGATCTCTCCTCAGCCACTGTTCCTCCCTAGTTTGTGCCATATTGACCTATGTACAAGTAATAGCCACACCAAATGATTAAAAGCTCCTTGAGGACAGGGACTACATGATTTTCTGTCTCTGTCTTTATTTTCCCCTGCTTAAAGAACAAAATCTGATTGGACTGAACGTATCTTATTGCTAAAGGAATTACTTTTTAACAGAATTATGTAGTTTGCCCTCATTATTGCATTATTCCCTCAGTAGCAAACATATTGATTATTAAATTAACATGCTACAATTAGAATAGTATGCAAATACAAAGGTAGTTATCCTAACAGTGATGAATGCTAAAATCATGTAGGCCTTCATATTCAGCATTATTTCTGTTAATCTGGATGATCATCAGTTTCTTATTCCATAAAATGGGGCTAATAAAACCTGCACTGTTTACCTCCCAGGCTTGTTGGAAGGAAAATGTTTTGTAATCCATAGACCATGTATAGAATATATGTGTATACATTGTACACATATACTCACATACTCATATCAACATACCTATTTATACTCATATATACAATACACATATATACATTTTATACACATGTATACACTCACATATACATGCCTAATGTACACATGTATACATATATGTGTGTATGTATGAAATGTTAATGGTGATGATGCTCATTTAATACTTCTAACTCAGCCTTTTACAGTTTACAAAGAACTACCCTCTCAATATCTCCAGTGCTCAATTTTATAGATGGAATGATTAAGGATTAGAGAATTTAAATAAGATATTGTTTTGCACAAAACCATATATTAGTTCTCATTTACCTCCTGAATCAACTTTCTTTCAAATAATTTAGAATACTTTTCCCTCACTAATCATATAGTTTCTGTATAAAGTCAAAGAGCTGGTAACAAGAAGGTGGTTTGTGGGATATCTTAATGGCCACTTTGCATTAATAGAAGCTTAAGTTTTCTTTTTTCCTGCTATATGTGTTCTTGCTTTTGCTTCTGAAGCATCATCAATGACCTGTGAATCTATTTATTCTTGATATTCCTGTTCTGAAGACAGATTTAGTGACTTCTCTTATTTAAGTGGTTTGTAGGTGATCATCTATACAGCCCTTTGCACCCTCAGATAGATATAGATAGATTGATATATATATATATATATATATATATATATATATATATATATATATATATATATATATATATATATATATATATACACACACACATATGCATTTATAATATATACACACAAGTATATATAATATAGCACATACATATATGTACATACAAACACACACGCATATATATATTCTCCATAGTTAAGTGTGAAATAACCTTAAGAGTTAGAGTACTATAGGTATAGGAAGGGAGAATGCTTGCTATATGAGGTCTGTGACATTGAAAAGCTGACTTTGCTTTGGTAGAAATGTAGCCAGTTAACTTTTAAGACATGATCAAGCAGCTCCATTTTCTTAATTGTATAGCCTTTTTCTTAATAAAATAACCTGCCAGGGTGACAATGGTAAAACCTTTCTTCTTGTCAACCAAGTTGCATTTTCTTGTTTGTGGAAAAATTCCAGGAACTTTCCAAAACAGAGGGCTCTGTGTGTCAGAAATTGGTCTCCTCTCCCATTAGCTAAAGAACTGCAAAGAAAGGAGAGGGAGGGCGTGATTCTCTTTTTATTGGTGCCTCTGCATTGGGGTCTTGATTTCTTCAGTACTAGAGATGCTAGGCATACACAATTAACATCATCACACTCATCCAGCTATTTGAAGTATAAAAACTACTTTAGTAAGATTAAAGGAGATTGGTGAGGGTTATATTACCAGTGAGATGGAGGATAGGACATTTTCTCTGATTCTCCTTTTCTTTTTAACATATGTCCCATTTATTAATTTGATGTCATGCAACCACCCTTCCATGACCACAGTGTTAAAAATCATTTCACATGTGAAGTCCAGACTGTCTTTTATATATATTTATAGATGTATAGATGTATGTATAAATTTATTCATTTAATTTTAGTTTTCAGCATTCATTTCCACAAGATTTTGAGTTCCAAATTTTCTCCCCATCTTTCTCCTACCCCCACTCCAAGACACTGTGCATTCTGATTACCCTTTGCCCCAATCTGCTCTCCCCTCTATCACACCCCTCCCTTTCATTATTCTCATCTTTTTTCTTTTCTTGTAGGACAAGAAAGATTTATATACCCCATTACCTGTATTTCTTATTTCCCAGTTGCATGCAAAAATAATTCTCAACATTCATTTCTAAAACTTTGAGTTCCAACTTAGCTCCCTTCCTCCCTCCCCACTCATCCCCACTGAAAGGCAGGCTGTTCAATATAGGCTATACATGTTTAGTTATTCAAAAGACTTCAATAATAGTCATGTTGTGAAAGACTAACTATATTTCCCTCCATCCTATCTTGCCCCCTATTTATTCTATCCTCTCTTTTGATGTTGTCCATCCTCAAAAGTGTTTACTTGCAATTTGCCCTCCCTTCTATTATCCACCAACACCTCAGTTTCTCCCCTACTTTCCTGTAGTATAAGATAGATTTTCATACCAAATTGAGTGTGCATATTACACCCTCCTAAAGCCAAATGTGATGAGAGTAAGCTTCACTTGTTCCCTCTTGCGTCCTCCCTGTTCCCTTACATTGAAAAAGATATTTCTTGCCTCTTTTATGAGAGATAATTTGACCCATTTCATTTTTCTCTTTCTCCTCTCAATATATTCTGCTCTCAACCCTTAATTTTAATTTTTAGATATCATCCTTTCCTATTCAACTTACCCTGCACCCTCTGTATATATGTATATAATCCCTTTAACTGCCTAAATAAGTAAGAAAAGTCTCAAAAGAGTTACAAATATTATCTTTCCATGTAGGAATGTAAACAGTTCAACTTTGGTAAGTCCCTTATGATTTTTCTTTCCTGTTTACTTTTACATGCTTCACTTGATTCTTGTGTTTGAAAGTCAAATTTTGTATTCAACTCTGGTCTTTTCATCAAGAATTCTTGAAAATCCTCTGTTTCATTGAATGGCCATTCTTTTCCCTGAAGCATTATATGCAGTTTTTCTGGGCAGGTGATTTTTAGTTTTAATTCTAGGTCCTTTGACTTGTAGAATATCATAATGCAAGTCCTTTGGTCCCTTAATGTAGAAGCTGCTAGATCTTGTGTTATCCTCATTGTATTTCCACAGTACTTGAATTGTTTCTTTCTGGCTGCTTGCAATATTTTTGCCTTGACCTAGGAACTCTGGAATTTGGCTACACTATTTCTAAGAGTTTTTCTTTTTGGAGCTCTTTCAGGAGGTAATTGGTGGGTTCTTTCAATATTTATTTTACCCTTTGTTCCAGAATATCAAGGAACTTTTCCTTGATAATTTCATGAAAGATGATGTCTAAGCTCTCTTTTTGATCATGCCTTTCAGGTAGTCCCATAATTTTTAAGTTGTCTCTCCTGGATCTATTTTCCAGGTCAGTTGTTTTTCCAATGAGATATTTCACAGTCTTCTATTTTTTCATTCTTTTGGTTTTGTTTTGTGATTTCTTGGTTTCTCATAAAATCATTAGCTTCTATCTGCTCCATTCTAATTTTTAAAAAGAAGTATTTTCTTCCATGTGCTTTTAAACTCCTTTTCCATTTGGCTAATTCTGACTTTTAAAACACCCTTCTCCTCATTGGCTTTTTGGACTTCTTTTGCCATTTGGGTTTAGTCTTATAAAGTGTTATTTTCTTCAGCATATTTTGGGGCTCCTTCAGCAAACTATTGACCCACTGTTCATGATTTTCTTGCATTGCTCTCATTTCTCTTTCCAATTTTTCCTCTGCCTCTCTTGCTTGATTTTCAAAATCCTTTTTGAGGTCTTCCATAGCCTGAGACCATTGTATATTTATTTTGGAAATTTTGGATGTAGAAGCCTTGACTTTTATGTCTTCCTCTGATGATATGCTTTGTTCTCCCTCATCCAAAAGGATGGAAGAACATACCTTTTCATCCAGAAAGTAATCTTCTATAGTCTTATTTGTTTTCCTTTTTTGTGGCATTTTCTCAGCCAGTTTCTTGACTTCTCAGTCCTTTGTCAAGTTGAGGTTATACTCTGGGGACCTGTAAGTTCTAAGTTCCTCCAAAGTGGCACAGTCAAGGGAGAGGAGTTACTCCTCTCCTAGTCTGCACTCTGGTCTGGGAGCAACCACAAGCATTTCGGCCCAGAATCTGTGAGTACAGTTCCCTTTCTAGAGCCTCCACCAGCTCCACCATACCTGTGCTCCTCCTCACCACAGGGCCACCACTCAGAACTCAGACCCCAGATCAGCAGCTCAATTCTCCCAGGGTCTTTAGATGGAAGGCTCCAAAAATGGATGCTGCTACTGCAATAGCTGCTGCCACCCTGGGGCCAGAGCTAAGATTGGACCCTGATCTCTTCTCACCCAGGTGAAAGAACTTTTTTACTGACCTTGGATGTTATCTTTGGTGTTTGTGGCTTGAGTAATCTGAGAATTCCTGCTACTACACGTGATTCTGCGGCCTGATGTGTATAATCCACAAGGATTTGGTGCTTAGACAGACCTGAGGGGCAGAATTCCTGGGTACAATTGGTACACTAAGGAATAGGCGAAGATGAAACCAAGGAGTAGATTTCTTGGCAAATGGGAAAGAAAAATGACTATTTTATGAGCAAAGATTGATAATGAATTGCACAACTAGGGATGTAGTAGAATACTCACCAGAAAGAAATATACTTTCTATCATCTTTCTGCATTTCTAAGAGTGAGGCCCAACAGAAAAAGTGAACCAAGAGTTGAGATATACAAAGCAATAACATGGAAACTGTTTAGAAGAAGGAACACAAAGTAAGTTCCTTAGCTTTAGTGCCATTACAAATAGACTGAAGGAGGACTATACATACATACATACATATATATATATATATATATATATATATATATATATATATATATATGGCTGTTCACTCATGTCTGACTCTTTGTGAGACCATAGCATACCGACACTGTCCATTAGCTTTTCTTGGTCAGGATACTAGAGTGGTTTGCATTTCCTTCTCCAGCGAGTTAAAGCAGAGGTTAAGTGAATTGCCTAGGCTCACACGGCTAGTGTCTGATTTCAAATCTGAACTCAGGTCTTCTGGACTCCAGGCTCAGCGCTCTATCCACCAAACCACGTAGCTGTCCTGTAATAATCATAAGCAGTCATGAATCAAAGAATAAAAGTGTAGAATAGGCAGAAAGAGAAACTAAATGGAAAATGATATTCTTTTTAGAAAAAAATGTGCAAGTAATAAAATTGATTCAGTTAGTAAGTCAATAAATATTTATTAAACATCTGTACACCATATACTAAGTGCTGAGAATGCAAAGAAAGATAAAAGACAATCTTTGATCTCAGGGAATTTACAGTCATGTCGGGAGATAACATACTGCTATGTACAATCAAGATATATACAGGATAAATTGGACATATTCAACAGTGGGAAAATAATAAGCTTAAGGGAGATCAGAAAGTGCTTCTTATAGAAGGGATGATTTTATGTGGGACTTGATGGAACCCTAGGATTCTAGCAAACAGATAAGGAGGGAGAGGATTCCAAGTGTGAAGTGTAGACAGTAAATACTATTAGAGTTGGGAGCCTAGGATTACTGGATTGCAGAGTATGGGGCTGGGGGTAGGAAGGTTGTGCCATAAGATATAAGAAGACTGAAAAGGTAGAGGATTCAGGTTATTAAGGGCATTGAATGTCAAACAGGATTTCAGATTTGATCCTGGGGTTAATATGGTGTTACCTGAGTTTATTAAGTAGGGAGAGACATAATCAGACTTACACTTAAGGAAGTTGCTTTGGCAGCTGTGTGAGGAGAGACTCTTGGCAGGGAGTCCAACCAGAAGGCTGTTGTAATAGTTACAATGAGATGATAAAGGTCAAAGCAAGAGTAGTAGGTGTGTCTTCAGAGAGAATGGGGCATACATGAAATGAATTATAAAGGTGAAATCAAAAGGCCTTGGGGATAGTTTGAATATGTTGGGTGGGAGTAAAGAATTGAGTATAATGCCTAGATTGGGAGTCTGTGTGTCTAGGAGGATGGTACTCTTGACAGTAAGAGGCAAGTTAGAAAGAGGGGAGGGTTTGGACAGAAAGATAGAGTTCTGTTTTACACATCTTGAGTTTAAGATGGCTATGAAACATCTAGTTCTAATTGGTCAGAAGAAAGTAGAAAGTTGCAGTCTAGAGGTCAGGAGAGAACTTAGGATTGATAAGTAGATTGGAGAATCATCAACACAGAGAAGATAATTGAAACCATGGGAGCTGATAAGATAACCAAATGAAATATAGCTAGTATTTAACTTAATTTGATTAGTGTGAATAACAAATCCTGTAAAGTGGCCATGTTACTTAAATTTTCACTGTGTATCTCCATTAGACTGCTACCAATTACTGTATTTTACATATAATTATAATTTTGAATAGAGTGAATTTGAAAAATGCTACCATTCCACAGGATCGATTTATCATACTAGCAAGGCCTAGCTGCAGTAGAGAGGATGAAAAGAAGGTCAAGGATGGAAGGTCCTGAGACAAACCATGATTAGCAGACATGGCCTAGGTGAAGATCTAGCAGGGGAGATTGAGAGGGGTCAGTTAAATAAGACAAGAACCAGGAGAAAGTAGTATCATCAAAACCTAGAGAGAAGAGAGAGCATCAAGGAGAAGAGGGTGATTCAACACTGTCGAAGGCTGCATAGACGTCAAGAAGCACTAGGATTGAGAAAGGTCATAGATCAATGGTCAATTAGAAAGAAAATAAATTACTTAGGAAGGAGTTATGCAGAAAGTGAGAGAAAAGGAAGTAGAAGCATCTGTTTATAAATAGTCTTCTGAGTTATCCACAAGAGGGAAAGAGATCCCTTTTTGATTAAAAACTTTTTGGAAAACTGCTGATAGAAATTAGGACTAAGGTAGCATATTATATGACATTCCATAATATAGTTAAATAAATATATGATCTTATTAAAGATCAATTTGTAAAAAAATTAAAATGAAATAGATTATATACGTCTCATAGATATGGGTAGGAGATCTATTCTTAATCAAACAAGAGAAAGAGGCAATTACAAAAGATAAATTAGATATCTTTGAATACATGAAACTGAAAAACTTGTGTACAGATAAAATTAATGTACTTATGATAAAAAGGAAGTGGTCAAATAGGAAAAATGTTTTTATATTTCTCTAATAAAGATTTGCATGCAAATATATACACAATTAATTAAATTCATCTATCTAGATATAGCTCTATCAATCTCTCTATCTGATCAAAAGTCATTCTTTAATAGATTAAATGATAAAGAGATTTAAACAGTTATCAAAAACAATAATTGAAAACTATTAGCTACCATATAAAGTAATGCTCCATATCAGTATTAGGGAAATAAGAAATAAAACAACCTTAAGATTTTACGTCACACCCCGCAAACTGACAAAGGTGACCAAGAATGGAAAAATCTATATGAACAGATACAGAGTTAAATAAGCAGAGCTAAGGAAACAACACAGACCATGATGAAGACAATGTAAATAAAAAGAACCACAAAGAAATCAAAAGTGAATATTACAAAATTAGAAAGAGAAAATCTGGCTCAAAAGAATAGGAAAAGACATCCCAATCCCCACCCCTTAGCAGAGGTAGAACGTTCCTAAGTGTTGTACTTGTTCACTGGTTTGTGGTTCAGACTTTTGTCAATGTCTTGTTCAAATTATCTGTTACAAGAATATTTTTCCTCTTCTTTTTCTTGTCTAAAAATTATTGGCATATGGGATGACTCTCTGGGAGGCAGTGGGGGAAGGAGAGAGAAGGGAGGAAATCATAGTGATATATAAAAATAATGACATCAATAAAAACATTTTTTAAAGTTACAAAGAAATATAGTGTATATATTTTTTAGTCTAGAACTATTATTTCATTCATATGGAGAATTTCTTTTTATGGAACTTGCTTTCCATTAAACAGATGGACCAATCATAGTCTTAAAGAATTGTCTGGGGTGCTAAAACATTAAATGACTTGACCTTCACACTGTTATGTCAGAAGCAAATTTCTTAATTCAAAGTGCAGACCTCCATCTAATAGCCATATTAACTAACAACTGAAAAAAGCAGAGAATTATAGACACTTGATATGGTTAGTCTAGCTTAAAAAAGAAGAAAAAATAACTGGTTATTTTCTTATTTCCACCTAACCAGAAACCAAGTCCTAGCTCTGTGTTAAATGTTAATAGGATGTTAAAATTATAATAAGCATTGTCATTTATGACATCACTCTCAATTTAACTGAGAAAGAAATAGAATGAGAAATAAAATGCTTTATGATTGTCCGCACAAGTTATATTCTTGGCAACCATCCTGAACCCAGGTATCAGGATGGCAAAAACTACTGGCCAAACATAAGCAAGGTCTATAAAAAGTTTACTTATCTTATAAGGATACACTTGTGCACCAAATGTCAAGAATTCATGGTGCATGTCAGACCCAATCACAGTCATGGTCAGCAGAAGGACTGTACCATGAGGTGGTAAAATAGGTAGAAAATTGGGTGGATAGTCAGGAAGTCTTGACTTCAAATCTGACTTCAGACATTAATTCTGGGAAAGTCACTTAAACTCATCTGCTTCATTTTCCTCAACTGTAAAATGGGGAAAACAGCAATGCCTAATTCCCATTGTTTCAGGATAAGCTAAGAATAAAATGAGATAATATTTGTAAAGTGCTTAACTGACACATAGTAGGTGAATAATAGATGCTTGTTTTCCTTCATCCCTTCCATTTTTTGTTCTCTTTGTGCCTTGATATATGGGTTCATGCCAGTTCTAGAACCTGTAGTCATGCTCACGGTAGTTAGCCAGATGGGAGGGTTCCGTAAGATGAGAGGAGCAATGCCTCCCTTCCCTGTGATTGATTTCATTCTGAAATGCCATTTGGTGCATCAGAACAGGGGTTACCCAGACCAAACATGATCTACACAACTGGATCCAATTTTATGACCTTATTTTTCTAGACTATTCTTCCTATCCACCATTTCTTGTTGCTCCCAGCTTGTTAAATTCTTACTATGCCCATCACTTTTCCTCATTCTCAATCTATCTACGGAAGTTGGGTTTTCGTGGTGATTATAGTACGACCTGGCAAAAGTCCACTACAACTTTAAATAGGTTTCCTAGTGTTGTCTTTCCTTTTATGAAGAAAGATGGTATAAATTTCTTTTTTTCTTTTTAGAAATTTATTTATTTAACTTTTTACATTCATTTTCACAAGATTTTGGGTTCCAAAATTTTCTCCTCATTTGT
>CM053773.1:84559941-84596768 GCA_028658325.1 Potorous gilbertii | reverse complement strand
TTCCACAATACTGGAATTGTTTCTTTCTAGCTGCTTGCAATATTTTCTCCTTGACCTGGGAACTCTGGAATTTGGCCACAATGTTCCTTGGAGTTTCTCTTTTTGGATCTCTTTCAGGCGGTGATTGGTGGATTCCTTGAATACTTATTTTGCCCTCTGGTTATAGAACATCAGGGCAGTTTTCCTTGATAATTTCATGAAGGATGATGTCTAGTACCACAATTTTTAAATGGTCTCTCCTTAATATATTTTCCAGGTCAGTTGTTTTTCCAATGAGATATTTCACATTCTCTTCCATTTTTTCATTCTTTTGGTTTTGCTTTGTGATTTGTTGGTTTCTCAGAAAGTCATTGGCCTCCATCTGTTCCATT
The DNA here is from genome assembly GCA_028658325.1 of Potorous gilbertii. NCBI lineage: Eukaryota > Metazoa > Chordata > Mammalia > Diprotodontia > Potoroidae > Potorous > Potorous gilbertii. Next base: position 84,596,397 of record CM053773.1, on the reverse strand, counting down.
CTAATTTTGAGAGAACTATTTTCTTCAGTGAGCTTTTGCACCTCTTTTTCCACTTGACTAATTTGGCTTTTGAAAGCATTCTTCTCCTCATTGGCTTTTTGAACCTCTTTTGCCAATTGAGTTAGCCTATTTTTCAAGGTGTTATTTTCTTCAGCATTTTTTTGGGTGTCCTTTACCTAGCTATTGACCCTTTTTTCATGCTTTTCTTGCATCTCTCTCATTTCTCTTCCCAGCTTTTCTTCCACCTGTCTAACTTGATTTTCAAAATCCTTTTTGAGCTCTTCCATGGCCTGAGGCCATTGGGTATCTATTTCAGATGTTTGGGATACAGAGGCCTTGACTCCCATGTCTTTACCTGATAATAAGCATTGTTTTTCCTCCTCAGAGAGGAAGGGTGGAATCATCTGGTCACCAAGAAAGTAACCTTCTATGGTCTTATTTTTTTTCTCTTTTCTGGGCATTTTCCCAGCCAGTTACTTGGCTTCTGATATTCCTGTCTACCCCCGCCTAAATCTGCCCAGCTAGTACTTGGGGTCTGAGAATCAAATGCTGCTCCCCAGCCTCAGGGCTTTCAGCAGCAGGCCTTGCTGTTATTCAATGAGAGCTTAAGTCCTGGTGCTCAGGTGGGGACAGGTCGGACTCCCAGGCTCAGTTCCCTCAGGGGGTTTATGTGGAGACCTTCAGTAATGGAGCTCCTGCTGAGCTCCTGCCTGCTCTAGGAGCCTCTGGCTGCCTCTGCTGCTGCCTCCCAAGGGGGCCAGAGTCATGGAGACACCCCGCTCCCCTCTCAGCCTATCTAGATGTCTCTCTCACTGACCTGTGCGTCTGTGGGTGGAGGGACTTTCGCAGCCACTGGAGATTCCGTCCCTGACGCCTGCTCGGATCTGCTTGCTCCTCTCAGTGCTGCATCGCCAGGGCATGGCTGGGGTACTCCTGTCTGGTGCACAACGGACCTTTGGGATCAGTTTTTCAGGGCTCTCTGGAATGGAAATCTCCTTCACCCCATTGGTGCATGGCTTCTACTGTTCCAGAATTAGTTGGGAGTTCTTTTTATAGATAGTTATGGGCTGTGGGTTCGGAGCTAGCATATGTGAGTCTTTCTACTCCGCCATCTTGGCTCTGCCCCCTACTGGGTGGATTCTTGAAAAGTAGTTACTACAATTTTACAGATGAGGAAACTGAGGTAGGTAAACTAAGTGACTTGCCCAGAGTAACACAGCTATTAAGTGTCTGGGGACAGATACATAATCAGGTCTCCCTGACGCCAAGAACAGTGCTTTAAAATATTGTAGCCCTTAGATGGACACTTTCATTGTAGAGAAATTTCTCAAAGGAGATACAGTGATATGTAGTTAGGATGAACAGATCAAGTGACAGGTTTGTTTTTGTTTCTAGCATGGGGGAGATGTGTATATGTTTGTAGGCAACAAGCAGGAAAACAGCCATCAGAAAAGGAGAGGTTGAGGATAACTGAGAAATTGGGAAATGATAGAAGGGACAAGTTGTTGGAGAAAATTGGATGGAATAAGATCACTTGTAAAAGTAGAGGGGGTTAGTGATGGCTAGGAAAAGAACTACTTCTTTACGTGAGATAGGAATGAAAGGGGAGGAAATGGCAAGATGTTTCTGAGTGACAGATGAGGAAGTGGAAAAATGAGGGAACTCTTAGAAAGGTCTCAATTTCTTCAGTGAAATATGAGGCAAGGTTCTCAAATGATAAGCTCAGGGAGGGAAAGTCATAGGAAGATTAAGGAAACACTAAGAGGTTTGGGAAAAAAATGCTGTGATGAATGGGATAGGGATTCAATTAGGGGATTATAGGATTGGCTTGCAACAATTAGGATCTAGTTGACATTATGTAAACATATATTTGTAGAAGAGCTAGTCAACATGGTTTTGTGATTTTTCTCTACTTTATTCAGCAACAGATGTTGGGAGTAATTCAAGGTTGAGGCTTTGCAAAGCAACATCTTTGATAAGATAAAGGTAAAAAAGAAGTCAATGTTTGAATTGAAATGATTCAAATTAGTTCAAATCAAATATACAAATTAGGGAAGGAAGGAGAGTATATACAGTCAGTATAAGAGTGAAAGACAGAGAAAGAATTGAGGAGTGGAGTAACTGAAGGTAACTACCCAAATGTTGAACAGAATTTGGTGTTCCAAGGCAGAGAAAGAGGTGGCATGATAATAGATTATGATCACATAAGGGAATTTTGGAATTTGTGAATTTAGAAGAGGTATATTGCTTCACTCCATTAGTGGTGATAACGAGTGGGTAGTTTAAAGGAAATATCTTTAGGGATTTGTAAAACCTTTCTCAAAATGGTTAGTTACCAAAATAAAAAAGATGTAATGAAATCAAAGAAAAGAAGAACATCATCAACATAAAATATCAATCATTTAACATTCAAATATATAACAAATACTTTCTAATTCATCCTCAAGACATTTAGCTAAGATAGGGAAAGTATAGCTCCACATTCTAGATGAAGAAATTGATAAAGTTATTAAATTGTATCCACAAAGTAATCATGAAAAATCTTCATGAGAACAATCTGGTTTAATTATGGACTGTCTACAGTGAAACATACTCCACTGAAAACACTCCTGGTTATTTTCCTTCTCTATAATTCTAATAAAATAGACTCTCCCATCTGAAAAGATCATTGTTTAGCCAACTTATCTGTTGGCCCGTAAGGTTTGGTTTACCACACAAATAGAATTTCATGTACCTCTATTTTCAAGTCTGTATGTGTACCCACATTTGTATTCAGATACATGATAAGTAAATCTAATAACTACAGATAGATAGATTGATAGATAACCAAATATGTACAGTTATTCTTGTACCTAATTAGAATATGCTTAGTGAAATAAGTCATACACAAATCATTCCACATAATGATTCTAGTCAATGGTAAAATAGCCACAAATATTTAATGGTCATTTTCTACCAGTAGGTCACTGTGCTCAGTTCTGTGGCAGACACAAAAGCAAGATGTAGTTGCTATTTTCAAAACACATATCTATAAGGATGTATGAATTATACATGTAGTATAATTGATATATTACTTGTTTTCTCAATGGGTGGGGGAGTGGCTGGTGGGAAGAAGAGAATTTGGAATTCATAATTTTAAACAGAAATGCTTAAAAAACTAAATTATTAATTAATAGAAAAATATATCCAAGAGATAGATTTTTATTTAAAGATTCATGTAGAAAAAAGCTAAAAAAAGTTATAAAATGAGGAAATTGGACTCAATGAATTCTAAATCCCTTCTGGTTCTAAATCTATGATCCCATGAGATCTCAGGTGTGACCACTCATAGTTGACAGAGGAAGTATGAAGACGGAAGCAAAGGAATTTGCAAAAGTAGACAGAGGTCAAGATATTCTAGGGATTTAATCCACATTCATTCAAGTATTTATTAAAAAAAACAAAAACAAAAAAACCCAACTACTTTGTGTAAGGCACTATGACAGGATCTGGATTTACAAAAGCAAAGGAACTTCCATTATATTCATAATATTCTGTATGACTACTGAAGTCTCTGAGTGTGGTGTCTGGATGGGATAGATTTTCTAGTGATAAAGCCTTTTGATAAGGTGGGACAGTATCCAAGAATTCAGATGATAATAAGGAAGGAGGGAGAAAGTCACAAAGACTAAAGGAAACTTGTTTCTCACTAAACTTAAATTAGGTCAACCTCCAAGTTTTCACTGACTGTATTTGTTTTGTATTTTGTTATCATTCTGTCTCAATTTGGTTTTCTCTCAGTAAGAATCCTGTGTGTTGACCATCACCCCACAGAGGTAGCGAACCTGTGACCCTGTAGGTTCTCAGTCAAAGAGCCGCACTTGAGGACCTGGAGGGCCACAAGTGGCCCCAAGGCTGCGGGTTCTCTACCTGAGATAGGGCACTGACACTTAAAAAGGAAGCTATGACTGTGGCAGTTACTATTTGAAAATAAAATAATAAAAACAGATTCCTATAAAAGTGCTTAATATTATTTCAAGAAATGCATATTACAAAAGAGAATTATCTTAGTCCCATATGCACAATTTAGAATTTAAATGAACCAAAGTATCTAGCAATTTGAATAAGGAAAGAATGCCTTTTCAAATGAAAACAAAACAGCAGAAAGCCTATAGCCTGCTGTAGAAGTAATACCAAGAATTTGAAATGTACTTACAATCCCTGTCTTTGTCACTCAAAGGAAAAGTCAAAGAATTTAATTGATCCTAAAGCATTTGCTATTTTTTTAAAAATAGATTTGTTTTATAATGCATTCATCCAATAGACAGAAGTAGATAGATAGACAGATAGATAGACAGACAGACAGAGAGACAGATAGATAGATAGACAGATAGACAGACAGACAGAGCATTGGTTAAATGCAATGTAACAGACATGGTACTAAATGCTAGGAATAAAAATAAAAGTGAAATTGCAATTAACTAATCAAAGGACAGTGTCAGAGGAGTAGAAGTATCTTTAAGGAGAGAAAGAGGCTGACAAGAAAATGGAAAAATCAGGAGAATCAGAAATGAAAATTCTATATAATTCTGTGTATAAACTGAGTGAGAAAATCCATTATGTACTGCTAGTTACAATTATTAAGCTGTTATGTTTTTATAATGCCATCCAGTTTATTTTTATGTACACATGCAACTGGATTTCTGTTCAAACAGCCACAAAGCAGTAAGAAAGCCACCAAACAGGAGATTTTATTTTTTTCCAAAAGGTACCTAGATGACCATGCTCATAAATGGCATAAGAAAGTAGGAAAGTATTCCTGATATATTGCTCTCTGTATATGGGGGAGCAGAGACTATCCACTGGGGCTTATTGATCAGTTCTTGCTGTCTGTATTCAAAGGTCTTCAGAAGTGCTTATGATATTTTTCACCACATTAACTGTTGGGATGATATGCTATGACAGCTTTTAAAAACAGCCCCCAGAGCTCCAAATAGCTCCAATTACATCTTTAGTCTAACAGTTGCCTCCACCAAGGGGCACATAGCTCAGTGTTCCAGGAAAAGGAGGAGACAATGAAAAAACCAATAATCACCATTTACGCAACACCAGCCTGTGGCCAACCCCCATCCTCTATCTCCCTTCAGCTAAAGCCTATCATTGCTTTCCTTCACTGTAGCTTTTCATAATCCTTAACATATGGTCCTTGTTTTGATAGGCATGAAATTACATCAAGGTCATTTTTAATAACTGTCAATAGCCCCAGAACAGCAGTCAGTTTTATTGACACCTATGCTGAGGAGCTCAGGGAGCTGTAAGTAGCACATGAGACCTGCCTGGGAAAGCTGATCCACTGGGAAACAGATTGTTATTGATATTAGTAAATTAGTATTGATAGAAATTTGATGAGTATAGTGCTTCTGGATCCTTCCACAATGCACTCATGTCGACAGCCTTGAGAGCTTAGAGCCTTCTGCAGTTTGAACAAATATGAAGTCACAGTCTCTTCATTTCTTTGTTTTCTCTCTGTTTTTTAGGTAGGCCTGGAGAAAAAAGGCACAGGGGTGAAATTCCCACAGGGTCCAAAGTGGAAAATCCCCTAAAAATAGATCTTGTTTAAATGATTCAAAACCTTTTTTAAGGAATCCAAATCCTAAACTCTCATTCTTTTCCTCCTTTGACAAAAGGATTATATTCTTTTCTCTGCCATTCTTATATCACACAAAGGTTGGATGCAAACTTGAAATTGGAAATATGATGTTTGATACTACACTGTGTGTAAAGTACTTTGCTAAACTTAAAGTGGAATAAAAATGGCAGTTATTATAATTTAGGAAATAGATCAATCTGGGTGAAATCAATGATTCCGTAAGGGATTAAAAGAAACCTGGCCTATTTGATTGTGCTATGCTTTCCTTAAATTTCAGACTTCAGAATCATTGTTGCTATCTAATCTAGCAACTTTCAAAACTCTATACAGTAGTTTCTAGTCTTTAAATACTCCCTAAATTATTTCTGGGTGGGCCTAGAGTCAGGAAGACTTACCATCCTGAGCTCAATCTGTTCTCAGACACTTACTGGCTGTGTGACCATGGGCAAATCATTTAACCCTGTTTGCCTCAGTTTCCTCATAAATAAAATGAGATAGAGAAGGAAATGGCAAACCACTGTTGAAAAAACCCCAAATAGGGTCAGGAAGAATTGGGTACAACTGAAGAACAACAAAAAAAGATGGCCACTTTTATAAATTTTCTTTGCATGACAAAATAAAAAAATATGTCTGAACTGAAAGCTATAAAATGATCTTGTAATAAACTGTTCAATCTATTGTTCTCAGTTTTCTAAATCTGAACGATTAGTGAAGGTCTGCAAGTGGTTTTTCCACAGTGGCTGGAGTATGTGCCTCTAACAGTTTTAGGTTTGAGAAAGTTAGGTGGTATGGTGGGTAGCGTGGTGATCCTGAGCCAGGAAGACGAGTTCAAATCCATTCTTAGACACTTACTAGCAGTGTGACTGTTAAGACACTTACTATCTCTCTGCCTCAGTTTCCTTGTCTGTAAAATAAGGACAATAAAAGTACCCATCTCCTAGGTTATAATGAAGACTAAATGAGATAATATTTGTAAACTCATTTGCAAACCTTAAATCACTATATAAAGGTTAGATAGGAGGAGGAAGAAAAGTGTGACAGTTCCTGACATTATCAGAGATGGTCTCCATCCTTCAGCCTGCACATAGGAAATTTTCTTCAGAGGAAAAAAAAACATTTATTGGGAATTAATCACAGAATAAAGAGCTAATATGAAAGCTCATTATGTAAAAAAGTAACAATTCTAAAACAAAACTTTGTCACTGGGAGAAATTATACAGGAAAAGTCCTTATAAAGAAGAAGATGGAATGCTGAATGACTGAATAGATGAGACAATGATATTTCAGAGAAAAGAATACAAACATAATAAAAATAGAAAGTCCCCTGGTGGGGCGTCAGGATAAAATCCATCATAGATCAATCATGCTATATCAGACATTTGTTAAGTATGATTATGTTTCAAGCCATATGATGGAATTGCAATATAACTGTATCTGAAGGATTAAAAAAAACTATGCTACATTAAGCTTTTCTATGTATTATTTTAGGTGAATATAATATAGTTGAAAATATAATTTAAAAACTCAAGGAATTAGTGTTATTGCCATTATGCACTGTATTACTAATTTTGAAAATACTGAATAAGATAACTAGAAGAAAAGCTGAACTATGCAGTAAATTGTCACAAGCTACTATCACAGTTACCCTTACGATGAACCAGTTCAATTCTTGATCATGCAATAAAGTCTACCTTTTATGTGTATACTTTTTGCTGAATTACATACCCACATATTATAGGCATAGGTAAATGTGTGTGTGTGTGTGTGTGTGTGTATACGTACCATGTATATAACTCTAAATGCATATATATCTATATATATAGATATATGGCTTCAATTACTGCAAAGAGTTGACTGGGCACACAAAACTGTGATATTTGGAGTTCTTTCCAGCTTGAGAGAAGAAGAAACTAACATGAGATTAAATCTCAAACAGAAGGGTAGAGATTCTCAGCAATGTTTCAGAAAACAGCATGAGTCTTGAGAATCGAGGAGAAGAGGAAAGGATAAAAATAGCAGTTGTCCCATGGTAGAAGCAATGTTGACAATGTGTCTGCAGTTCTCGTCCTTAAGAGTAAGAGATATGACTTCTAAAAGAGAGAGGGAGAGGGCAGAGAAAAGGGAAGAGAAAGGAGAGAGGGGGAGGGGGAGAAAGACAAGAGAGGGAAAGGAGAGACAGAGACAGAGAGAGATCTCAGTGTATGTGATACCCAGCATTTAGATGGCACAATGGCTGAAGTGTTGGTCTGGACTCAGGAAGTCTTCAGTTTAAATCTAGTCTCAGATATTTACTAGTCATGTGATCCTAGGTAAGTAATTTAAACCTGTTTGCCTTATTTTCCTCCTCTACAAGAAGATCTGGAGAAGGAAATAGCAAGCCATTCTAAGTATCTTTGCCAAGAAAATCCTAAAAAGGGTCATAAAGAGCTGGACATGACTGAAAAATGACTACACAACTATTCCACATCCCTCTTACTTCTGTTTAATTATGTGTTTTAATGTATTCAGTTAAAGGATACTTCTGCCTGATTTAATAACATTTCTCATAAACATCTGTGGTCAGCCCTGTCCTAAGATGCCTGGGATTCCTTTGTTCCTGGCACGAGGATGCCATGAAGCCACAAAAGAACAAAATATCTTGCCTAGCACCAGGCTAAGGTCTTAAGCCCCTACCTATTATTCAAGAATGTTGGCTTCTAATAGGGGCATAAGCATGAGTCAATTCATAATTATTCTTTTAAGTACAGAATTAATATGAATGTGGCCCATATTTTATAAACCTGCCTTATAGACATAAGCTAATATTATACACATGTATGTGTATATCAAAGTATACATGAATATACATGTCTGTATATAATGTGTGTGTAGAGTCAATTGTAATATAGTGTATAAAGATCTGGCTTTAGAATCAGGACAATTTGGGTTGAAATGTTGCCTCTAACACACACTATCTGACTCTGGGCAAATCACATAGCTGCACAGTAGCTCCAGGCAATTCTCTATAAGTTTCAGAGAAAGTGGCTATTAATATTGTTAAAAAGGAGTTCCCTTACCAGGAATTCTCTATTTCCAATGGCAATGAAATCATAGGTCTGACTTTTGTTCCAGATCTGTGATTTCTTCAGTATGGAAAACAATCGATACTGAAACTACCTCTCCATTGATGCAAATTAGCAGCTCCTGTAAATCATAGTCTTTTCTAGTTTCCTTAGAGAGCACTGAAAGGTTAAACAATTTCCTCCTAGTCACAGAGTGAATATTTATCAAAACAGAACTTGAATCCAGATCTTTAAAATGTCATGCTACTCCCCAGTTAAATCATGACAAAAATACATAGGGAACACTAAAATATTTAAGGAAATTTCACTCATCTTTTCTGACAGCCAAATGGAAATCTATCATTCAGACTCACCAACTTTGTTTTCTCTTCATGTTTATGGACAGCAGCATCAGAGTTTATTTAGAAGTCACCTGTTCTCTGATTATGCCAAGGGACATGGTGCAACTCAAATCATGATAGTATGAGAACAGACTACAAATCATTTACAAATCTCTTTCTGCCAGATAGCTTACCAAATCAAAATTAATTCAATCTATGGTGGACATATCTTAGAAAATACCTCAACAGTACAACATAAACACCATAAAAAGAAGGGCAAACAGGAATTATCATTCGAATGACCACATTTAAAACTGTGATGGTGCTTTGGAAATAGTGTAGCACAAATTCGCATACAACTTTTTTCTGATGAAGGGGAAAAAACAGAACTCAAATATTTGATGGATAATGAAGATGATACAGTAATCCCTAATCCGTGGGAGAAGCCCTTGTTTTATTTTCTTCCATTTGATCAACATGGTCTTAATAGTCATAAGACCATATTCCTTTTCCCCAGTAGCAGATAATTAAGAATCAGCATAACTACTGATACCAATGAGCACTGGTACAATCTTCATCTTTAATTGCATGACACATTCCAGGCTTTTCTGTAAACTGAATGAAAGCCAGATAACATACCTATATTGTAAAAGATATCAACAAATCAGTTTAAACATATCCATAACTATAGTATTTTTCACATATAGATAATTATTTTTAAAGTGGAATATCTAATTTTTATCTAAACTGATTTGAAGTATCTGTTAACCCTGAGTTTAATAAAGTTACATCCTTAAGAAATCAAAACTGATGAATCATTAATATTTCCAAAATTGCTAAACAGCAACCTTTGCTTTTCCATGTGCTTTACAACTGAAAAGTACAGTATTTGCTACAATCTTTGAAAGTCCCCTTTCACGTCAAACATGGCAGCAAAATGATTGTCATGGAGATTTTTCTTGTTCCTGGACAGATTTCACAGACTCTGGGGATCTCTGCTGGGAATTGTACTTTCCAATTGTCTTCACTCAGTGAAGACCATTCTGAATTCTCTTGTCACTTTGTCACTGGCAGAAGTTAACAGTATTTGTATTATAAATCAGTTTCAGAAATTTTCACTATCTGATTGGCTGATAAGCATTGCCAGTGCTAACATCCTGAGAAATTGGAATTTCTTAAAACTTTGTTTATGGCTGTAGTACTCTACTATTGTTGTCAAGGTGTCTATGATGTGATAAATAGTAGAAAATGAGAGAAAGAAGAGATCAAAAACTGGTGACCAGGTAATAATCCCAAATCACTAAATGATTCAAATGAAATCTAAATCACTGCATATTTCCCTTTATAAAGTATCTTGAATAATTAATTCTAAATCTTCCTATACATATCTTTCTGCCTAATAGTATATACATTGGAGCCTATCAAAATATCCAGTTGGTGTAGGGTTGTTGTTTTTTTTTTTAATGCTAGTTTTAATTGCAAAAGTGCTGCCGGCTTCAGATTTTAATTGCAATTCACAAATGGTTGGATTGCCTGTGCTCCATTACAAAGAAAAAATCATTTTAATAGCAAAAGTGCTGCCTCAGTGCGGATTCCAATTTCATTTTACAAGATACTGGGTCATTCAGTGTCATTATAAAGAATAAAATGGCTAGGATGAACCTTAAAGGTGTTGCCTGGGTCACAGATACCAGTGAAGTATCTTCCTTATTGAGACTGCTTTGAACTTGCTTCTCCTTTTCGTCCAGAAGGACTAAACCAGAGAAATTGTAAGTGCTTAATAGAGTCCAAAAAAAACCCTGAACTACAGAAGAACTCTAAATGCAGTGATTGGTCTTATTTCCTTTACTGTATTTCTTTTCCTTCACCAGTTTTTTTTCCTTCAAACTGTTATGTTCCCTCAAAATGTAATGCCAATGTTTCACTGAGCCTTAAGCCAACTAGAGAACATGACGCTACTCCTAAAGCATTGCCTTTTAGCTACTCCAGTCTGTTTCAGTATTGTCACCCGTACCCTCCCTGATTCTTTATTGAATAAAGAAACATACAAAAATTATGAAACATAGTGTTAACGCCACAAGACATTTTAGAGATTATCTGGTTCAACCTCCTTTAATTGACAGATGGGGAAAGAGGGTCTGGAATGGACATGGGACTTGTCTCAAGATCACACAGTTATTTATAGGTTACAAACTGAACCCCAAGTATTTTGACTTACTGTTTATCTGATTATGGGATAGTATGTCTCTATTTCATATGACTCAGGTTTTATGGAAAGCAGAAAAAACTTTGAAGTATCCAAATTCCTTTTTGTGACCTAGCAGAAATATAAGTGTAATGTAACATGATGTGATATGATGTAACATGACATATAACATAATATAATTTGAATTGAGATCCCAAATGGCTAAGAGTCTACTAAATCACACTGCTGTTTACTTCTTTCCCACGTGTTGCCATTCCAGTAGGGCCGGATATACCTGGCCATGGTCTGAGTTCACATAAATGTCTAACTAATTACTGGAAGTCTGATGAAATACAAAATTCACTCTTCCAAACAATCATCAAACATTTAAAACTAAGTGAAAGAGCACTATGTGTTTTGGATATATTACATTTACATCTAAATTATTACTTAGAGTTTGTGGCAAGAATAGTATTAGAAAAAAAATTGTTACCTTCCTCTCCACATAGCAAAGCCTGTTTGCTTTTTTTTGTTTGTTTTGTTTGGGGGGAGGCAGGCATAAAATGCATTTGTGCTTCTTCAGCTTGTCCCATTATACAGCTAGTGGGGAGCAACATATTTATTCATTACCATGAGGATTTTAGAATAGTCATTTAACACAAAACAGAACAAAAATATCATAGTTTTGAAATTAGGCAGAAGGTAAAGATTAACATTCAAGAAACTGTTTAAAATTCTATTTTGAAGCAAACTAAGAGCTATGAAAATAAGTAACCTCTCTCTATCCTAAGATGTGTATATACATGTATATATATATATATATAGTATATCTTTTGCAGATCTAGAAAAGTACAAATATATATAATGAATCTGGAATCAAATGAAACCTTATTCTTTAATATATTTTAGCACAAAAACAACCCTACCACTATCTGTTGCGTATGATGCTGAAGTTATTCTTTTTTCCTAAATTCAAAAAGAAATATTTTTTCCTAAATTCATCTCAAAATCTCATTATACTTAAATTTTGAGGTACTATTGGGGAATTGTAACAGATAAATGTTATTTTATGAATGAGAAATAAGAGAACTTTCAAATGTTCTATCTCACATTTGAAACTGTTGATCCCAGAATTGCAAAGCTTGGAAGGAATAGATATCATCTACTGCAAACTGACTGAGATCCACAGAGGTCACATAGATATTTATCAGTTTCCTAATTGGTCTGACCATGCAACTCCATTTTTCAAAAATCTCTAGTGTCTCTCTATTGCCTTTAGGATAAAGTCCTCCATTTGGCATTTAAAGATTTTTATAATCTGACTCCAGCTTACCTCCAACAGATTAATTAAACATTATACTCCTTCATATACCGCTGTACAGACTAGCCAAACTGGGATACTGGTAGCACCCCCTCCTTCACTGCTCTGAGATCACTAGTCCCACTTCTAGTACAACCCCTGAAACTTTCTAAGAAGCAACATCTATGGAGCAACATCAGGCCCCAGACACTTTCTTCTGAAGGTGTTGAAGGTCCTACCTTCTACGCAACCACAGAAATTTACCAGAAAATAGAGTTCTCATCACCAAAATTCTTGGCATAGTCAAATGATGCAATATCAAAAAACCAATATGGTGTTATTAATGGCAATGACATTCAAGAAGATGCATTACCAGGACACGATTTGCTACGACATTATAAAGATGTTAGAATTTTTCTCTCTGACTTGCAGCTGAAATATTACATGTGCTATATTCATTACAGTATTAGCTCCTGGAGTGCAGGACTATCTGTACTTTTATATTTTTATCTACAATTCCTTATATGTTTTAAGTGTTAAAATTCTTTTAAATTAATTCATTCATTTGTCCATTCCTCATAAACATTCCATCTCTGGCTTCTATTAGTTTACACAGAGGGCAGCCCACAGTAAAAATACACTTTCTTCTCACCTCCCCATCTCAGGATCCAGTTTCCTTTAAAACTCATCTCATCTCATACCACTTCTCATTGGAGGTGTTGCATGATTTTTCTGCTACTAATAACCTTCCCAAATTATTTTGTAATCAATGTATATTTACTTACAATTTTATGTGTGGTTTCAATAGAATGTGAGCCCCTTGAGGATAGTTACTACTCTATTTTCATCTTTTGTCCAGCACATAGTATATGTCTAATAGACTACCTCTTTATTAATTTATTGAAAGATCCCCTAATTCCTAGGTCAAGAGTCCCCAAGACTCTTCATGGCACTATGATAACTTGCAAATCATATAAACTGTGTATGACAATATTAAAAGCTAAAAAACCTCTATAGTATACTGTCAAAGTCCTCTCATTTCCATTCAAATCAAATTATTCCACTATTTAAAAAATTAAGTGTTTTAAGTACTGTATTTCCTTTCAGCCCAATTAGGTACATTTGAGTACAGTTCACTATTATAATAATATTTCATCAAATATTAAAGAGGATTAAAAAATGTCTCACTATTGGTAAAAATTTTCTGAACTATGGTGCTGGGGAAGATTGGATTTGAAGACCTCTAGGGTTCTTTCCATAGCTAACATTTTATGATGTGGAAATGACCAGATATTTCTAAAATATCCTGAAATTTAAGAGATACACATAAATTCTAGAGAGGAAAATTTTTCCAGTAAAAGTTAGAACAGTTTAGTGTAAAATCTTGAACTAGAATAAAGCTTCCATTCAGGTAATATACAAACCAGTACAAGGAAGAGTAAGTTAAGGATTTAACAAACAAAAACAGTCTCAGGAAGTAAGCTTTCTATTGGTGTAGAATTTCACTAAACTGCATTAACTGTATTAGAGCATATCTTCTTTAAAAAACAACATGGTATATTTCAAAATTCCAATGATTTACAATACAAAAACCAAAATATCATTAAGAGTTGACCTATTCAAATGGGAATACCTTTACTAGAACAAGTTTCTCCTCCTTCAGAGTGGTTTTTAGAAAGCTTACAAATCTCATCTAACCATCCAAAAAATGTATTTCCATTACCCATAGAATTTATTGAATAATTTATATACTGAAATATCAACTGTATAAAGGTCCTAGGATTTTGATATAAGTAGCTTTGTTATTGGTTGTCATCACCTCATTATCTATTAATATTGTTACCTATTTTAACAGGATTGCTGAAAGAAAAATTTATGAACCAATTTTAGCATTTAGTAGACAAGAATTATTCTTATTGCCTAAGATTAGTTAGCACTTTTCTAAGAATCATGTTGCTTCCCTTCTCAACAAATGTGTAAGAGTTTGGAGAGAGAATTTGGAAATGATTTTTATTAAAAATGAGCATATTAATTATCCAGACCAGGATTTGAACCTAATTTTACTGACTTCTAATGCAGTGCTCGGGAAGTATGCAACTACCAGAGCTCAGAGAAGGTAGATGAATCCCAGGAGTGATAGTGATCAAAACACCATGATCTGAAATTAAGCAATGTTGTAATGAGGCATACAAACAGAAGAAGTGGTCACCATGGAGTTTAGAAAAAGGAATGTATAATAGTCTGCCAGTTTGCAAAGGTGAGTTAATGTGACAAGCACACTAGATTTGGACTTTCAGAGATGGATTCAAATCCCTGGTGTAAAACTGTAAAAATTTATCAGCAGTAGGTCCTTCAGTAAATCATCTAATTTCACTGGATTTCCGTTTAACCTCTATATAAAATGAGAGGTTAGATTTAAGAACAGATAAGCTAGGTACTTTGTACATGCAAATCTAGACTCTACATCTTGGGATTGGTAGCAGCCTGTCCTTAACAGTAAGAAATATAGAAAGCTTCTGACTTTGGCAGAGCCGTGCCCTAGGAACAGGATTATCAATTTAGAGCTGAAAGTGGTCTCACTGTGATCATCCGGACCAACTCTCTCATTTTTTGAGGATTCATCCAGAGAAGCTGTGAGCCAAACAAGACTAGATGGTTAGTAAGTACAAAGCTAGCTCCTGTACCTCCAGATCTAGCACTCTCTCTCCTCTGCATTGTGGCTCCCCTGAAATCCACAGAGCCTAATAGGTGACTCCACTGAGATATGTTTCCATGGATAGTACAGTCTGGCCAAAAGTTGGTGCTAAAGAAATATCTGCTGACTTGCTAAACTGAATGAATCTGTACACTTGATTCTGCTGCTTTCATTCTATTGGGATTTGAATTCATTCAGTCAGTCAGCAGTAAATAAGCATTTAGTAAGCACCTATTATATGAAAGCTGAGGCAGCTAGATGGTGCAGTAGATAGAGCACCAGTGCAGGAGTCAGGAGGGCCTGAGTTCAAATCTCACCTCAGACACCTGACACTCATTAGCTGTGTGACCTTGGGCAAGTCACTTAACCCCAACTGCCTCATCCTGGGTCATGTCCAGTCATCCTGATGAATATATCTGATCACTGGATTCAGATGGCACTGGAGGAGAAGTGAGGCTGGTGACCTGCACAACCCTCCCTCACTCAATACAAAGTCAAGTGCAAGTCATGTCATTATTCACACACACACACACACACACACACACACACACACACACACACACCTATCTGAAAGTCATTGTGCTTAGCACTGGGGGATGAAAAAAAAGTTAAAAGAAAGTCTATGCCCTCAAGGAGTTCACCTTCCATTGGAGGAAACAAAAACAAACAGGTACAGACAAACCATATACATCATCAATAGGAAATAATTAACTAAAGGAAGGGTCTAGAATTAAAAGGGATTAGGAAAAGGTTTCTGTAGAAAGTGAGATTTTAGCTAGGAGAGTCAATTATTTGTAAACTAAGCAGAAACAATAAAAGCTACAATTACAAGTATTGTTAATATTATGTTGCTTGCATTCTCAAGCATTGGGAGAGAGGCAGAAGGGAAGGAGAGAATTTGAAACTCATTTTTTTAAAAGAAGGTTTTAAAATATAATTAAGAAACAGTTAACACAATAAAATGCATTTAAAATAATAAGAGCTAGCATTTATCTAGCACTTGAAGTCTTACAGAGCTCTTTAGAAACATAGTCATCCATGGACATTTTTGAGTTTCACATTCTTGGTTTTAGTTACTCCACAGGGTTGGCCATTGGTAATTAACTGGGAATTTTTGGAGATTTGCTTCATACAGTGGAAAATTAAAGATGACACATGCATAGATGCATAAAAAAACTAAAAAGTTAAGTCAGAAATCCACAAATACTTCATATTACTAATCTACTTTATCATTTACTACCATAATTTTACATTCATAAATCTGTTATGAATATTTAAATTATTAAAGTTTTAGTTCACTAAAGAAAATTCTCTTCTCTTTCTATAGTCCAGACTCAGTCACGTGATTCCTTACCCCAGTGATATTTGTGTCTTTTGCTTCTACAGCTACACAGGCCACAGCAAAGACTGCCCTCATAGTACTGGAGATGCTAATCTCTCTCACACAAAAACTACAGCTTTCTTATGTGTGCAGTGTTGTTTTACTTGTTTTGTGTGTTTATTAAATATGATCAAATTATTCAAACGAAAGGTTTGGGGTAGGGCCTAAGAGTTATTCTGTTTTTCACTTTCATGGCGGTCCTGTACCTCTAAACCCCCAGAGAATGTTGAGGGATAACTTTTGCCAATCCTGAGTGGGAAGTACCATTATCATGCCCATCTTACAGATGAGAATAATAAGGCAGAGAGAAATAACTCACTCCAGATCATACACCTCATAAACATAGGAATTTGAATTCAAGTCTATCATAACTCAAGGACCAATGCTCTAACCGCTGCACCATATGGCTTCCTAAAGAATTTCATTCATTGTTCTCCAAACAATTTCTCCTTTCTATAGCTAGGGTACAAACACACACACACACACATATACACACACACACACAAAGATAGATTCAGAATTTAAGAACCTCCATTCAAATCCTCCCTGTCACTCAGTCATGTTTAACCTTGGCTAAATCATGTCACTGTTCCATGCCTCAGTTTCCTCATTATAAAATGGAGGATTAGATGATTCTTCAGATCCCTTAATGATCTTTCCTCCTTGTTCTTCATCCTCTGAATACTGACTTTCTCATAGGCCTCAAGAGCCTAGAAGGTCCCTGGGGATTATTAGATTGCTTCCCTTAACCTAGACTCAGATCAAGTCTCATCGCTTATATTTTCTTCAGTATCTTTAAGTCTTACAGGGCCAGGTGTTAAAGGGTAGGCCTCAAAGTCAGGCAGACCCAGGTTCAAGTTTGCTTCTGGTAAGCTGCTGGCTGCTGGACACTAGACAAATCATTTAAGTTCTCAGTGACTCAGTCAACTCCTTAAGATCACAATTCTTTTGTAATAGCTGACTGAGCCAGTTTCCTCACCAGGTGCTGCCTTACAGGCTTACATAAATGAAATTCTTGATGCACCCCACCTCCAAACCCAAAGCTTTCTTCCAAATTCTTGTTGCTGTTGTGTTTGTCCTTTGTTCTCAAAGAGGACCATGAGATCAGGGAGATGATGACATGACTTTCAGTTGACTTTGAATGAGGAAGGGCTGTGCAAAGGCACCAGCCTCACTTTTTCCTCCACAGTCATCTGGGTCCAGTGGCCAGGTATTTATCTGGCTGGATATCTGGATGACTGGAGATGGCCCAGAATGCAATGGGAGACCAAATCCTATTACAGAAAATAGTGAGGAATTTCTCACCTTAAGAAATGATTATGATCGTAGGCATTCTAAAAATGTCTCCTCTAGTAAGATGATTATGAAATTCACAGTCCATACCTCAGTTTTCCAGGATGTAAAATGGATATTTTGTAGATTGTCATGTATGCTAAAACCCTTTGTAAGTGCTACGTATTACTTCAGTAAATTATTTTTACATAGTAGCTTTTCCTCCCCAAAGGATTGTGTAATAAAATGGCATAAGCAGAAAAACATCAAATGCTAGAATTGTTTTATGGGCCCTTAGCTGAGATTTTGAACTTGAACATTATATGCAAGGAAACATTAGATGTAGTAATTACATAATGATGTTTCACTGTATAACTATAATCATCCTTATTGCCATTTCCCATCTAGAATGAGGTCCAGACGAATTAACACTGTCTATTCTGGGTTCTTACAATCTCCTAAAACCTGGGAATTCCTTAATTTTGTTCTTAGGAGTGCAGAATAGCCAGGACAAAAAGGTAGAAAGCATTATAGATTACAAAGTCACTGTCAAACTCTATAAATAATTTCCTAAATTCTTAAAATATATGAGAAATAATTTTCCAATTTCCAAATTAAGTAAATTTAGGTCAGTGAATTACAAAGTAAAGATTTACATGAATTCAAATCACAGTGAACACTAAACTGAGTTTATTAGATTATGTGGAGTTTCTACGTTCAAAAATACTTCTACTTGTCTGTGCTTCAGGAGTACCCAGGTTAATGATATCAGAGACTCAGTGATGCATCAAAATATTTTTCTTAAGAATAGCTCAGATCCCAAAGAGATCATAAAAATGGAAAAAAGATCCCACATGTACAAAAATTTTTATAGCAGCTCTTTCTGTGACGGCCAAGAACTGGAAATTGAGGGAATGCCCATCAATTGGGGAATGGTTATTTATGAATGTAATGGAATATTATTGGACTATAAGAAACAACAGGAGGACTTCAGAAAATCCTGGGAAAGACACATGAACTGATATTGGGTGAAATGAGCAGGAGAACATTATATATAGTAACTGCCACAGTGTATGACGACTGTTTCTGACAGAAAGCCTTTCACAGCGATGCAAGGACCCAAAATATTCCCAAAAGACTTGATGCAAAATGCTATCCACATCCAGAGAAAGAACTATGGAATCAGAACACAGATTGAAACAGACCATTTTCTCTTGTGTTATGTTTTGTTTTGTTTTGATTTTTCTCATGATTTCTCCCAATCACTTTAATTCTTCTAAGCAACATGACTAACGTGAAAATGTGTTTAATAAGAATGTATGTATAGAACCCATATAAGATTGCATACCATCTCAGGGAGGGACAGAGAGGGAGGGGGAGAAAATTTAAAACTTATGGAAGTGATTGTTGAAAACTGAAAACAAATTAATTAATTAAAAAAAGAATAGCTCAGTAGCTGGCATGTGGAAACCTGAGCAATTTTGGGGGTGAGGAGGGTAGGGTGGGGATTATGTGGGGGACAGCAATGGAAAAAGCACCAACTTGGAGTCAGAACTCAGATCTGGATCTGAATCCCTGTTCTGCAACTGTAAAGCCCTCTGGTTATGTATAAGCAAATCTCCTAACTTAAATATAATTGTCTTCTCTGTAAAATGGGATTTTATTATTTTTTAACTACTTATTTAACAGGCAGTGTGTGTATGTGTGTGTTTGTGTCCAAAGAATTATGGTATGTAAACCCTTAAAGGTGGCACAGTAGATGGAGGACTAGATCTGACGTCAAGAAGACATGAGTTCAAATTTGCACTGACTTTACCAGCTGAATATATGAACCACATCAGCTGTGGTACCGAGGACAAGTCATTTAATAACTATCTCAGTTTCTTCGTCTATAAAATGAAGATAATGGTACCTGCTGCCTAGGTTTGGTGTGAGGATGAAAAGAGGTAATATTTGTAAAATGCTCTGCAAACCATAATACACTCTACACATGCTAGCTATTAGTCGTAGTAGTAAGTAGTAGTTCACTAAATAACTACCCAGAAACAAAGGTAGGCCAGGATAGATGCTGATTGCTAGAAAGCAGCAGGAAAAGCAAGAATGTTTTGGGATAGAAGACTGAGAAAATCTTGAGTCTGAAGGAAAAGGAGCAAATTTTTTATCATAATCCCAGGTTTAGGTAGGTTTGGCAGCTGGTCTCCACAACTTCTAAGCAAAAACAAACAAAAACAACCAACCAACCAAAAAAAAAACAAGAAAGAACTTCTATGCAAGCCTAGTGTCAGAAGTGTTAGAGAGGCTAACTCACAAATGTGAAGGCCCACATTATCATTCATTCCAACACATCAGCAGAAATTTATAGCATTCCTAACATGATTGCTGTGTAGATACATGCCTGCAAAACACTGGCTGGCATTTGTTTTTATAAGGCACACATTCGATATAAAGGTACACATGCATGTGGGCGACCAACCCAATAGGTGCCATATTCTAGCATTGGCAGAGGAAATAACACAAATTGAAAAGAATGCTGTATCTGGAATTAACAAGGAACTGGGTTCAAATGACACTCCCGATAAGCTCAAGCTATGTGATATTGGGCAAGTCACAACCTCCCTTGACTTCAATTTCCTCATCTGCTAAAAAAAGGGATAGGATGATGATTGCTCTTGTTTGCAAATACTTTGCAGGGCTGTGCTACCAATAAAATGAAATAAGGAATATAAAGCATTTTTCAATATGAAAGTCTAGTCTAATTATGCTTATGACTTCTCTATATTACAGCAAGGATTTCTGAAATTCTCCAACAGAGTTGCACAACTTGTATGTGAGGCATGCCAGGTTCACCATTTTCTGTTACAGTCTTCCTTATCAACTCTACTTTCTTCAAAGTTTATAAACCATTCAGAGTAAAGAACATGTCTGCTATAGGAATGTCCAAATCATATGCAAATATTTCTGGAACACTAATCAGTAAACCATGATTGAGAAGAAAGGCTGTCCTCTCAGGCATGTGTGTGCTCTGACCAAAAAGAAACTAACAGAAATCTATCGGAATGAAAACAATTAAGGTTGTAAATATTCAGTTATGGCAAGCACTGCCATGGAATAAACTCAAAAATAACATAATAAAAAACAACAAACAACTACACACACACACACACACACACACACACACAAAGACTACTATTCATTAGCCATTTCTCACCATATCCCCTTTGCATGTTTTTGTTTGAATAGAAAAACAATTTTCTTTTTAATATACTTATATTCCACTCCTCTCCTTATCATCCAAGGATAATGAGTCATTAGAAAAAAAACAATATTATATTCAGCAATACAGCTTATTGTTCCAAGGAAATTATCATTGCGTCAGCTGAGTATAAGTACCTGACACTTTGGAAAGCTCAGTAGTCAGCAGTTTCTGTTGGAACGGGTGGGTTCTCCCAGGCCAGCCAATAGAAGCCTTTTTCTTCACCCAGCATTCTTCTCTGTTATTACAGAGCCTAAAGTTCATGACCCCTACATTGGATATAGGCACAAAGGACACAATTGATGACATCAAAAATCTCTGTGTAACTATCACGTGACAGGTTCCCTTGAGAGAATGATGCTTCTGGTACAGGTATAGAATGACCAATTACTGTGTCTACAGCAGATTAACTTCTAAATGCAAACGAATAATAGATTATGTAACAGAAAAAAATAATATCAATTTTCATGCCAATCAAGAATATCAAATTGCCAGGGCATGTATCCAGGGCTGGAGGCAGCCTAGGAAAACAACTGAGAGGTAGGTGATGGAGGGTGAGCAGGGGTGAGAAGGGGCAGGGATGCCTGGGTTCATGCTGCTCCCTACAGATGACTCCATTATCCTTAAAATATCAAGATAAACATCACACCTCCACACCCATAAAGCTCATGCTTCAGCTGTGCAAAGGGAGTTTCTCAAAGTAACAGCAGCCAAGGTTAAACTATCAGTTAGGCTTGTCCTCACCTATTGCAAAATGTCAGAAAGATGACCAAGGCACAGACTCCAGCAGAGCTGGAGGGAACCAGACCAATTATCTGGTATGAAAAGAGTATCTTTTATCCCACCAGTGTCCAGACCTACAAATTGTATAAACAATGAGTGATAATTGGTTGCTTAAGAATGTCAAAGAGGATTTCTTTTTTATTCACTCCTGTTGAACAAATGGGTCTTTAAAATTGTTTGAGAAAGATCAAAGGCCATCCTTTAAACTCTAGAAAAATTTTATTTGCAGAAGCCCCTTTTTATAATTTAAACTTCACCAGCTTTCTGTATTGTTGGAGGAGGAAAGAGGTGTAGATGTGTCAGTGGTTTAAAAGCTAAGATAAAAGAAATGTTTCTGAATATGTCCCAACTCCGACTTGAGTTTGCTTTATACATTTTTTGACAATTAATTCTGAAAATTGGAACCATTTTCTTTTATATTTTCATCTCTAACAACATGAAATAATTTAAAAAATCATTTTTTTTGCATTTGTAAACTACCTTTGTCCACTTATCTCTGCATCTTATATTTATGGAATAAAGATGTTACCAACGCTTATAGTCAGTCATTAGGCATAAAATAGTACATACACAGAAGGAAAGAAAAACACCTGGATACCATTTCATACTCTCAATATTTTGGAATATAATCATTCCATAAATATACTACTTACCAGTGCTATAATAAATGGTTAACTGTGAGGTTCTTCTGCAATAATTCTCTTAATAAATTGTTGGATACTCTTAAGCTATATATGATGCAAATGATACTAATGGGCCTTTTACACAATTTATAGTCAAAAGTAAAATGGTCATAAAAAAGCATTTTTAAAAATAAGATTAATAGGATTCTTCAAAATGTAACTCTACCCTGACCAATTTAAAGAGACATTTTGGCCACTATTTCTCAGAGACAATGCCAGTCATCTTATGAATCCAGGAAAAGACCAGGCATAGGAAAACATAGATATCACAATTTATTACTGATAACGTCATAGTTACAGAAGCATATTGCCAGATTACTCAGTATTGGGATGAAACATGACTTCACATTATGAGTAAAATACTTAGTTACTGCATGATTTTTAATTTATATGATGAACAACACATATAAAATCCATTTATTCAATTAAATAAATTACTAAGGATGATATTGACTCATTATTAAAAGAATAAACATGAAGTACATGCTTTCCAAGACCTGATAACTACATGCTGGGTCTATTTGACTGCTAAATTTCTAAAGACGATATTGATGGTATATTGACATTTTGTTAAGAAAAATATAGCAGGCAGGGTACGCTTAATAACATAGTACACATTGAAAATCTATTTGATTACTGTTTCTAAGGATGACATTGACATAAAGAATATATGCAGTAAAAGGTTTGCTGAATATCATAACCAAACATTGCAGCTAGTTATTAAAATTCTAATTATAGCATCATATTGTTAAGAAAACTTGACTCTTTTAAATGATCTATAACCAGAAGAATGTATATATAACAAAAGGCAAATGAATCCATATATTCTAATTTTGTGATCATATTCTCATGTTGTCAAGAAAATGTAGAATAGATTCTCAGATCATATTCACTTTAAGAAAAACTTGAAGATGGGCTTCCATTGAACTAAATGGAATATTTCATCAGACATATATTGGAATATTTGACAGGAGAATTTAAAAGGAGGCAAAATGCAAATTGCCATATGAGGTAGTGCATTAAATAACTAAATCAACAGTGCAAATTCCAACTATTTTTAAAAAATAAAACTGCACAATATGATGGGTCCACAAATCTGCAAATTATACTTCATGCCATTTGAAAGGGTCAGATAAATAAGCATTTGCGTATTAACTCTCTTTTAAAAGTTAAAATTTAGAATTCAATCATATTATATCTGGGAAATTCTACTCACCCCTCCCTCCAAGGTGGGAAAAAAGAAATCAAATGGTAATTAATTGACATTTCTAGAGCTTAAAACACCTTTGACAATAGGAGAGAAAAATAATCCATTTCTACAAAGTATTCCAAACTTATAAACTATAATTTCCATGCAAAACAAGTCTTTAATGTGAAATGATCCTACCCCGTGGAAAATATCAGCAGTTTAATAATAAGCCAGTTCAAACCATATTAATGTCCGCATAAGAGTGAACACAAAAATCTTCTTTGTATCCTGGAGTATATACTGCCATCTAGCGACCCAGGGATCTGACTCAATTGAAAAGAAGTTAACAGAAACCTAGAAGGATTGGAGTTCAAATGACCTACTGGGTTCTTCCTGTGGATATTTTATGTGCCAGGAAGGATGTGTTGGCTATACATTATTCCACACTAAGTACCATCCTCTAAATCCAATCTGTGTGGGTTTAGTCAATAATGTATTTGTAAGCAGGCTCCAGCTAAGAGCATGGGGTCCTCTTTTGTGACTACAGAAAAGAACAGTAAAAATCTTAATGCACACACACTTGGCTAGGAATCCTGTCACAAAGAGGCAGCCTTCACCAGTGGTCAGAGCAACTGAACACAGCCCTCTCCAGATAATAGAAAACAATGGGAGTGAATTGCCTTTAAAAAAAAAGAAAGAAAAAAGTCAGCTTTTACTGATGTGCCTGATGTGGAGAAATTCAGGCACTCCATGATTTCTCAGCCCTAATGCCAACAATATTAATGCAGTGCCAGGCTATTTGACCAACTGTACATCAGCCAAACACTTTCAGGAACCGAAGACAATAGGGAATAACAAGGAGAGTCAATTTAGGTGAAAAGTATTGAGGGAAATGAGGAGGAAATTAGGCATATATAGTTTGATTCTGAAAAACCAGAATAACCATCTTGCCCCTGGAACCTTTGGAAAAGAAATTTGCAATCCTTTGAAGTACCAAGGTCATCAAGATCTATGAAAATGAAAGGGATCTACAAAAATGACAATGAACAACTTTCTTAGGGTTTAAAATATTAATTTCGGATGGGAGAAAAGACTGTCTTATTATTTCTTTCCCTTTTTGAATGATGCCTAGAAGTCTTTTATCTGTGTTAAAAAGTAGCTTAACACTGAAAATGTAACATTTACAATGATGAGTGAAACCAGGATACAGAAACTAAACAAATAGTCCAAGGCTACAACTAGATAGCAATAGTAAGAGTTAATCTTTTTTAACAGAAGAAAAGTAGATAAAAATTTCTGAGTTAAAAATGCTGAAATTTTACGTGAATTCACTTCAAGTCAACTAAAGAAATAATGGAAAATTAGGTTGTTTTGAGTGCTTTTGCTTTCAGAAACAGTGGAAAACTTTCATACCAGAACTATATTGCAAAATATGTAAATTACATATATACATATAGGAATATAATTTGGAAGATGAAATCATATGTATATATGTTCATATATATGTATATGTATTTATGCATATGTAATCATCTCATCTTTGGTAGAAATATAATAATACCAATAAGGGAAAAAGAATATTTTTAAATATACAGCATTTCTCATGGATGAATATCTCCTGATTATGGTAAATTAATAGTCAAACCGCTAACTTCCAATACCAAACACATTTTCCAAACAAAAAGCATATGTTTTTGTCATGACAGTAGAAAATATTCGTTATTATAACTTGATTCCTATAGTAACATTTATTACAATAACTTTGCTGGATATTAAATTTTAATACTTCTCAACTTTTACCATGTCTTTCAGTAAGCTCTTTGTAAAGTTTACATCAAAGATATGGTAGGGATTAATATCATATATATATACATATACATATACATATATATGAGATTTCATATATATGAGATTTTTTTTTAAATCCAGGTGTACCTGATAAAATGCCCCATAATTTGTATTAAAAGTACATTTTATATAAACGTACAAAAGTTGTATAATTATGTATAAATCTGAAATTCTTTCATTTTCATTTTTTAGCATGTACACTCTATTGCCTGTGTTATTTAAAGGTACTGCTGGCATCTGGTTGATGATGACTAGAATTGCTAGCCTTCAGGGACTTTCCAAAGTCCCATGCCCATTGTATATCCATTCCTGAAAGAAATGGTAATACTATTGTTTTTATTTTGTTTTTTAACAGATTTGGAAAATGCTAGGTTTTTGGTTACCCTGAGATGAAGTAAAAAAACAAAAAAAAAAACAAAAAAAAACAAAGGCAAACTTTTATTAAAAAATAAAAAATTTTTTCCTTTTCCTTAAATATAATTTATCTTTTTAACAGATTACTCAATATATCACAGTTTTTATAGGAAAAGTTGAAATTGATTTTATTAGCTTTTTCATGTTAAAACTGTAACTGCAAAGTTACATTTCCTAGAGAGAGTACGGGAAAGCAGAACATCAACAAATAATGGAGTAACTGCTATTACTAGAGGTAGAAGGGGTGGGGATGGAGCTAACTTTCTGCCAGAATAAAAGAGGATTTGTTTCAGGAATTCTGCATAATTTGGTTAAATCTCCAATCCTAAAATTCCATCACTTTGGTTCTCACAATTTGTTAAGGTTTTACATAGGGGAAGAACAGACCTACATCCTTCACGTTATATGACTTGTTCTTCAAGCCGTTACAGTGGAGCCCTGTAATAGTAATGAGTAAATAATAATTATTATATATGTTCTCATATTTCTCTTTATCTTTAAACATACTAATATATTTTTCATTTTTTTCAATCATTTAAATTAAGGGCAATGTCTATATGATGGAATCCCCATTCTTAACCCAATAAATTAATGTCTCAGAATATTTGCGTCCACCTTTACCTAGAAATCTTCTGCTTTGAGACCAAGCACAGACAAATAAACAATGAAATTAAAACAATAAGTGAAGTATTTATTTATTTGTGATAGGGAAGATGTCATTGTAAAAAGTAGATACTGACAGAAATCCCAAAGCAAAATACCTGCCAAATAAATTTTCCCTATGGTCTTCACTACATACTAGAGGTTGGCCAAGAGCCACATTTCTAAATCAATCCCACATTAGCTATTTGAAAGGAATTAGTATACCCATTTGGTCATATTTCTGTTTCAATTAGGTATACATATATATACGTATATATGTATATATATATACGTATATATATACATATATATATACAGATATATAGATATACAGATATACAGACACAGATATGTGTGCTGTATAAATGTATTTATGAATACATACATATATGTACATATTTATGTGTGTATATATGTATATACAAATCCTTTAAAAACTCCTTTCTTCTCAAGCAACATCAATAATGTGCCGTTCTTAGCAAATCTGAAAAATAAAATAAGACAGTCTGAGAGCCAGAGAAGACATTTCCTTCACTTTTATTCAAGCAACTAAGATATCACAAAAAATAAAAAAAAATCGCTGGATAAAAGATCTAGTTCTAGAAGATACCTCAGAGGTGATCTAATTCATTTCTCTCATTTTATAGTTTAGGAAACTCTCAAAGACTTCAAATTATGTCATACAAGTAGTGTCAGAGGTAGAAATTGAATACAGGTCTATCTGATTTTAGAAATCCTTCCCATTATATTATGATACTTCCCTGCAAAATAACTGAAAATCTTCTGACTGAACAGATATGAAAAATGAAAGTGGTCAAGAGACTTCCCAATTTGCCCTGATATCACAAATGATACGCTGGGATTTTCAATGCTGTTGCTTTGTTTTTGTTTTTGTGGGGTAAAGGATGTGCCCCAGTACTAGGGACTGTGCATGTCAAGAACAAGGAACAACAGGATGTTTACTCTGCTGGCGCTTTGCTAGGCTCTAGAAGATAACCTACAGGAATGACAGAAGCCCTCAGTGCCGTCAAATTATGATGTTGTAACAGAGCTGTGTGAGTTCTCAGAAATTTGGCTTGTACTCTGTGTAGCTACTATCTGTGGACAAAACAAAACCCAGACAGCCCATTAAAAACAGATAAATGTAACGATTTTGGTACTCATCTTGCATGCTTAGTTAAGGATAAAAACTCAGCAGGCTTCTCAGCAATGCAAACTTATTCCCATGTATTTTAAAAACAGAGCAAATCCACTTTAAGCCATGTATAGTATTGTCTCCAAGAAGAAAATTAAAGTCTTCCTATTTTCTCCACCAAATGTATAATGCTAATTCTGTCTCTATTAAGGATTTTTATTTGATTCAATTTTACTGTCTTTTAAGTTTCTCAGCAAGTTTATATGGAGAAAAATATTCCTTTAAGTATACAGAAGGAAGTACGCAGGAAAGGCATTAAAGGAATGTGTAAAAAACTCCTTCACTTTAACTCCTTTTGAATATATTCAGAAAAGATACAGTCCAGGTGATCTCTGAAGATCTTACATCAAAAGGCACAATCCCTTTATCCTTAGAATGTAAAGGGTAGCTCCCATGGACCGAAAAGTTACACACACACACACACACACACACACACACACACACACACACACACACGTTGTCATAACATTTTATATTATTATTTGTATTTGCTCAGGAATGTTATTACTGTTGGCTTAGCACTTTTAAAATCTATTGGTATGGGGCACAGCTTTCACTAAATATTATGCAACAGCTATGTAAAATAACACTGGGGTGTGGAAAAAAAAACATTTAAGCAGAGAGTTAAAATTTGCTACCTTACAGTTAACTATTTTCTCAATTATCCAAGTAAAGAAGAAATATAAGCAACATAAGAAGTGCAGAAAGTTGACTTCATGATTTTAAGTACTGGAGACAGGGTCAGTTTAATAAAACTGTTAGCAAACTTTTTGGTATCCCAATTTGAGGGAGGAAAAATTGGCATTTATTTGCAAGAACTGGCAACTATTATAACCCAAAAAATTTCAGAAAAAATAGGCAGAAATTCATCCCATCTCTGTTCCCTGTGCCAGCTGGCCTACATACTTGGAACATATTTCCTCCTTATCTGCACCTTTAGAATCCATACTGTCCTTCAAGACTCATCTCATCCATTACCTTCTACATAAGGGTTTTTTCTGATCTTTCCCAATAATAATGTCTCCTTTCTCCAACTACCCTGTATTAATTTCTTAGATAGCATGCATATGCTTTTCAATTTTTTGCATTTTGTCTTCCCCGTTAGAACATAAGCTCCTTGAGAGTAAGGGCTGTTTCACTTTTGTCTCTGAATCTCCAATATATAGTCCTATGCCAGATACACAGAATAAACTTGGTAAATTGGTTGTGATGTTTTATAATAGCACTCAACATTATAATGGTTTATAACATATGCCTTTAGAGTAAAGGTTATTAATTGATACCAATCTCACAATATCTCTCCTGACAAAGGCAGGTTGGTATCTATATGCTGGCATCTTGACTAACTTATTTATCCTTTCAAAAAATATCTATTGAGTGCATACATCACACAAGGATTAGTGTAAGAGATAAAAAGATGGGATGAAATAGTCCCTGGGCTCCAGAAGTTTATATTCTAGTGAAGAAAAACACAAAGATTCTGTATTACTCATTCAAGAAGCACAGGTACTATACTGAAATTTTACCCAGCTTGACTGGGTCTGAGTTTAGCTCAAAGCATCATGATAATTTAAAGGCAAAGCAAAATGTGGATATTTGATTCTGCTCATTGGCAAAAAGAAAAAATAAATGTCTGGCCAGAGTCACTACAACAGTCAAACAACAGATTCCTTTCTGGCTGACTTATACTTTGTTGAAGCCATCCCCCTCCTATTTCTAGAGCCCTGCTTCCAAATTCTCTATTTTTTCTTAAAATTTGATTAAGGATTCGGTCAAAAACTCATTGAAATATGAGTTTTGGAAATCCTGATGAAATGCTAAAATCATCAGAGTCAGTGAATGACAGTTGGTAATCATGTCAACTGAATGTAATAGATTAAGAAAGAAATCTATGATGTCCTTTAAAACTCGTTTTGCCCACTAAGTCCTGAAGGGAATGAGATCCCCAAATCACTTCTACATACATTTTTGTAAGTTTTATAGCCATTTAAACATCTCTTATGTAATTCTGAAAGTTTTGATTGATTAACAAAAGAAATTAATAAGTTATCCATGTGTCTTACTTTTTAGCTTAAATGTACTTCAGGAATACCTTCAACCTAAAGGGGAACAAACAATGAATAAATGAACAAATGAAAGAAAGGAATGAGATTTTCAAAATCATCTACTATTTTCACTTTCAAACATACTACTGTACCTACAGCAGTGATTAAATAATGCCTTTAATTAAATGCAATTCATTTGTTAATTCTGAAAGTTCATTTATTGTAATTGTGATCTTAAATACTCCCAGTAGGATTCCTCATGAGGTATCTTCAAGTTTATGGTAGAGGGTGTATAGGAGTGCCATAGAAATCACCTGCAGTAATTAGAGTTGCAGCCATGTAGACAAGTTCCACAAAACTCATTCATTTCAATGAATGTTTTCTTTTTTTTTTAATGAATGTTTTCTCTTCTTTGACCTCTCTCTCCCTCTTCCTCTCTCTCTGTCTCCATCTCTCTCTCTCTCTCTCCCTCCCTTCATCCCTCCCTCCCTCCCTCCCTCCCTCTCTCTCTCCTCTCTCTCTCCTCCCCCTCTCTCCCTTTCTCTTTCTCTCATCATGGCAGTCCATGCCACACCAAATAAACCATCTTTTCCACCAATACATGTGAAATAATTGCTTTTCAATTCCTGTGTCCCTCTATATTTATGCAAAAATGACTGGAGGTGTTTATTTAGCCATACTTGTGTCCTTTTTATTGGCTGAGACTAGAGGAAAATGAGCTTCTTGACCTTTCTGGTACCTGGGAGCTCTTGAAGAGAAAATGTCTTTAGTTTACAACAACAGTTGTTTTACAGAAAATCAAGTCATTCTTCCCATCATACTGCTACTGCTGTCTCATTGTTTGAATTCCAGACTTCACATAAAACCTGACAACTTTTAATGAATATTTGCAATTGTTTCATCTAATTAACTCCTTTATGATCATTGAAGAGTTAACCTGAATATCACTGGCATGTTAAAAGTTAGACAATTTTCTATCACTACATCCTATTTTAGACTGATTAGCCCTATGATCAAGAAATCTCATCACTCATGGGGTGATTTACAGGACAGGTAACATGCTGTCCTTAAGGAAACATCAGAATTTAGTTTGAAATGTGAATCTGAACCTATGAAATAGAATCATTCCATTCGAATCTCTTTGCATCTCTATATACGTAGTCCCACACCTCATAAATTGCTAATGTTGTCATTTTTCAACACTACATCAGAGACGACTGTATACTTAGAAAAGACATATTCAGTTTTATGCGGAGGTGTGTGCATGTGTGTGTGTGTGTGTGTGTGTGTGTGTGTTTGTGTGTGTGCAGGTAGGAAGGAAATTGAGGCAATCTACCCCTGTTTCTCTCTTATAGAAATAGGTTTCTTCATTTCAATTCAATAGATCACATAGGATACATAATCATGGGCCATTCCTCATTTGTATGGCTCTTTCATGATTCATAATGTGACGTGTCTGCTGTATTTCTAAGATTTAATGTATGAATGAATGAAATAGCATATATTAAGTATTTATCGTATGTCAAGCTCTATGCTAAGTGCTGAAGATACATATACAAAATGATACGTCCCTTGTCCTCAAGGACCTTACATTCTAATGTTTGGAGAGACTATGTATAGGGTAATGTTGACTAGGAAAAAGAGTTTTAGTCTAAGGACACATGGTGATACTGAACTGATCCATCGAGCTGCTGATCATACTTTTCACAAATTGTGGGAAATTTATCTGATAAAAATAGAAAGTAGAGGAGGGAAAGAGGAGCTTCCATATGAATGGAAGCAGGGCTGACAGCAGGAGATCTGGGTAGTTACCTAGATGGGATGTGAAGCATGGCTTCTTCTGGTCATGGCTAGAACTAAATGGCTAGAACTACTGAGCTAATCATCTGTCATACAAGATGAAAGCTTCAAAGCTGAGTGAACTAACTGCCCCAAAATACTTAGGGACTTAGTCCTGGAGGTCTGTATAAGCAATAAAATATTCTGTCTTCTTGATATGAATCTAGCACCTTAATTTATAAAAACCACCAGGAGATGTTGGAAATAGTCATTTTCACAGCAACACAGAATTCAAAAATTCAAGGGAATTTGGTGGCTTTTTAGTCTGCATCATATATACATATACATACATACATGGAGATACACATACATATATGCCTATATAAATAATATACATGTATTTTATATGTATATATACATAGGTATATGTGTATGTGTACATGTGTGTATGTCATATATATGTTATATATACATGCATAAGTTAATTTTACTTTATATTCATTGTTCCTCCAACCTCTGCTTAAAGGTCTATAAGGAGGAGAAATCTATTCTTTACTAAGATGGTCTCTGTCCTTTTCTCCCTGAAATTCAGAATGCAGTACTTAATTTGTAAGGTGTTGGGAGAAGAGATTGAAAAATTAATCCTTCACCACTGCACAGAGGCAATGTATGTCATAAGAATTAGTGACTATACATCATCTATGAGCTTCCTCTCCAAGAATATTGATGAAACACCAGGGGCTGAATTTACGAATCAATTTTCAAACAATATGGACTAGATTTTACCATTACAATGTAGGTGGAAACATGAGATATGACAATGAGTTGGGAGGTATACAAAGTCTGAATAAATTACATAACACAGTGGAGATCTGCTTTGAAATTTCAAAATTGACCTCCACCTACTCATTATTTCAAGAAGGATGAGGGATAAAGGAGCAAAAAGTGGAAAATACTGATTTTAAACATTCACATCTCTGATGGCTCCACCTCTGTGCACCTTCTGTCTGTACAACTGCGTGCCCATACATCTGTGTCATAACCTAGATAGAAAGTGGAAATTTAGACAGAAGAATGAATTTTTCTAAATTCATATAACACTGTACTATGCACAAACAGACATTTCATTTAAGCAGGTCTGCAATAGCTGCTGAACAAAATATAAAGAACAGTGACATTTAACTTCAACCCAACATTTCACTTGGTTCTTGGGATCCTTATTCCAAATCCTCAGTCATATTATCACTAAAAATCACAGCTCAGCCGCTTGCTACTTGTCTCATCTTTAAGAAACTTGACTTCTTCAGGACTTAATCTCTTCATCTATAAAATAAGGAAGAATCTCATGGACCCCTGAAGCTCTAATTCTCTAATTCTTTGACCATATGAATGTTACTTTGCAAGTTTATATCACTTTTTCCCCCAAAACACTTTTGTATATTCATTCCACTGAATCTTCTAATCAGTATGTGAGGTAGATTGGCCAGAGTTATTTTCCAAATATTGATGATGGGAAAGAAGAGTGTGCCTTTTCTAAATCATACTGCTAGTTAATGCAAGAGTTACATACAATACTACCTATCCCTCCATAGAACAACTAAGTGACGCAGGGTGATAGAGTGCATGGCCTGGAGTCAGGAAGACTCATCTTCCTGAGTTCAAATCTCAGATGCTTACTTATCTGTATGAACCTGAGCAAGTCACTTAACCCTGTTTGCCTCAGTTTCCTCATCTGTAAAATGAACTGGAGAAGGAAATGGCAAACTACTTCTGTATCTTTGTCAAGAAAAGCCCAAATCAGGTTAGGAAGAGACAGACACAAGTGAACAACATCCCTCCATAAATATTTACTATAATTTGACCTCTAACTAAGAAAGTACTAAAACATAAATTTCATTTTTTAAATGAAGGACAGGGTCTCCTTTGTATATCCTCTCCAGAGTTCTTTGTAATTTGCTCTAGCTAAAAAAAAATACTTCCTAGGAATAAGTTTTATATATTTTGCTTTCATTACAATCAACTGTCTGTCTGAGTTCTCCACTTCTGTTGAAACTTGACTCAAACCTCACCTTCACTAGGAAGCATTATATTGTCCCAGCTAAACTGTAAGGACTTTGATGACAAGGACCACAATTTCTACTTCCTTGTTATTTCCTTTAAGAACTCAGTTCAGTTCATATCATACTGCAAGCATCAGATAAATGGGTGGTTTGTGACTAAGTCGATACTTGGTTTGCACAATTTTAACCACTAGCAAGAAGATACATTTCACTGCACAGGAAAAGTGGGAGAGAATAGTTAAACATAATTTTTAAGGCTTTCCATCCATAGGTAAAAACAATATTTCCCCTGAACTGAACAACTAAATTTCAATTTTGAGTGCTGAGGATTAATGCCAGAATATAATAGAATATTCAGGAAAAAAAAAAGCTTTTCCTAGAATTCATTCTCCTCCTGACTCTACTTCTGATTTCCAATACTATGTCTCAGCCAAGATCTGACCCTGGAAGCTTCCTTAGTATCTGAGGTCTCTTCACTCTGGAAACATCCACATTCCTTCGGGCCTTCTCATTCTAAACTATTCCTCCACCAAGTTCCTCCCAAGGTCATCATTTTGGGAAAGGGACCAGATTTGGCAACTATCGTTCCCTTCCAGGCTGTGTTTCTGATTTTCTACACTTCAACAATATGCCTTCTCCCTTTTTCATCTCACTTTTGTGTATTGTCCTTCCTCACTAGAATTAGAAGAACTGCGACTGCCTTCATTTTTGCTAGTATCTGTATCCCTGGCCCTTAGCATACTCTTTGGCACATAAGTACCAAATAAATGTTTGTTGCCCTGCTACCTCCCCTTCTTCCCTCAAGAATTCACTGAGGTCAGGAACCATGTATGTCTACCCCCATCACAAAGATTTCTGTATTGTTAAGGCAATTGTGATTTTCTTGGTATAGAGAGTCCCTTATAAGGAACCTCCTTCCTCTAAAGCATATAGAAACCTGCTCTGCAGATAGTCTAATGAAGTTACCTAGGGCATTTAGAAGTTGTCACAAAGAGCCATTTTATGGGAACTGACAGGCCACACCAGTATGAAAGATATAGGATCATTTAATATGAAGAAACATTTTATGTCAAGAATTTAATATCATGAAACATTGCAATTACTAATAGGTGGATAGATGAACACCAGTTAAGTCCAATCATATAATAATTGAAAAGAAAAGAAGGCTGGAATCAATGGAGAATAAAGTTTTCTGCAAAAATGCATTCAATCCCATAAATATTTATTGAACACCTGATATATGCAGGAAGCCTTGTACTAAGCTACAGAGGTACAAAGACAAAAAAAAAAAACAAAACAAAACAAACAAATAAAATTTAAAAAACCATGATCATTGATATAATGAGGCTATGTTTGAATAACTAAGCCAAAACATTAAAATACATCTATTTTTGATAAAAAATTTTCCTAAAATGTATTATGGACATCTCCCTTTTTTTCCTTAAATAGACTATTCTGGTTACCCCTTTTAAAAAAAATTGTCTTCAAATGGAGTTCCATTTGTTCCTGCTCTGGATGGCTCTTAAGCACTATACTTTTTGAGTTTTTATGTCTATTTTTGTTAGATCTCCTATCTCCCCCTATCAATCGTCTTTTTCTCCTTGCTGTTATTGTACCTACCTCCTGAAGTTTGGGAAAGTGGATAATCAACAAATAAAAAAGCAATTGAATTGGATTCAGACGACTTAATTTTGAATCCTACCTCTATTGATCATTTAAGTAAGCAAGCAAGTCACTTCATTTCTCTCATCCTCAATTTTCCTTATTTAAAACAAAATTATATGTGCTTCAGTGAAAAGAAAGCTGGTCTTGAAGACCGAGAGAGCTAGATTAAAGTCTCATCATGAAACATGCTAAGCAATGATGCTACATCAGTTCTTTAACTAAAGTATTCTGTGCAACTTTAAGATTATAAAGTATTAAGAACATGTTAATCTTTTTTTAAATATAAATTTAGTTACTTAACTTTTTACATTCATTTTCACAAGATTTTGGGTTCCAAAATTGTCTCCCCATTTGTGCCCTCCCCCACCCCAGTACACTGAGCATTCTAATTTCCCCTATCACCAATCGGCCCTCTCTTCTATCATCCCTCCCTTCTCTTGTCCCCATCTTCTCTTTTGTCCTGTAGGGCCAGATAACTTTCTATTCCCCATTACCTGTATTTCTTATTTCCTAGTAGCAAGAACAATACTCACCAGTTATTCCAAAAATTTTGAGTTCCAACTTCTCCCCATCCCTCCCTCCCCACCCATTCCCTTTGGGAAGGCAGGCAATTCAATATAAGCCACAACTGTGTAGTTTTGTAAATGACTTCCATAATAGTTGTGTTGTGTAAGACTAACTATATATCCCTCCATCATATCCTGCCCCCCATTGCTGCTATTCTCTCTTTTGATCCTGTTCATTGAAAGACCATATTTTCCCCTGAAGTATTATACTCAGTTTTGCTGGGTAGGTGCTTCTTGGTTTTAGACCTAGTTCCTTTGACTTCTGGAATATCCTATTCTAGGCCCTTTGATCCCTTAATGTAGAAGCTGCTAGATCTTGTGTTATCCTGATTGTATTTCCACAATACTCCAATTGTTCCTTTCTAACTGCTTGCAATATTTTCTCCTTGACTGGGAACTCTGGAATTTGGCCACAATGTTCCTGGGAGTTTTGGATCTCTTTCAGGCAGTGATCTGTGGATTCCTTGAATACTTATTTTGCCCTCTGGTT
>CM053773.1:84556873-84559441 GCA_028658325.1 Potorous gilbertii | reverse complement strand
AGGATCAAAAGAGAGAATAGAAGCAATGGGGGGCAGGATAAGAGGGAGGGAAATATAGTCAGTCTTACACAACTATTATGGAAGTCATTTGCAGAACTACACAGATATGGCCTATATTGAATTGCCTGCCTTCCCAAGGGAATGGGTGAGGAGGGAGGAATGGGGAGAAGTTGGAACTCAAAATTTAAGGAACAACCGTTGAGTACTGTTCCTCTAGGAAATAAGAAATACAGATAATGGGGAATAGAAAGTTATCTGGCCCTATAGGACAAAAGAGAAGATGGGGTAAGGGAAGGGAGGGATGAAAGAAGAGAGGGAAGATTGGTGATATGTGTAATTAGAATGCTCAGTGTATTGGGGAGGGGAGAGGGGACAAATGGGGAGAAAATTTGGAACCCAAAGTTTTGTGAAAATGAATGTAAAAAAGTTAAATAAATAAATTTATTTAACAGAAAAAAAAGGAATTCACTTATGAATCTGTCTGACCTTGGAGATTTTTTTCCTAGGGAGCTCATTGATGGCTAGTTCAATTTCTTTTTCTGAGATGGGGTTATTTAAGTATTCAACTTCTTCTTCTGTTAATCTGGGCAATTTATATTTTTTAAAAAATAATCATCCATCTCATTTAGATTATTGAATTTATGGGCATACAGTTAGGCAAAGTAATTTTTAATTATTGTTTAATTTCCTCCTCATTGGAGTGTTCACCTTTTTCATTTTCAATATTGAAAATTTGGTTTTCTTCCTTCCTTTTTTAATCAAACTGACCAAAATTTTATCCAGACCCCTTATTTTTAAGAACCTGGTCAAGCCATTTAACACTGCTGAGCCATAGTGTCTTCCTCTATAAAATGGGATTAATAATATCACTTCTTCATAGGGATGTTATGAAGACTAAATAAGAAAAATATGTAAAGTCCTTTGAAAACCTTAAAGTCCTATATAAATATCCTATTGCTATCCAATAGAAGATAAACTCTCTGAAGGCAGGAACTACTTTGTTACTTTCTTTGAGTCCTCAACAGGTAGCTCATCTATTCTGGAACAGAATAGATGCTTAATAAATGCTTTTTTAATTCATTAAATGGAGAGTTGCAGCAGCAGGGGTGTGTGGCTCCGGAATGAAGTGTCTTGTACTGTCTTCTTTGTGATACAACTTGAAAATTTGGTTATAAATTGTATTTTGTGATAATAGGTGGGAAGATGAACATAGAGTGACAGTGGGGTGCTAATGATACTGTCTACCACCACTACCTATTCTTTAAAAGTATCTTAGAATGGTAAAAATATATCCACTGTGAAATTCCAGACACTATCACCAACAAAAGCAAACCCCATGCATTTTGTGAATATTATGTAAAACTATTATACTTATTATCTCTTATAAACAATGAGGAGGTGATGGAAGTTTTTGAATGGGAGATGGCATGGTTACAAACTGTGCCTTAAGCTTATTTTCACAGGGATGTGGACAGACTGAAAAGGAAGAGTTACTACCTCATCTACCTAGAAGTTGCTACATTACTACAAGTGAGAGATGATAAGGACTAGAATTAAGTTAGTGGATGTGGAAATTGAGAAAGGAGGATAGGTTTGAGAAATATTCCCAAAGCAGAATGAACAGAATTGAAAATAGAAAGCAAGGAGAAAGGAAAAGTTGAGTTTCAAGCCTGAAATTGTGGTGCTATCCACAGAAATAAAGAATTAGTATAAGGGATACATTAAGAGGGAAGATAATAGATTCATATCTGGCCAAACTGAGTTTGAAGTTTTACTGGAACATCCTTTAAAATATCTACCAATTGACTGATATATGGGCAGCTGGATGATGCAGTAGATAGAGCACTAGGCCTGGAGTCAGGAAGACCTCTTCCTGAGTTCAAACCTGGCCTCCCATACTTAACTACCTAGGTGGCCCTGGGCAAATCACTTTGCCTCAGTTTTCTCTTCTATAAAATGAGATGGAGAAGGAAATGGCAAACTATTCCAGTATCTTTGCCATGAGAACCCCAAATGGGGCCACAAAGAGTTGCAAACAACTGAACAACCATTTAGGGTGTTCAACACATGATCCATATTTTTACCCCTACCTCCACCCTCAGTAGTGGCTGACTACTCAAATCGCTGCTGAAACAGTTATTAGTAAATAGTTTACCCTATCCCAATGCCTGGGCACCAAAGAAACTTGTTTGATTCACCCCAACCTGCAGAGAGTAGATGTTGATGCAGGAACATAAATTAACATTGTACATACAAATACCAGGGCAGACGAGTCGTAGTGGAGAATATTGACAAAACAACACTGTGTAAACCATGGGTCACCATGTTTCCAAACCTGTACTGTACACAAGAAGTTTCATGGAAGATATTATTCAGGAAATATGTTATCAGAAAAGGAAGTAGGATGTCATGTAAGGATAACAGTGAGAGATTACATCAAATATTGTGGTACTCATGTGATGTTAAAAGACCTTTCAGAAGACTGCCACCACTTTAGATAGACTTGCTATGGATAATGTAGAGGAGGCTTTGGATAAGGATCCTACAGGATGAAAAGGTTTGACTGCA
>CM053773.1:84529373-84551873 GCA_028658325.1 Potorous gilbertii | reverse complement strand
GCACAAGTGAAGCTCTTTTAATCAATAGATGTTGTGGGGTAGAGTGATATGTCCCTTCAGAATGCCCATATTTTAAAGAAGAAAATACATAATTTCTACTTACTGATTTTATTTTGGACAGTTATTAGACAATATTCATTGAACAGTTTATTCTAATTTAAGATTGACTGCACTTTAACATGAGTATACGGTTTTAGAAATCAGCACATTGTAACACTTTCTCTTCCAGACTTCTATAATACTGTTAAATTTTATTCCTTTGTGTATAAAACCATAGAAAAAGAAACACCATATTGATATAGTATAAAATCTTCTCCTACCCACTCTCCCCACCCTGCTTTATCAACCCTTTCCCGATTTAACTGATCTTTGTAATCTTGTTTAAAATTCCAGAAAAAATAGTAAATGTCAGTTTCTGATATTTGATACTTAAAATGTGACTTAAATACCAAGCAAACTCTTATTTTTCAAACTTCTCTGTGTGTTAGGAAGTGGGGCAATATTTTTAAAAGATTGGCATAATGTGGAATTAATATGTATACTCCACAGCTGCCTTTTTGTCAGTAAGACAGTTTTTGTCTTTCAAGTAAGTAATAAATCATAAAAACTTTCCTATTTCTAAACATTTTAAGATAAGGGTTTAGGAAACCAAATCAATTTAGGTTTCTCAACACAGGTTCCAATCTTTTTAACCAGGAACAAACAGGCTGTCCTTGTCAAATCATGAAGCAACTGAAAACATACTATCTTATGAAGACCATCTATGTCTTTTCCCAGGACAACTTCACTAGGATGTCCACACACTGGCTGCAAATATATTCAGACAAGATACATCATCATTGGTACATTTTGTTTAGTTCAGGCTTTGTTGTTAAAACGTCAAAAATAGTGTGCCAACCAAAAGCAAAAGTGCCTGCCACTGGCTCCAATGTAAATAGCTACAGATGATCATGTGTTTGTTTTTTGCATTGATACTACCATACAGGTCATAACATAAGTATGCAACCTCTATTACCTGACAATTTGATGGGCAGCATATAGGTGGTAACTTGGAAGTATGGTAAAGTACAGACTCTGATTGAAGGCTCCCAAATTCACTCAGGACTCATACTAATGTGAAGCTTTTAGACCGAGCTGTTGTGTCATGAATAGATTGTTGTGCTACCAGTGGCGTAACAGAGTAGAATATGGTGGTAAAATGAAGATATAGTCTTAATCACCCACTGAGATTATAAAAGAGGGGCAGGAGTTATGAAACAACTGTAAGTGTAGCACAGACTAATAGAGGCTGAGGGGATTAGGGTGTTGGACTGTAGGTCACTAAAGCTTTAACATAAGTGAATCCTGAGGCCTGGGGTCAAACCAATCAGACCAGTTACACACACACACACCCACACACACACACACACACCCCTCCCCCCCCTGCACATGTGATGACCCACTTAAGAGATTGAGTGAATTGCCCACAGTCACAAACCTAATAGATTGTCTGCGGCTGAAAGTGAACCCCATTGGCATTCTTGATGCCAATGCCTGTCCCTCTATTACTCTACACTGTTTCTCTATATGTACAAATATTATGTTTAGGATGAAAGACCAAGAGTGGGAAGAGTTCTTAGAAATTATTTCATCCAATCTTTCTCATTTTATAGATAAGGAGTATGAGGCCCCAAAATGTTAAGATGCCCAAGGTCACACAAGTAATATAGGAAGAGGTAGAGTTGAGATTCAAACCAAAGGCCTCTGACTCCACATTTCATCACTACACCCCATGTTGTTTCTCCTCAAAGAACTGGAGTCAGCCTATTTTAATACAGTATTTCTAGTTAAAGTTTCAAATATTCATTTAAAAACCCTGGTAGCTTACAGATGTATGCCAGGCAGAGAAATGCACATAAGACATGTGACCTTCTAGGTCTTCAAGTGTGGCCTTCTGATAGAGATTCACATGTTCCCCACTCCTGACCCAAAGCAAAAAAAAAAAACAAAAAACAATCCAACTAAATGATACCAAGAAATGAAAGTATTGTGAAAGAAAATATTCCTAATTACATTTCATGTAAAAATTGCTGTTTAAGAGGAAAATGTATAGGGGGTGGATATATGACCACATAATGGTTTCATGGCATTCTCCCATTTTCCATCTCGAGGAGGTCAGTGTAAACAAAGATAAATGTGATCGACTGAGCAGAACTACTGCTACCATTAGCATAGCTGTAAAGAAAAGCTGAGCCAGACACACAATTCTCTCTGTCTCTCTCCTCTCTCTCTCTCTCTCTCTCTCTCTCTCTCTCTCTCTCACACACACACACACACACACACACACTCATTCTCTCTCTCTCTTTCTCTCTCTCTCTCCGCCCCCCTCTCTCCCCACTGGTTTATAACTCACTTCAAACTGCAGTCACACAGGACCTAAGCCACTCCATTGTTTTCTTCAATTAGTTAATAAATGTAGAGTTTTGATGGATGGCAGCCAGTAGACTTCCTTTATAATGAGTAGTGGTTCAAAAGATCAGTCAAATGCTGACACCTATCTTGTGGAAAGCTTCTTTTTAGAGTGCTTAATTGTAACATATTGCTGCTCTTCTTTTAAAGTAATAACTCATTACGGAATAGGATTTTCAAATAAACCCTAATAATTCTGTTATGTCCGCCATGATTTTCCAGCATTAGCTAATGAAGTGTCCCATCATTTATCAGTAAATACCCACTAAT
This sequence comes from Potorous gilbertii, assembly GCA_028658325.1. Taxonomy (NCBI): domain Eukaryota; kingdom Metazoa; phylum Chordata; class Mammalia; order Diprotodontia; family Potoroidae; genus Potorous; species Potorous gilbertii. Next base: position 84,549,155 of record CM053773.1, on the reverse strand, counting down.
GTGGCACAGTGAATCCTTTGACAGGGTTATTTGTGCCAGCTTCCCAGATCCGGCACCGGCACAATTAATATCATTGGAATCAGTGATTCGGAAATCCACTTTTTGCCACTAATCCTAATCTTCCCTGGGAATGAAATCATTTGACAAGTTGATACTGCAGTCTCATTTTTCACTTACTTTATCAGCCACTGGCTTTAAATGACATACATATCTAAAAGAGGAATAGAGCCTCACTAAAAGTCAAGATATGTTTAGGTCCAAACCTACCAGTATAATTCCATCTGAAATTGTCTTTGCTGAGTCCTTCCTGTATAATACCTAATGCATACTGCTTGGGTTACTGCCAGTACTTTAACCTAAAGTGATTCATGTCCTCCCCTCCACCCCTTACCATTTTTTCCTGATTCATGTGTCACTCTTCACCCAGCTCTGATACCATTTGTAGAACTCTCTCAAATATAATTTCTTTCCATCAGAAAGAACTAAAGTCTTACATATTATTTATTTGCTCACCCTACTTTTCTTCTTCTTTTTTTGGTGGGGGAGGGAATTCTAAGTTCATCTTTCCTAAAAGACAAACAAAATTGTTTCTGATCTAAAAAAATGCATTAACTTAGTTGATGAAATTAAAAAAATTTTATCCCAACAGATCACATTTCAGTATGTCTACACACATATACATGTGGTTGTCTAGACCCAAGATTTTACCTGTATAGGGAAATTCTAGGCAGGAAATACCCTCTACCAACACAGGTCAGCATGCACCTCTTTTGTAACAAAATCCTAAAGATTTTCTTGAAACACTGAGAAGTATTTTTGCCTAGGGTCAAGCAGCCAGTATGTGTCAAAAGGTGGACTCAGGTCTTCCTGAGTCTAGCTCTTTAATCCTATTTATAACAGTGTCTTTGTCTCTGTTTCTACTTTGTCACTAGATATAGTTGTCTCTGTTTCTGTCTGTCATCTGTCTCTTCTGCCTCTGTCTCTCCATTCCTCTCTCTCTCCCTCCCTCTCATCCTTTCTTCTCCCTTTCTTTATCCTTTCTTCTCCTCCCTCTTTCCCTCTCCTCTTTTTCTTCTTTTCCCTGTCCCTTTCTCTCCTTCCTTTTCCTTTCCTCCTCCTCTCACCCTCTTACTCTCCTTGCCCCCTTCCCCCTTCCTCTTCCTTTCCTCTTCCTTCCTTATTCCCTCTCCTCCTCCTCCTTCCCTCTCCCCCTCTCTCCCTCCCTTTCCCATCCATCTCCCCCTCTCCCTCCTCCTTCCACCGTTTCCTTCCTCTCATTTCTCCCTCTCATCCTTTTTCTCTACCTCTCCCTCTCCCTTCCTCCCCGATCTGATCATAGCTGTCTATCCCTATACTTATAGTGACTGGATTGTGGTTCTATTTGGATAGCGTACTCCTGGGTGAAAAAAACTACCAAACCACCTCTACCAATTCAAGTCAGCATTTTCTCTGCAATACATAGTTTTAGAGCACTCAGATGTTAAATGACTTGCCTAGGGTTACATCATCACTATGTGTGACACTGTGTCAGAGACCATCTTGAAAGCAGGCTTTCCTCCCTATCCGCTACACCACACTTCCTCTCCTCTTTCTGTATTTCATTTTAATAATCTCTTGAACAACCTTTTTAACTATGGTTTTAAATTCACTGTATTCTCACATTACACAACAAGATACATTTCACAGTTACTTTGCATAATCATCTATCTCTACTCCCTCTTAAACAGCTTGGTTGGCAGGGGTAGGGTGGCATAGGAGGGAAGGTTTGAATTTAACATCTTTCTGAGTTTGCATATTTATCAGGAATCACTCTTACAAACAGGTAAGAACTCCTTAAGCAGTACTCCAAGCCTGTATCAGCACAACTCACAGACACTGTCAGTGTCATTGCTATGACACTGTTACTGTTACACTGATGCAGAATCTCAGAGTTGAATGGAGGCTCAGTAAGACAGTCTATTCTCTTTCACATTCCTCATCTGCAAGACGATTTTACCATTTCCATCCAACTTATAGTCCTCTTAGGACACTCCATCTATGTTAATAATACCCACCTAGGTCAATTGGTACTTAGAGAAGCAGCACCCCCTGTCAGTCATTATGAGAAATCAGTACCTTGGGAATTAATTCAGTACAGCAGTAATTGGTAGTGGAATCAAATGAAGTGCTGAATTGGTAGGAATAGGTGAATTGCACATTAAATTTCCTGAATATAGCATTGATAATCAGCCAATATTCAAATAATATTCTTTTCGGTGGGAATAGATTTGAGAAATTAAAACAGGATCCCATGAAACCTCACTAATTTTCTGAGGCAATGGGAATGGACAGATTGATTTTATACTATTGGAGCTCACCAGGGCACTCTGAGTTAGATAGGTCAAAGATGTAACTGTTACTTCTGCCTCAGATTTTTTTTAACTAGCCCACATCTTTACTGTAGGAGAATAGAGGGAAAAATATAATCATAGGCTGGAGCTTGCTGAAGTCAATTCAAAAAGGGCTCTTGAGAGCTATTAAATATTCAGTGACTATTTACACCTCACGAATGAGCAAATGCTACAAAGCAATGACTGATTTCTTACTTTGTTGATTGCCTAGATCCAAGAAAAGATAGGGAAAAATGTTAATAATAACTGCAGACTACACTTAAAAGTAGCATGCACAGTTTTATTTTACTTTATTTTCTGAGAGTTGGTTGTAAACCCTGATTTATATGGTAGGGTTTGGGGGGATAGGAGAAAAAAAAGTCTCAGAAATCATCGCCAATACTTTCATCTTACAGACAAGAAAAGTTTCCTAGAGTTTTAGTGATTTGTCCAAGTTCACAAAGGCAGAGCCAAATCTGAATCTCCTTCTCTGATTCCAAACATAAAGATCTTTTATACTGTACTTTGAGAACATCAGCAACTTTCTTTGAAAAGTGCTGTCATATTTACATGATAAATTTTCTATCATATATCCTACTACTTCAGTTTTCTTGTACCACTACTGGTGTAGGAAAGTTGGTACAGGGTGTAGATAACTCACAAAAATTAAAAAAAACAAAACAAAACTTCAAACTTGGCACTTTTTCAAGGTGCCTCTTGAAGTAATCAAGAGATGTATTGAAACCAGAAATGTGAAAGGAGTTCTCTAAGACTGAATTTATGGTTACAATCTTCTTAATATTTGAGCAAATGTAGCAAAAAATATGAATAATTAGAATAATGGACTCGGAAACTTCACTAGGTTAAGTAGCTAGTGAAGTAAGTCTATAAGTGAATTCCCAACCATGACTGAATCCTCTGAGGAAGTCTAGGTGATAGTTGTGCAGGCAAAATTCAAACAGCTAGAAATCTATCCTCTCCCAAACCAAACTGTCTTTAAGGATTTGACCTATGATACAAATTCCATCAAACAGCTAGGTGGTACGGTGAGCAAAGTGCCAGACCTGGAGTCTGGAACTCATCTTTGTGAGATCAAATCTAATCTCAGATACTTACTAGCTGTGTGACCCTGGGCAATAACCCTCCATGTGCCTCCATTTCCTCATTTGTAAAATGAGCTAGAGAAGGAAATGGCAAACCATTCCAATATCTTTTCCAAGAAAACCCCAAATGGGGTCATGAAGATTTGGATGACTGAAAAACAACTCAAGAACAAAGCCTATCTATCTCCTCTATCCTTTTCCTCTTTGCCACTTCCAGATCTATTCTAGTGAAGATTAAGCCTTTCCATCCTTTTGTCTCCCTAAAAATCACCACCACTACCACCTACACACACACACACACACACACACACACACAGTTATGCACAGCAGCGGCTAAACTTAATTAAAAATGAAACTGAATAATGAAAAACAGTTATTTTCCCACCAAGAAACTATTGGAAAAGAGAAAATTAAAAATGAAATATAAATACCTAATTAATGTTAAAAATAGTGGGCTGTGATACCACTTGAAAGCAATGCTATGTGATCAGTTGGAACACTGTTCTGCACAAAGTCATGTTTTTGTAATGTTTCAACCCTTCCTGCAACAGAAATTACAGGTTTATTAAATCAATAAGAAAAATAGTAGTTGAAGACAGACTATCTCCCCAATCACATTCTTTGAAAAACGAAGAATAGAAAGGAAAAGTTGAGTCTGATAAGATTTTCTACAATTCCTGCCATTTAAAAAGTTCTATCAACGGTAATATGCAGTCAGCATCAAGGCATAAACATTTAAAAAAGAATAAGACCTTTCTAAGTTGCAAAACTCATTGGGGTGGAAAGTCCATTTGTTTATATTATGATGTGTCTTCATCTCTGGTCCTGCACACACTACTACCCCTTTAGCCCAGGCATAGTCTAACAGAAGATTAATATTTCAGAACTTGTCATGGGCAGTTTCACTTGACTCTGTCACTGCCTATGTCTGACAAGCTATTTATCATGTTGCTAAGTGTCAGCATTAAATTATCCCCGCTGTTATGACAGCAACATTATTCATCAGGATTACAGCCTCAATACAAGGCTGCTTACAGCTGTTCCTGTCTTCTTTTTCTTCTTCCTTGGAGGTGTATTGATCTCTAGACTTTCTATTATAAAAATAGTGGTGGTGGAGATGGGGCCAATGGACATGAAAATTCTCATCCTGCATGTAAATGGTTTTCCTGTGCTCTGGTATCAGCAAATATGATTCTAGCTCCCATATACAACAGCCTCTTAAATTACTGGTGCTACAGGACTAATAGAACCTCAAGAAGTAAGAAACTACTTGGAGTACATTAAAATTATATTTGAATCTTAATGTCTATCATGAATCTGATCACTGTGTGTCACTTCCAGCCAAGTCTCTGGAACTGGGGAAGGACCAATGGATTTGGAATCAAAGGACCTGGCTTAGGCTCTTGACTTTACTATTTATTACCCTGGACACTTCTCTGGGCCTATTGGACTGGATGATCTGTGAGTTCCCTCTCAATTCTAGTTCTATGAGTCTCTGACATGTTCTTCTTTCTCTGACTTTCAAAAATAATCGATAACTCAAGAAGCTACTGGCTAAGACATTCATTTTCTTTTATTTGCTTCACATGTCCGTCTGACCATAGTCAGGGAGAGAATGGTGAGTACAGGGAGAACAAAATGGTGAGAGACATATAACTAAAAACTCAGTTCATCTCCGTTCTCTTCATGTGTAATTCCATCCAGTCACTCCTTTAGTATCTACTGTCCTGCCTAGTTAACAACTCATCATTTCCAAACTCACCACCATGATGTTAACTGAAGCCTGGACTGTCATCATATCACTCAGCCTCCTCTTCCCTCTGACTGGAGGGCTGCAGGGTGGAATACTAAACTCCCCCTGCCCCACTGCCTTCCTTTGTAGAGGGTCGAAATTGGACGCTCACTGTACTTGAATCTGCTGCTCTGCCTGATGCCCGCCCTGGGAAAGACTATATAGCCTATAGCCTTTCCTGATACCTCTTAATATTATCATGCTCCTTCTGAGATGAAATCGACTTTTATAAACATAAAAGTCGATTTCATAATAGAACACTCTCTCTCCATCTGTGTGTATGGAGTTTATTTGGTTGTTTGCATGTTGCCTCCCCCATTATAGTATGCACTCTTTGAAAGTAGGGTACCCCCCTTTACAATCCCTAGCACTTGGCAGAATGCCTAGCATTTAATGGGTATTTAATGTTTGTTGATCTGACTTGACTTTACCTCAAAAGTCTTAGAAGAGTAATCTATACCTGATAGCTCCACTTCTTTTCCTTCTATTACTTCCTAGAAATATGTACATACTCTCTCTAACAGATTAAAATTTTGTAATTGGCAAATCCAGTTGGACTTTATGTATCTTCCTTTACCTTTCTGTACTATTTAAATCTTTTGACCATGTCCTACCTATATGACCAATACTTCTCATTTTCCTTCAGATTCATCTTTCTTCTAAATATGGATGTCCCCCAAAGATCTCAAGTCTTCTTTCCTTTCCTTCCTGCACCTTATCTCTTGGTAATCTCACATAATCCCATGGCTCCCAGGGATATGAGTCCAGTATCTATATAAGCAGCCCTAATCTCTCTTCTGACCACTAGTTCTACAATTCCTGGATGTCCTGTAGACATTTCAAGTACAACATATCTGAAGTTGAACTCATCTCATCATCTGGAGACAGTGCAGTGTCAGAGAGAATGAGTTCAGTCCAGTCAAGAGACCTGGGTTTGATTTCCAGTGTTGCTCATTATTGAGACAACCAGGTATTGCAATGGATGGAGTGCTGGGCCTGAAGTCGGAAAGACTCATCTGCGTGATTTCAAATCTGACCTGATTAGCTGTGTGACCCTGGACAAGTCATTTAACCCTGTTTGACTTACCTGTAAAATGAGCTGGAGAAAAAATAGCAAACCATTCCAATATCCTTGCCAAGAAAACCCCAAATAAGGTCAGAAAGAAAACTGAAATGATTGAATAACAAACTGTTCATTTTTGGTCCTGTGGCCCTGGTCAAGAAAGAAGACACTTATTTTCAGCCTTTGTAAAATGGAGGTAAACATAATTACCTACTTCACAGGGCTGTTACGAGGAAAGTATTTTACAAATCTCCTAATTACACATAAATGTAAACTACTACTATTATTCTCCCCTAAACCGTCTTCTTTTCTAAATTTGTATGTTACTTAAGCAAAAGCTGCCACTGTTCCGATCACTGTTAATTTTATTTGCAGTCTCAGCGTCATCTTTGGCTCTGTCTTCTCTGTCACCCCAAAGTAACATATACTTTTCCAAGTCTTATTGATTCTAATTCTTGCACCTTTTTCCTTCTCTCCACTTGGAGGCCTACAGTCTGGTTCAATTCCTTCCCTCCCTGTAGCCATTTGTTAATTCCCTTCCGTTCTTACAAACTGAAGATTCTTGATTAGAGGTAATACCTTATTTATCATCATATCTATCCTAGATTAGGCTATCTAATATGAAAGGTATTTAATCACTGTTTGTTAATGAGCTAATAGTTATGAAAATAAATCAAAATTGAATCTAAAATTTAGACTAAAGTTTATGCATTTCAAATGTATCATAAACTGGCTCATTGTATGTTTTTTTCTAGTTTGACACGAGTCAGAAATAGCTTGATATTTTTATCATTATGAATCTTTCTTCAAAGAGTATTAAAAAGCATTTATCTAGAAGAATGCTCTAGAGTGTGATTTTTTTTTCCAGGCACTTTGAACTAACTGAAAATAGAATCTGCATGATACAATTAATTCTTATTACTCAGAATGATATTGTTTTCAAGACAACTTTATTCCTATACCTATATATATATATATGTATATATATATATATACATATATATATATTTTTATATGTGTGTGTGTATTTGTATAAAATACATCATGTGCTATGCATCTAGCTCTCTCAAATCTCAGTTTCTCTGAAATGTTTGGTCCTCAGAAAGAAGATATAATGCTCTTACACAGAGCTCTAGAGGACTCTGAGGGTACTAAGGGTTGGTTTTTTAATTTCATCCCTCCTGAGCTGCAATTGGTGTGGCATCCTACCCCACCAATGATTATCAACTGATAGCAATAAAGCAACAAGACTTTATTAGTTTTTAGCTAGACGTATTTACTAAGGTAGTATAGCAAGAGCTGCTACTTCAAAATACTACCCCCTCAATAAAATTAATAATTCTTTGACAGTCTTTCACAAGGACATGCAGATTTCAGGCAAATGTAGGCTCAGACTTAGTGCACATGTGACAAAGTAGATAGGTAACTGGATCCGTAGGGGCAACATATTAATTTAATTTTAAAATATTATTATCTGTATGCATTATTATATTTTTATTTTATTAAATATTTCCCAATTGAATTTTAATCGGGATCTAGCAGTATTTGGTAGTGTTATGAACTGCACGTGGCCACAGGCTGTGTGTCTGGCATCTGTTCAAGGTGCTACCCCTTGATACAGCATAGTTTTCTATTTCATTCTTTGTAGAATCCCAAAGTTGACTTTCCTTCATGTATCTAGTTTGTCTTAGCTACCAATACAGGTATGCCTGCCATTCATTACTGTTTCTCAGATGTTACTAGAATGCTTACAAGTCTAAATTTGCCAACCTTCTGATCAAGTAGAGTAGTGCAAGTATGAAAGGGTGTCCTCCATAGGTAAAATGTTTTTCCTAGACTGAATTTCTGTTATTTAACTAATACTTGTTCAGAATCAAATAATTGAAATCATCTCTATCTCTCATTTAATCTTTTTAAAACATTTTTAAAATTTATTTTCCATTTTCAACATTTACTTCTACATAATTTTGAATTTCAAATTTTATTCCCATCTCCCCCTTCATTCTCCCTAGGATAGAGTTTCCTCCAATTACCCTTTCCTCCAATCTGCTCTACTTTCTATCACCCCCCACCCCTTATTCCTTTCCCTTCTATTTTCCTGTAGGACAAGATAGATTCTGTATCCCATTGCCTCTATAGCTTGTTTCCTAGTTGCATGTAAAAACAATTTTTAACATTCACTTTTAAAGGTCTGAATTCCACATTCTCTCCCCTTCCCCCTCTCCATCCACCCTCACTGAGAAAGCAAGTAATTTGATATAGGTTATATATGTGTAGTCATGTAAACCTCTTCCACAATAGTTATGTTGTGAAACACTAACTATATTTCCCTCTATCCTGTCCCATCCTCTATTTATTCTATTCTCTTCTTTGATCTATCCCTCTACCAAAGTATTTACTTCTGATTACCCCGTCCCCCAATCCGCCATCTCTTGTATTATCACCACCACCCCGCTTATCTCCTTCTTCCCTGTTTTCCTGTAGGGTAAGATAAACTTCCATATCCAATTGAGTGTGTATGTTACTCCCTCCCGAAGCTAAATCTGTTGAAAGGATGACTCATTTATTCCCTCACCTTCCCCTTCTTCTCCTCCATTGTAAAAGCTCTTTCTTGCCTCTTTTATATGAGATGATGTACTACATTTCACTTATCCCTTTTTCTTTCTCCTAGTACATTTCTCTCGAGATTTAATTTCCTTTTTTAGACATCAGTCCTTCAGAATGCAGCTCACCTTGTGCCCTGTCTTTGTCTGTCTCTATCTCCGTCTCTGTCTTTCTCTCTCCATCTCTCTATGCATACATTCACATATATGCATATATGTAATATGTATATGTGTTTGTGTGCATATACACGTGTGTGCATATACACATGTGTGTGCATATACACATGTGTGTGCATATACATGCATGTGTACACATATATCACATATATGTATATGTGTATGTATGTGTATTCTCTCTATCCTAAAACTGAAAAAGGTATGAGTTACAAATATCATTTTTCCATGTAGCAATGTAAACAGATCAACTTCAATAAGTCTCTTATAGTTTCTCTTTGCTGTTTACCTTTTCATGCTTCTCTTGATACTTGTATTTGAAAGTCAAATTTCCTATTCAGCTTTGGTCTTTTCAGCAAGAATACTTGGAGTCCTCCATTACATTGAAGTTCCATTTTTTCCCCTGAAGCATTACACTCAGTTTTTCTGGGCAGGTGATGCTTGGTTTTAATCCTATCTCCTTTGAATTCTGGAATATCATATTTCAAGCCCTCTGATCCCTTACTATAGAAGCTGCTAAATCTTGTGTTATCCTGATTGTGTTTCCACAATACTTGATTTTTTTCTTTCTGGCTGTTTGTAATATTTTCTCCTTGACTTGAGTACCCTGGAATTTGGCTACAATATTCACAGTAGTTTTCCTTTCAGGATCTCTTTCAGGAGGTGATTGGTGCATTTTTTCCACTTCTATTTTAACCTCTGGTTCTAGAATATCAGGACTATCTAGAATATCTAGAATTTCTTTGATAATTTCTTGAAAGATGATGTATAGGCTCTTTTTGTGATCATGGCTTTCAGATAGTCCAAAAACTTTTAAATTTTCTCTTCTGGATCCATTTTCCAGGTCAGTTGTTTATCTTGTGAGATACTTCACACCGTCTTCTATTTTTTCATTCTTTCAGTTTTGTCTTCCAATTTCTTGATTTCTCATAAAGTCATTAGCTTCCATTTCCTCTCTTCTAATTTTTAAGTAATTACTTTTTTCAGTGAGCTTTTGGACTTCTTTTTCCATTTGACCCATTCTGTTTTTTAAGGTATACATCTCCTCATTGGCTTTTTGGACTTTTTTTGCATTTGGTTTAGTCTAATTTTAAAGTTGTAATTTTCTTCAGCATTTTTTGGAGGTCTCCTTTAGCAACCTGTTGACTTGTTTTTCATGATTTTCTTTCATCTCTCTCATTTCTCTTCCCAATTTTTCCTCCACCTCTCTTACTTGATTTTCCAAATCCTTTTTGAGCCTTTCCATGGCCTGAGACCACTGAATATTTTGGATGTTTGGGATACAGAAGCCTTGACTTTTGTGTGTTTCCCTGATGAGGACCATTGTTCTTCCTCATCAGAAAGGATGGGAGAAGATACCTGTTCACCAAGAAAGTAACCTTCTACAGTCTTATTTTTTTCCCTTTTCTGGGCATTTTCCCAACCAGTTACTTGACTTTTGGGTCTTTTGTCAAAAGCAGGGTATTCTCTGGTGATCTGTAAAATCTCAGTTCTTCCAAGGTGGCACAATCAAGCCTGCACATTGGTCTGGGAGCAACAAGAAACTTTTGTGCCCCAAATCTGTTAGTAATAGTGTTTTCTCTCCAGGACTACCTCAACTCCAGTTCCACCACACCAGCACTGGGGTCTGAAATTCAGATCAGCTGCTCAATTCCCCCAGGGACTTTATGATCCAACAATGGATGCAGGCTGCTGCCTGCCTGCTGTGGGAGCACCCTCTGCCCACAGCCTCTATTGCTGCTGTCTGGGACCACAGCTATGGGAACACCCTGTTCCCTTCTTGACCACCTGAAAAAACCCTCTCACTAATCTTTGGCACCTGTGGGTTGAGGGATCTGTGAACTGCAGATGCTGCCACCAGGGATTCCACCCTTGGGGCCTGCTCCAGTCCTCCTCCTGGCACCATGCCACTCAGCCAAGACTGGATTGGGCTCTGCTCCATGTCTGGTGGGACAGACTTTTCCTGTCAGTCTTCCAGGTAACCCTGGGCTGGAAATCTCCACTCCCTTGTTCTGTGGCTTCTAGAATTTGTTGAGAGTCTTTCTTTACAGGTTTTTTATGGGCTATGGGGGAAGAGCTAGTGTATGTGCATCTTTCTACTCTGCCATCTTGGCTCTGCCCCCTCCTTGTTTTATTTTCAAAATCCTTTTTGAGCTCTTCCATAGCCTGAGATCAATTCATATTATTCTTGGGGCTTAGGATGCAGGAGTTTTGACTCTGTTGTCTTCTTCTGGCTGTATGTATAGATCTTCCTCATCACCAATGACATAAGAAAATTCCTCTTCACTGAGAAAGTAAGAATCTATAGTCTGTTTCTTTTTCCCCCATTTGCTCATTTTCTCAGTCAATTACTTGACCTTGGAGCTCCTTGTTAAGTCAAAGGCTCCTGAGGCAGTTGTCCAACCAATTACTTGATTTTTGAGTTCTTTGTTAAGTGAGGAGCTCCAAAAGCAGCCTCTGCTTCAGTGATGGCTGCTGCTGCTCTGGTGCTAGGGTCAGGACTGGGGCTGGGGCTAGACCACTCTCCCCTCTCTGCCAGGTGAGAGATCCTTCCCACTGACCTTTGAAGCTGTCTGGTGTTTGTGGGTTGAGAAGTTTGGAAACCACAGCTGCTGCCAGCAAGTATCCCAAGACTTACTTCAGCTCTGTCTGTGCTTGCACAGTTCATGCCCAAGTGTGCTCCACTCTAAGCCCAGTGCAATAGACCCTTTCTGTTGACTTTGCAGATTGGTTTGGGCTGGAAATTTGTCATTTTGTGGCTTTTGCTGCTCTAGAATTTGTTTGGAGTCACTTTTGACAGATTTTTTGAGGGTTTTGTGAGGAGAACTCTAGCAGGTCCCTGTTTTTACTTTGCCATCTTGGCTTCACCCCCTCATTTAATCTTAAAATAGGAATCATTTTAATTTGGATGCAAGGTACTTATTGACTTTTTTGCAAGGTAAATCCCACTTCATAAAAGATTATTCATTTGGTGATAACTATTTCTACTTTCATTAAAAATTAATGGAAATGTTTTCTTATCACTGACAGTAAGAATGGTTCCAATCTTTGAAATTAAAAGTGAATTATAAAATACAAATCAGGATATCATAAACATCTCATGTTGGAGTAGTAAGGGCTCTATTTAATCAATATACAGCTAAAGAGAAGACTGATATACAGAATTATCTACTTTAACTCTTGAAACTTGAATACAGGCATGAATGCTTGAGATGGGGGTCATTTTACAGGACTGAATTTACACTTCAAAGGAAATGCACACAAATAAATGAGGATTGAGGATTGTGGAAGAAAATATGACCTCCCTGTCTCCTGGCCCCCAGCCAATATTCAAAGTCATTTTATATTTTTATAAATAACCAAATTCCCAATGTGCAAAAGAGGCATTTGTAAAATTTTGTCTGTAAAGGATAAAGTACTAGGAAAACTTACATTTTTATGCATGTACTATTGATGTCCTTCTAGTATCTGGTGGCTTACAAAGACATGCCCAAAGTCTCTCTTAAGAACTCTGGAATTGATTCTGAGACTTGAGAGACACTAGCACAGGACCACTCAGAAAAGTGTGCCTGTATCAAAGAAGGCACTATGCTGTATGTGCAAAGCAGAATTGCAGTAGCTAAAAAAAAAAAAAAACTTTGTTGAGAAACCCCTGCCCCTGCAATAGACAGTATCCATGTTCTAGGGGTCCACAGGGTCTTGAAGAGTCAATTGGACATAACAGAACAACAACAAAGTGATTATGTAAGCCAATCCTGAGTTTTGGCCAAACCGCCAGAAGTTGGTGGTAAAAAGATGTCGAAATTGGACAGAGAGGTCCTAGTTGCCAATCTTCTCCAAGTAGGTGCAAGGCACTGATATGAACAAGGTAAGATTTACTCTAATTCATTTCCCTAAGAAACTTCTTTTTTTATCCTTTACCTATCATCTACCTTTCCAAGAAGATTTTTCCAGGAGTCTGCAAAAGACTTTAGATAAACAAAAACCAGATGAATAATTTAATGAATGAATGTATAGATAGATAAACAAATGAATAAATGAGCAAATGAATAAATAAATGAATACATGCAAATACATATATTTTTTAGTAATTTCATTTTTACTACAAATAAGGTGTTAAATGTTTCCACAATAATATTCAGCAAATCCTTTTACACATTACTTGTCACTTCCCTATCTTCTTGTTCATTGCAACTATTTCAGAGTTTTCTATCCACTCCCTTGCTTCTTTCATTCTCTAAATGACCACTTCTGTGTCACTGAGATGGCAGCCATCCTGAGTGTTCTACTTTAGATAGTCTAGGAATAGTGTTACAGAGAGAACATGGTATACCAAAAAGCTAGAGTTAAAGTTATAGAGCTAAAGACCTTGATTTGAGTTTTAGCTCTGTTGCCTTCTTCCTGAGTGACCTTGGGAAAGTCACCTAATCTCTCTGGGACTCATTCTCCTCATATGCAAAAGTTAGATTATCAGGGGTAGGGAACCCCACCCCTAGAGAGAAGCTTTCCTCCCCTACACCAGCCCCTCCCTCAGGTTATTTCCTCTTATACTATTCAAAGAATATAGACAAGTTTTCCAGCAAGATGACAACCTGAAGTATGGCTAAGCTTAGTCACCTCTCCCCCCAAAACAAAAAGTAAATGTAACAAATAAAGTACTTTAAACAAGAGAAGAAAGGAATCTGTTCCCCAAGAGTTATTTTCTAAAGAAAACAGTATCAATATAAGGATACTGTGGTGCCGCTGCTGCTTGCAGCTATGTTGTTGTTACTTTTTTTTTTTTGATGTTTTGATGACCAAAATATATGATTAAAATTATGAAGCTTTGCTGTAAATATATATGTATAATACAAAGAGACATGTTGTCTGCATAGGTATAGTAAACCTGAAGACTCAGCTAATCATTTTATTCTCATTCAAATTCAATTGCGGAGAGGATCTTGGGAATATCTAATAGTATCTAATCTGAAATTATACTGTTGCCTTTAATTTGATTTTTTGAGCTTTGATTTTTTTTTCTACACAACAAAAATAGGTATGCTGTTTGGCTTTTTTATGGGGGTATATGGTAGCAATGACTACCAGTAAGCCCATTCTTTTGTTGGACAGGCTTCAGGCATGCCTTCCTTACAGATAAAATTTAAAATAACTTGGTTGGCTCCCAAGAGATAAGCACAGAAGACAGTAATAGGAAGCTACCCCAGAGCACAACTAACCTAAAACTTGAAGGGAGAAGACAACTGAACCAGGGATGACGACGTGCTCAGTGCCAGCAGAAATTATGTGGAACTACAAAGAAAAATGAAAAACTGACTAATGTTAGAACCTTGAGATGACCAGGAATAATAAAATTAAATGAAAAAGCAAGAGTTCATTGAGTTAGCCATTCAAATTACTCTACCCCACTGAAAGGTAACTGCCAAGGTGCTCATAATTTTGTCAGCTAAGAAGAAAATTTATTGAATCAGTAATCCACAAACGTTAAGTATGAAATAGTTCTTGGTCAATTTAGATGGCCTTAAAAGTCACTAGATGAACTAGAGTGCTGTGTCCACAAGAAAGGTGTTGAGCATAGTCCAGAAAACCTGGTCACACCCTTGGGATCATTTATAAAATTAAGCATCTAACCACTTAGTAGTGAAAGCCTACAGGCAAATACATTAAAGTAATTAATTTGGCCTCAGTCTTTGTTGCCTTCCACACTCCATTATTCCCCCACTGTTAAGGGGACAATCTTGTGAACTGCATAGTATTGGAAGACTATGACTCTATGGTGTACTAGGCAGATACAACAGTTGCTGACTACAGCGTCCACATCAAGAAGTGAAGACAGACTGGAATCAATGAGGAAAGAAATATTCAAGGCTTTATAAGAAGCCTAGCAGAAAAGCTAAACTATAGCAAAAAAGATTTCCATGTGCTATAAGTTACACCTTTCTACATGTGCCATAAGTTTGATTCCATATTCCTTAGGGCAATCCGTTGTTGCTGTGTCATTTCAGTCATATCTGACTCTTCATAACCACTTTTGGATTTTCTTGGCAAAGACACTGAACTGGTTTGCCATTTCCTTCTCCAGTTCATCTTAGAGATGAGGAAACGGTAAATAGGGTTAAATGACTGGTTCACTGTCACACAGGTAGTGACTGTGACTGGATTTGAATTCAAGTCCCCTTGACTCCAGGGTAAGTATTCTATATGTACTTATGGGTAAATATGTCAAAGACTACAGGGACATTTTTTGTACTAACTACACCACAGTAAACACTATTTTGAAAACTAATTATGAATGGCTGATTAAGAGATATCAAATGACAGCTGAGGTTCATAAGCTATAGTATTAAAAAATACTGAATGTTACCTCATAATTCAATCTGAAATCTTCAGGAGACATGGTAACCACCTACTGTGGACCTGACCTGCCAGTGGAGTTGGATTAAATTAGTAAGTCTAGAGTGCTAAGGAAAGATTAAAGAAATCAATGGAAATCAGAAAGCAAAAGAGTTTTTTTGTTTTTTGTTTAAAGAATAACACCAACAATACAGTGGAGAATTAGAACCAAGTACGGGGTATCTACTCAACAAGTGATAAAGATAGTAATAGTTAGGACTTAGATAGCTGCTTTAAGAATTATTGAGTGCTTTCTACAAATTATCTCATTTAATAAAATGTATTCCAAAGCATTAGGTTCTTTGACAAAACAATTTTAACGTGTAATTTTAAAAATAAGTGTAGGAAAAATGATTTAGAAACAATACAATAAAGCTGAAACAAAATATGAGATTTCTACCAACCAAAGCTATGAACTTTAAATATGGAATATATACTCCCTATCTCTGAAGAGGGAGAGGCTATTGCTATGGAAATCTGCATGTACTGTGAAGTATGGTTACTGTATTGCTTGGTTGTGTTTAAGAGTTTTTCTTTTTCACCCAGGGATTTTCCTCTAGTTAGAGGAAACAAATCAAAACAGGAGGTCCAGAAAGTAGCAAGTAGCAGTAGCAGTAGCAAGAAAGGAGGTGTCGTAATACTGATGGTTTCCAGATAAAAAGAGAAAGAAATCTAAGTCCTGCAAGTTATAAGGCAAGTGTGGAATGAGTGTCAGTAGTCTTCTATGAGGGATGTATTAATGTACAGCAGGAAGTCTTGGGGTTCGTGACACTTGAGATGCTTGATAAGGTCGATTTAAAATACTTTTTGTTATTTAGTAGTGATGCAAGAGATACAGAGGACAGGTTTACTTGGCAGATGGTTCTTCCTCTTCTTCATTTAATGAACTATCTATAGTGAGGTCAATTACTTCTACTTTATTATTTTTGTTTAAAGATTCATGGTGAGAAGATATCTGGTGATCCAAAGAGGAAACCAAGCATCCATCAACTCCATTCTAAGAGGCAGAAGCTTTCCAGACCTCCTGTTTTGAACTTATAGGAGCACATCTATCCTCCTAAAACCTATCACACAGTATTTTAGGATTTCCATAAAGAATACCATCAATAATGAGGTATTCATATGGAGTCTTCTTATCACATACAGGACAAATCCAAGTTAGCTGTTTCTCATTTATATGAATATACAGAGTTTCATTGAAACATTGCTGGTATGAACAAGTCAGTTCCCAACATAGAACAGTTAAGTGCATTTTACCAATTAGGAAAAGTAGAGAAACCCTGAAACTGGTCACAGGCATTCCAGAGTTAGTTTTTCTTAAAGGTCTAGAACGATTTGAGTTGCTAACCTTTTGCTCATTATCTCGGAAGGAGAATTGCAGAGGACAACTTACAACTTAACAATACACAAATCGAAGAGCAAATATAAGATATAAGTTCATGTTTAAGTCCCAGAAGAGAAACTGGAAGTAATGATAAATGATTCTGGAGAGTAACCATCATAAGAAAGTTTTGGAGGGTTAGACAGAGATAAAATTGCTTGCATGGGACTTGAGTGTACATTGGTCAGTCAGCAGGTGTCATAATTTTCTGGAGAAATTTCTGCCTAAAGAATTCTTTAACTTTCATTTGTATAGCAGGACTGCAGCTAGTCTTCAAAAAAATGTTGTGCTGTTGGGTTGAGAGGCAGTCTCAGCTTTAGAAACTTTCATCTTACAGACAGTGTGGGGAGGTCTGACAGCTAAGAAGGAAAAAGTTGAAGAATCCTTAAATGTTGAGATGCCAAGCACAGTTGTGCTGACTAAACATCTCCCAGGCTGTGACTACAGGGAGGAGGTAGTACATACCTGGTGAGTGTAGTAGTGAGGGGCAGGAAACCTGTTGGCTATGGGCCCTTGAAGAAGAGCAGAGTCCCTGGTTTCAGTGCTGAGGCAGAAAAGTCAGCTGAAGTTTGAGGCTACCAGAGGGACCACAAGGAGCAAAATAATTTGTGGGACAGTGGGACATTGAGGACCCTACTTATGGCTTAGTTGTGGAGAAGAGAGGCCAAAGCTGAGTCCTGAGACAGACCTCAGAAAATAACAGTAAGGAGGACATGAGGCTTGAAGCATCATTCCCCTTACCAACTTGATTACAATAATAGTTGCTAAAAAATAACCACACACACACACGTGTGTGTGTGTGTGTGTGTGTGTGTGTGTGTGTGTGTGTGTGTGTGTGTGTGTGTGTGTGTGTGTGTGTGTAAGCAAAGGAGAAAGAAACCAACCATAAATAGTTACTACAGGGATAGAGAACATCTAGGATGATATTCAGAGGAAGATAATGGAGGTAAAAAGCCATTCTCTTTTCAGTGAGAAACGTCAAATGATCCCAAGCACAAAAAGAGTTCTTGGAAGAACTTGAAAAGGACTTTAAAAACAAAATATGAAAGACTGAGGTAAAATTAAAAAGAAAAAGATTAGAGCAATCCAAGAAAATTATCAAAAGAAAGGCAATAAAAGAAATAGAAAATCAATAATTTAAGGAAGAAAATAATTCCTTGCACACTAGAATTGGGCAAGGGGAAGCTAATGACCTACTAAGACACCAAGAAATCATAAAACAAAATGAAAAAATAGAAAAGAAAGTAAAAGATATCAGAAAAACAACTAATCTAGACAACATATTGAAGGGAAATAATATAAGAAAAAGTCATATTACTTCGAAATTATGACTAAAAAGAAAAATCTTGATATAATATTACTGCAAGTTATCAAGGAAAACTGCCCTGAATTTCTAGAACAAGAAGGTAAAGTAGAAACAGAAAAAATACACCAATCACCACCTCAAATCAATCCTAGGATGAAAACTTACAGGGGTACTATAGCCAAGTTTCAAAGCTCCCAGTTAAGCAGAAAATATTGGAAGCAATAAGAAAAAACAATTTACATATCAAGGAACCACAATAAGGATTACATAAGACCTAGCAGCTACTGCGTTGAAGGACTGTAAGTCATGGAATATCACATTTTAAATAGCAAAAGAACTGAGGTTACAACCAAGGGTAATTTACCCAGCAAAGTTAAGTACAATCCTGAATGGGAAAAAAATGGACATTTAACGAACTCAAAGACTTTCAGGTTTCTGTGACAAAAATTCCAGAACTCAAGGGAAAATTCAACATGTAACATCCCGGAGAAGTATAAGGTAAACATTAAAGGCCAATTATAAGGGACTCAATAAAGTCGAACTGTTTACTTCTTATATGCAAAAATATTAGCAGTACTCCTATGATTGTCTTCATTATTTGGGTTGTTTGAAAGAAAGGCATGGGCTGACATGAGTATGACAGGATGATTCTGAGAAAATAAAACTCTAAGGAGAGATAAAAAAAGTGCAATTATCTCATACAAATGAGGCATAAAAGGAAAAATTAATACACAAAAAACTATAGTGGGGAGGGCAGGTGGTGCTGGAACCTTACTCTCATTAGGAAAGATATAATCTTCCAAATTAAGAAAGAAATAAGAGGGTGGGGAGAGAAGATAAGGGAGGGACTCAAAGGAGTGGAATAGGAGAGCAAGATAGTGGGTTGAAATAAAGCAAAGGAGGAATACAGGAAATGAGGTGAGAAGGATAGAGAGGAAAATACACAAGAAATTACAGCTTAAAATGTGAATGGGACAAATTTACCCATAAAATGGAAATAGCTGATTAAAAATTTGAATCTAACAATATACTGCTTTCAGGAAACATTAAAAATTAAAGTTACATTCAAAGATAAAATAAAGGGAAGGAGTAGAATTTAGTACATAAAAAAAAAGCTGTGATAGTAATCATAATCTCAAAGTTGAAGTAAAAATAGATTTAATCAAAAGTGAAAAACAAATTACACTATTCAGCATATATAATACAATATTGTTTTAGACCATTTAAAATACCTGGACAGAATAAAATTCCTGAACATATACCTTCCTAAAAAAACATAAGAACTATATGATCATAAACATAAAACATTTTTTAATAACTGAAGTAAAATTTATTGTTCATGGGTAGGTAAAGCTAATGTACTTTTTTTAATATAAATTTATTTATTTGACTTATTACATACATTTTCACAAAATTTGGGGTTCCAAATTTTCACCCCATTTCTCCCTTCCCTGTACCCCAATACACTGAGCATTCTAATTTCCCCTATCACAAATCTGCCCTCTCTTCTATCATCCCTCCCTTCTCTTGTCCCCATCTTCCCTTTTGTCCTGTAAGGCCAGATAACTTTCTATTCCCCATTACCTGTATTTCTTATTTCC
>CM053773.1:84508597-84528873 GCA_028658325.1 Potorous gilbertii | reverse complement strand
CCATAATTTTTAAATTGTCTCTCCTGGATCTATTTTCCAGGTCAGTTGTTTTTCTAATGAAATATTTCACATTCTCTTCCATTTTGTCATTCTTTTGGTTTGTTTTGTGATTTCTTGGTTTCTCAGAAATTCATTAGCCTCCATCTGTTTCACTCTAATTTTGAAAGAACTATTTTCTTCAGTGAGCTTTTGCACCTCTTTTTCCACTTGACTAATTCTGCTTTTGAAAGCATTCTTCTCCTCATTGGCTTTTTGAACCTCTTTTGCCAGTTGAGTTAGCTTATTTTTCAAGATGTTATTTTCTTCAGCATTTTTTTGGGTCTCCTTTACCTAGGTATTGACCCTTTTTTCATGCTGTTCTTGCATCTCTCTCATTTCTCTTCCCAGCTTTTCTTCCACCTAACTTGATTTTCAAAATCCTTTTTGAGCTCCTCCATGGCCTGAGTCCATTGGATGTTCATTTCAGATGTTTGGGATACAGAGGCCTTGACTCCTATGTCTTTCCCTGATGGTAAGCATTTTTCTTCCTCATCAGAAAGGAAGGGAAGAAACATCTGATCACCAAGAAAATAACCTTCTATGGTCTTATTTTTTTTCCCTTTTCTGGGCATTTTCCCAGCCAGTTACTTGACTTTTGAGATTCCTTTCCACCTCTGCCCATATCTGCCCAGCTAGTGCTTGGGTTCTGAGATTCAAATGCTGCTCCCCAGCCTCAGGGCTTTCAACAGCGGGCCTGGCTGCTATTCAATGTGAGCTTAAGTTCTGGTGCTTAGGTGGGGGCAGGGCTGCCTCCCAGGCTCAATTCCCTCAGGGAGTTTATGCGGAGGCCTTCCGTAATGGACCCGAGGTCCTGCTTGCTCTGGGAGCCTCTGGCCACCCACTGCCTCTGCTGCTGCCTCCCAAGGGGGTGGAGACACCCCGCTCCCCTCTCAGTCAGTCCAAAAATCTCTCTCACTGACCTGTAGCGCCTGTGGGTGGAGGGACCTTCGTGGCCGCCAGAGATTCCTTCCCTGAAGCCTGCTCGGATCTGCTCCTCTCTGTGCCATAGGGCCAGGGAAGGGCTGGGTTCCACTCCTGTGCAGTGCATGATGGACCTTTGGGATCGGTTTTTCAGTGCTCTCTGGTAACAGAAATCTCCTCCACTTCATTGCTGCATGGATTCCACTGCTCCAGAATTTGTTGGGAGTTCTTTTTACAGGAAATCCATGGTCTGTGGGTTTGGAGCTACCATATGTGACTCTTTCTACTCCGCCCTCTTGGCTCCTCCCCCTACTGTAACTTTTAAAGAGACAGTTTTACCTAATCTATTCAATGTCATCTCAATTAAATTACTAAAAACTTTATTTTGAGTTAGAAAATATAATAACGAAGTTCTTTTGGAAGA
Organism: Potorous gilbertii; assembly: GCA_028658325.1. Classification (NCBI taxonomy): domain Eukaryota; kingdom Metazoa; phylum Chordata; class Mammalia; order Diprotodontia; family Potoroidae; genus Potorous; species Potorous gilbertii. The sequence goes on along the minus strand of CM053773.1, from coordinate 84,527,489 downwards.
ATAAAAAGTCAAGAATTGAAAAGAAACCAAGGAAAGACATGTAAAAGAAGTATATTCAACAATATTATACCATTACACTACATTATAAGGTTAGAGTATTGCTATAGTGTAAAAAGGATAATTTCAGTTATTTTAAAATTTCTTGTATAAATGAAATCCACGTAGCCAAGAATTGAAGGAATAGAGAAAATTGGAGAAAAAAACCTTTCATAGTTAATGTCTGAGACAGGATGTGAATGTGTTGAAAAACTGTATTGGTGTCGGAAATGACGAGCTGGTTGGTTTAGAAAACCTATGGAAATACTTGGACTTATGAAGGAAGATTCTGTCCTCTCTCAGAGAAGCAGATAATGGGAAGAAATAAGCATAACAGGGCCTTACCCACACGCATGTGAGTGTATATGTACGCATTTAAAGATATCTATGTATATGTATAAAACCTAATCAGGCTGAACTGGAGCAGGGAGGGGGAGTCAAGTAAAATAAAGTAAAAAGCGCATATCACAGAAAACCAAGGAAACAAAGGAAAGTTGGGCAACTTGCAAACGTTTAATATTTATTATATAGATTTTCTTGAAATGAAAACTTACCGTTTTATGTTGAATCCTCTCACAGTCTGCTGGGTAGGTGGCAATTTTATTTTCTTTTTCTTTTCTCATTTTGTATTTAAATAACACGCCCCCCCCCAAAAAAAACCAACAAATGCTGCGCTTTCCTGAGAAGTTTGTTCTTTCTGACGTAGCCCTAAATTCCTTGCAGTTCAGAAACTCTAGGGCTTGTAACCAACTGCAGTAGTTCTGCGTGGTGCGCTGTCTTGTGACAGTCAGCAAATGCCCAGTGAACATGCAGAGGGGTGAGGAAGGAGGGGGCGTGGCTAACTATGCTTGCTCCTCCTTCTAGCTTGGCCCCACCCTCATCGCCACCCCTCTCCTCATTTTTTTTAACCAATAGATTGACCCGAAGAGAAAGATCTGTAGACTAAACTTAAGTTGGAAAGACGGAGGCTTGTCTTGGTGGTGTAGTTGTGGTTGCGGTTGTTGTTACCCCATACTGGCCATGGGGTCTTAGTAGAGCTGAAAAGAGCAATGGTAGATAAAAAGTGGAAATGTTTGGCACCTCTAACGGGTGAGGCATTTCCCTCAAAGTTTGAGTCTAGATTGGTTTCATCTGAGGTAACTGGTTACTCATGAAGAATACCTTCTCTGAGCAAGACCCATGCTTCTTAGGAGTTTCTGGGAGCTTTGGGACCTCCAGTCATAGAGTATGAAGAGGAGTCATAGACAATAAGGTTGGAAAGGTGGATTTGAAACGCTTTATAAAGCATTCTAAATGCCAAATGGAGGTTATTATATTGTTACTGGACATAATAAAAAATCAAGGGAATTTATTAAGCAAGGTGTTGATGTGGTTAGCTATTTATTTTAGTAATAAAATTTTGCTCAAGAATATTAAAAAAAATAGCTTGGAGACGAGATGTGGAAGTATTTGGAAACTGCTTGAAAACTTAGGGCAAGAGATGATAGGATTTGAAAAGAATTAAAGGTGAGAACCTTAGATGACTAGAATGAGAGAGGTACCTAGAAAGAGCTAAATAAAAGACTTAGGAGGAAAGATAACAGTTCTCTATTGTGTAGGTGGAGTTCGAGATGCCTATGTGAAATTCCTTTCAAAATGCCATTTAGTTGGTTGTTTTTGTGAGACTGTATCTTATGGGAAAGACTAGGCTGGTATAGATCTGGGAATCATCCAAATAGAGACAATTATTGAATCCTTGAGAGATAACTAGGTCACTAAGAGGCAAGACAGAGAGGGAAGACAAGCTACAGAAACAAAAAAATGGAGATGAATAGATCACTAGAAAAATTGGATTTTGAATACCTCTGTGATTTCTGGAACAAAAATTAAATGTGCACTCTCAGGAACACAAAATACCTTTATACAAATTGGGTGCAAAGAAGTCATAATTAAATGTAAAGAGGCAGTGTTTTGTTAAAATCCTTTACTGACCCTAACATAATAAAATGAATAATCAATAAAGGAAGAATTGGTAGAAGGGAATATTTAAATGGAGGCTAAGTCACAACATTCCACACAATGATTGCTCAAAGAAAAAATCATGAAAGCAGTAAAGAAGTTATTTTAAAGAGATTCATAGCAACAGGACAAAATAATCAACATTTATGCAATGAAGCTCAAATAAATAGTACTTTAAGGAATATTTCTATCTCAAGTATTTATTAACAAAATGCAAAAAGTGAGGTTTAATAAACTGAAAAATGAAAGAAAACCAATAAATTAAAAAAGGTCTACACAATCAATAAATAAATTAGAGGAAAAACAAAACTGAGAAAAAGATTATCAAACTCATGGAAAAAACTAAGAACTAGGCGATTATGTATGTGTAGACGGATAGTGCTTTTCAGACCTTAAAGTGCTATCATCATTATTTTGAAGAGTAATAGAATTGATATATGATTACCTAATTTGAGCAAAATAAAAGGCATAATAAAGCATTTAAAATATGAATATGCAAAGAACATGAAAAAGGTAATGAAAAGTAACAGAAACTATGCAATTATATGAGTAAAGGAAAAATAAAAATAAGTTCAAAGTAACAAAAAATAGATTAAGGAAACATCAGAAATAGAAACATACTGTATGTAGGGAGGATTTTGTTATCTTTTTTAGTTTAATTTCTCAGGATCCATCATCATGGGAATGCCTAGTTTCCACATGTTAGATAATAACTCCTAGAATAGTTCCAAGTATTCCAGATAGTAATCCTCAGAATCATAGTAACAGTCCTACTGAGGCTTTTGATAGTATCAAAAGGATGTATCTAAAACCAAATAATGTATGATTTGCAATGCAGAAACAATATAAGTTTGCTCACTAAGTTAGTGGGCAAAACAAGGTCTTTCTCTTTACTATTAATTAACATAGTACTAGAAGTATTTGCTATAACAATAAACAAGAGAAAGAAATTGAAAAAATAACCATTGACAAAGATGTATCAAAACATCCTTTTTTTTCAAGATGATATGATGATTTACTTGGAAATCTCCATAGAATTAGTAAAATAATTGCCAGTTCCACTCCCCCTCTCCCCCGCCACACAAAAGACTTCTGTAATTCAACTACAAAACACTACAGAATTAAAGCAAGATATGAGCAAATGGAAATTAATACTTAAGGTGGAAAGGATACTAGATATAGATTCAGAGAACCTGGGTTCAAATTCATCCTCTGATATTTATGACTTTTGTAGTTCCATTCAAGGCAATAAACATTCACTAAATGCCTACTATGTGTCAGACAATGTGCTCATCAATAAGGATACAAAATGAGTCGCCTTCAAAGAGTTTATAATCTAAGGAAGTCACTTAATCTTTCTGGGAAACTAAAATTTCCCAACTTGTAAAAAATTAGTGTTTGAGAAAGAAATTTCTTCTGTCTGCTATTTCCTGATCCAGTGACTTTGCTTGGGCCATGCCAAATTGATAAAAATTATGATATTGCCTTATCTGGAAATTAAACCTCCTTATAGCAATGTCTGAGTAAAAATTTATGACTAAGAAAAAATGAAAACATTCCATAAGTCATTTCTTGTGCTGATTCCATAGACTCAAAGTAGTAAATTCATTTAGTCCTACCTGAATAAGGATCTACTCTCTAGATCTCCTCTCTCCCCAACAAGTCAACACCAGCCTTAGCTTAGTGATCTCAGTTCCTCTAGAGAGAGCCTGTTCTGCCCAGAGGTAACTCGTTAGAATACAGATTTTTTTAAAAATTAAACCTAAATTTAATTCTGAATATGTCCTATGACTCAAATTATGAAAGAACTCTACTTAAAAAGCCTTAAAACAACAGGGCACTTCCCCTGCTTCTCAAATTTCAACCTTAAAAGCTTTGAATTGGATTTTCTCCTTCCCCAGACACCTCTATGTTGCTCCACCCTTGCATTTCCAGAAAAAACCCTTGCAATGCAGAGGAACAAGTGTCTAATTTTGTGGCATACACTCATCATTTTATCTTCCTCCATAACTAAAAGTTTTTTATTTTTTTAAATTACAATTACATATTTTATATTTTATCACACATTTGACATTATTTGAATTTAACTGTGCTTTCAGACCTAAACCACTCTTCTAATACTATAAGTCCTAGAATTCTGCTAGGATGTGAATTCCTTTGGATAGTGTTTATTTTCACTTCTGTCTGTGTCCTCTGAGCCTGGCACAGCACCTGGAACATAGTGGGTGCTTACTAAGTATTTTGGAACTGAATTTAAATTATGTATTTCTATTTTCTGAATATCATTTCTATATTTGGTAGCAAAGTTTTGTTTAATTTTTTTCTTTTATTATCAGCAGAGTCAATCATTGGAATGCATCCTTTTCATTAATAGAGGCATTATCCAGAGACATTTAATTTTAATTCCATGAAAGTGATATACGCTTCCTTCGGATAAAGGCTTATCGCCACACCCTTGACCTGAGATGGCACAGTAAGTAATTTGTGCTAATACGTGTTGTGTGTACACATACATACACACATATTTAAGTGCAGTTAGGTTAATGTGAAAAAATGACAAAAATTCTACTTTCCATGGAATGCAGGCATTATGTTGTATTAAGTTGTTTCTTAAATGAGTGTACTTCAGTGAAGGCTTAAAGCTTCTAGTTAGATACCAAGGCTATGGACCAACAATCCTCAAACTTCTTTTTCTCAGGAAATCTTTACTCTCTTTAAAAATACATTGAGGACCCCAAGAGCTTTTTTTTTTAATGTGGCTTAAAGGTATGGATATATATACCATGTTAGAAATGAAGAATAATATGTTTTAAAATATTTTATCACTTTATATAAAACAATAATAATCTAAAACATGTGAAAAAATTGTACTATAATGTAGTTCAATTGTGTAGTCCAACATAGTAGTGAAAAGAGTGGCACTGCTTTACATACTTTTGAAAATCTCTTTAATGTTAGGCTTACTAGAAAACAGATTCTTTTATCTGTTTTAAATCATTGGTGATACATTATTTTGGTTGAAATATATGAAGAAAATCTGGTCATACACAGAACAGTAGCTGGAAAAGGGAGAAGTATTTTAATAGAAATGTAATATCTTTGTATTATTCTGAAAATAGCTTTGACCTTGGAGACCCCATGAAAGGGCCTCAGGAATCCCAGGGATCTTTGGACCACACTTTGAGAAGGGCTGCTCTAGTGGGAGAATTTGCACAGGAGGCACAATGTAAAAATCCTATCTAGGTCATATAATAATTTGTCCTGGCTTTGGGAACTATAATAAATGATGTCTATGGAATAGTCTCTTATATTTTACATATATTCTTGATAAAACTTCCCTTGCAATTCTGATGAAGTTAATACTCATATAGTGCTTACCTCAGACCATAAGCTTGGAGACTGAAATGAGAATGTTTAGAAAGAACTTTTGAAAACCTTAAAATGCTACAGAAATGTCATTGTTCATTATTGTCACTTCTTTTGCTTATTTTTTTAAATGACGCCTTTGAAAAACAAACATATATGAAGACAATATCAAGAATCTAAATACATATATATATATATATATATATATATATATATATATATACATATGTGTGTGTGTGTGTGTGTGTGTGTATGTATATATATACGTTCCTGTAGCTCTTTTCTGTTTGTTTTGTTCTCATTCGTGACCACTTTTGATCATACTGGTTCCACTTCCTGTCATTCTCCAATCTATGACTACTTATTACCATGATGTGATACAATTCCACTTTATAAGTAGCAGATTAGCTTTCTACTTGAATTTTTCAATTTGCTATGATTTGGGTACATGAATAGAATTTAAAAAGCAATAAACCAAATTTCAATTTGAGCCGGCCAATTTTTAAAAGGAAAATGTATGTAAATATTGAGAGTGTGTGTGAAAGTACAACTGGAAGTCCTCTTCCAAAGTCCTCAACCTGAAGATAAGGAAATCTAAAGCACACAGAATAGAAGTGATTTGTGCATTGTCATAGACATAGTAAGTTGTAGTCATAATTTGAACTCAGATGTTTTATTCCAAATTCAAGGTTCTTTCCATTGCACCTTAGCTCCAAGTAATGAAAACAAAAATGTAACTATTATAATGAAGATTCTCCTATAATATTATTAACATTGCCTCTGCCCAAAATAGAAAACATTTATAATCATCTACATTTTACATGTGACACTTAGTTGATTTGTTGAATCAATACTTACTGAATGACTGAATGAATTCACTAAGTCTGAAAAGAAAATAAACGTATTATTTTGCTTCACAAATTGATGTAAATTTGCATGTTCTACATTCAGGGAACAAAATCCTAAAGGACTAAAGAATAATCCTCCCATTTATCTGAGCATATATGATAAGAAGAATAGAATTCATTTCAGCTACTAGAATAAACAATCTAATTTCTGCAACTATTCTGGTTTTGAAGAGAAAAAGAGAGAGAGAATAAAATAGCAACTAAACAAAAGTGAGGTCACCCCTTTCCCTGATACATGCATAATCACTTATTTGATTATTTGAGTTTCCATAAAAGCATCTTTGAATTTTTTTTGGAAGTAGTTGAATGGCATACTCATCTATCCCCCTGAGCTTTCAACCTATCCCATGCCTCATCAAGCACAACATTACAATTTCCAGCAATTATCATAGGTAAATGAGCACATGGAATCAGCACAAATAGGAAGGTTTTGAAAAAATGGAGCTCTTGCATCATTCAGTATATCAACACCTATATCACACAACATTCCCCCACACCCACCAAGCATACTACCATGATCACTTATGATAGAGCCTACAAGGTAGACATTTTTCACTAAAATATTACATCTGATTAATTTTACCACATGGAATCATATATTACGAAATTCCCTTGTTTTGAAATAGATAAAAACATTTTTCCTTCATTAACTTTTTCACTTAGTTATGAAGATATTTTTCAACACGAGATGAATTTGTAGTAATTGTGATACTCATGACCATTTTCTAGAAAAATATTAAATCATATGGTAGTTATCATTTCTACCTACGATAAAATTCCTTGAGCATCCCTAAATTAAGGTAGTTAACTGTCTAAATTTTAGAAATTTACAAAGTTTATTTTTTAGCATTAGAAAGGAGACCATATTCTGTTCTAGTTGTTTTATGAAGACCACATGTTGATAATACAAGGTGTCCCAAAAGGCTTAATGCAATTTTAACTTCTAGTAGCTTAAAATTTTAAGCTATTTAGACTTAAAAATGTAAACACTTTAAAAATCAATCAATTAAAGATTAAAACTGCACTCGGACTTTTGGGAGGCCCTGTATTCCAATTACTATTAATCACAACTCCAATCTATAAACTATTTAAAAGTTTACAAAATTCTTCCCCACAGTCCTATGAAGTAGATAGTATAATTACTATGATTGTTCCTATTTTACTGATGAAAACCGCGAGGATCAGTGATTATATAAATTGGCCGTAGTCACACAAAAAATAAATGCTGGAGCTGGGATTTGAATTCTAGACCTTTGATACCATACCTAGCATTTTTTCTAGTATTTTTCTTATCAACAAACTAAAAGCTCAATACATGATTTATGAGTGATGAATATAAGGTCAATTCATCACACTCTTTTTCAAAATTATACTCCATGTATTGCAGATCAATTTCTTATACACACTCATGCTGTATATAGAGATAGTGTTATGGAGCAGAGAGTGCTGGGTTGGTAATTGGGAAAACCTAGGTTGAAATCCTGAAATTCAAGGTTGAAATGCCTGTTATGTGACCCCGGGAAGTCAATTAATTTGTAAGTGCCTCAGGCATCTACCTGAGAATTATTTAATAAGTCATCAGTCACTAATACATTCTTGGTTTTTATATTCTTAGTGCTCAGCACAGCGACTAGCACATAGTAAGCATGTAATAAATGCCCATTTTCTTCCTTCTTTCCCTTATATATTGAAATAAACTCTGGAAATAACTACTTTTCCTCAATTAATCAATAAGCGTTTGGTAAGTGCCTACTATGTACCAGGCACTGTTATAAGCTTTGGGGATACAAAAGCAAAAGACAATCTAAACCCTAAAGAAGCTCACAATCTAATAGGGAAGACAACAAGCAAACAGCATACAAATAAGTTAATATAAAACAAATTATAAATAATTAACCGAGGTAAGACACTAGAATTTAGAGGGTTTGGGAAAGACTTCTGGTAGATGAGATTTTAGTTGCAAGTTAGGGAAGTCAGGAGGTAAAGATGTGGAGGAAGAACATCCTAAGTGATGGGATCATAGGGCTTGAACCCCTGAAAGTAAAAGATGTCTTTGAAAGCAATCCAGTCCTGAGGCATCTGATCCATCCCAACCTACCTAGATACTCAATGATCCTTTTAACTTTCCTTTCACTGTGGCTCTCAGACCCATCCTAGACCACTTAACTCCTTTCACAATCTGCACCAGGCCCACCCTAGGCCATTTACCACCCCTTAATCCCATCTAGAACTTCCCAGTCTTTTTCTGTATAGGAATATCAGTTCAATCCCCATCAAATTCACAGATTTACTAGAAATCTTGCCTGCCTAACCTATGTTGTAATAAAGTCTCACTACTCTGAATGAAAAAGGCTTGACTGATTAAATCAGTAAGGATCCATTGAGATAATATTTGTATAGAACTTAGCATAGTACCTGATACATAGTAGGTCCTTCATGAATAATTGTATCCTTAACTGAACTAAGTTCAACAACATGTGCTGGGTCCTCTAGCATCTAACTCAAGAAGTAGATTGGAAACAAAACACATCCCTGATTTATGATTGAAACAGTTCCAGAACTTGATCCATGAGTACTGGAGAGTGGAAGCAAAACAGAAACAAAACCAAAAAACCCCAACCATGTATTCTGATTTGTCATATTTTTCATATTTCAGTGCAATAGTAAATTTGTACTAATTTAAATAAGAATCGCAGTTTTTACTTTTACTCAGTGGTTAAAATGGTTGCTCCTGTATTGTTTCCCTTAGAAGGACTTGAAACTAATCACAAAAATTAAGTCAAACTATTTGAAAATATGCTTTGGAAAACAGAAACTAAAACTTCATAAGGGTAAATGAGAACTAGGAAATTGTATTTGATCTAAAATCCCCAAATTAAAACCATGAAGGGACCTTAGAAGTTATTTTGTCCAATCCTTTTATTGATATATGACAGAACTGAGGCCCAGAGAGGTGTATGACTTGCTCAAGGTCATATAATTAGTCAGAGACAGAGCAGTGTAATGCTAATGAGAGTTAAAGTCTTCCCCATCCAACAATGAGCCTGCATATTAAAGGAAGTTTGATTATGGGAGGCCCACACCTTTTCTTAATTTCTAATGAGACACTGGTTCTCAAGGGTTGTGATGCCTTTTGGCTCTGAAAAGTGTATAAATACTCTTAGGTGAGGTTTTACTGTGGGGATTACTCATTGGAAGTGTTTGGCCAGATGAGACTCTAGGCAGCCACTAAAGAGTGCGTCCTGGCTTTGAAAACCCAATGTTGGTACTTCTCTGTCTGATAACTATGTGTGTATGGTCAGATAGTTGGATCTTTCTGTTGATCTGTGGTATATGTATTGCTTATGGTTAGACAATTGGAAGCCCTGTCTGATGATCTTTGTTTCTCTGTATTTTCTCTAAAGTTCAAGGTGCTGACTTTGTCCCTTGAACTAAGTGAATGATATATGTGCTTGATTAAAGTGATTCTTGACCCCTTAAAAGTTGTTTTTCTTTTAGGAAAGCAAATCTAAGAACCTGTACAGCAGGCCCTCCTGTGTATGTCAGGGTCCTTGCTGTTATAAGCAACCATCTCAACACATAATCTCTAAGGTCAAAATCTCAAACTCCTTCTATTGTTCCAGTCATGTTAGGTGACACAGAGGGTAAAAGCATGGGACTTGGAATCATGAAGATCTGGACGTAAAAATCCTGTTGTAGGCACTTAGTAGCTATGTGACTCTGGGCAAGATATCTAATCTCCCTCAGCCTCAGTTTTCTCATCTAAAAAATGGGGATAATTATAGCACAGGGTTGTCATGAAAACCAAATGAGGTAACATATGTATAGTGCTTTGCAAAATTTAAAGTGTTAAATAAATGTTAATTACTATTATTTCAGTAGTTAAGAAAAATCTATCATTTCAATTCTAGTTCAGATTGTTTCATGAGTATTTTTTGGTAGTTTGGCTTAGTTAAAAAGAAGCAATTGGTATTTTAATTGTTTTCAAGGTTCATTAATATTTGGGCAAAAAAGATAACTGGAAAAAAATTGAAACATACGCCAAGGAAAGTTGAGAATTAAGTGGCAAAGAAGTCTTAAGAATTGAATAAGACACTAAATTAAGTCAACGTGTTCCAATTATTTGGTGACATCAATGTACAAGTTGATAGAGGGAAGGAAGCACCATTTCCTCCCAAAACTTTGAAAATCTGTTTCGACAATGAGCCAAAAAGGCCCAAGCTCTGATTATTATAAAATCTTACCATAAAAACCTTCAAGAAGAAAGTTGGGACAATCTTCTTGTGGTCATCTCCTCTCCAACACAGAAGCTTCACCTACCAACGGGTAACACCACTCATTGAACATGACTTCCTGACACTGAGGAGTTTACCTCCAGTATTGGATATCACCTTGATGCTGATTTTCCATCCCTAATTTAGGAATCAAAAGGCAAACTGGATAATAGAGGAAGGAACTGAAGTATTTTTCTAGTTGATCCCTATTGCATGTAGGAGTGTTCTAGGAGAAAGAGCACAGCCAATGCCCCAACCCTCTCAGAAAAAGTCTAGGGCCAAACACGCTACTTGGAACAGGGCAGGATAAAACAGAGAGGAAGCTGCAAGCTGTTCTTCTACTAACTAGTGTAGTAGCCACTATCACTGAGCAGACAGAAGTCTAAGGAATTACTTAGCATTTAACACTTTGTGACAAAACCACAAGTCTTTTCAGCTCTAGGTTAACACGTTGCTGGAAATAGTCAAGTGATTTGTCATCTCCAACAAGCCCAAATACTGTCACAATATAGTAAGCCAGAAACAGGTAGACAATATCTGTGCGTGTTCTATATAGCCTATGAAAGATAAGGAAATACCATTTAATATGATGAAGAAGTAATCACTGACCCTGAGAAGAGTGGAAGAGTTGGGTCACTTTATGGAGGAAGCAATTATTGAGATGAGCCTTGAAAAAAGCTAAAAATCTTAAGAGATGGAAGGAGGGATTAAGTGTATTCCAGACATACAGGCTAGCCTGTACAAAGTCATGGAGATCAGAGATGAAATGTTGAGTTCAGAGTCAGCTAATGTACAAAGGTCAGTTTGTGGAAAATTTTAAATGCTATTTTGAGGAAGCTAATTTTTATCCCAGAGGTAACAGAAGGCTGTTGAATAAAAAGCATTCTGGCAAACTTGGATCAGTACAAAATTCTACTGAGGGAACATATAATTTAAAACAAGCATAGCAAACCCTAATTTGATGTGAAATACCTATACGTTTAATATTAAGATCCATAAATACCTGCACAATTTCAGTTTATATAACTAAAATATATTTCATGAGATTCAAATTTGAGAGAAAGATTATAATCCTGAATTATATTGCTACCATTGCTACTTTATCCAATTGTTGGATATTCACATATTCACATATTCATATTCACTTGACCCTGAACACTCTAGCCAAAAGACTTTGCTATGAGTAGTCTAACTAAAAACAGTCATCAGAAAAGGCCCCAAATGAGATCACTACAGACAAAGATGCCAAGAGGATGTGGGCTTTGTTTAAAATGTTTCATAAGTTGTATCCTTAATCACATAAAGTAGAAAACTTATCTCCTCAATTAAATTTTGAAGTCAATTTTCATGCATAGATTCACTCCATTAATAAAATAGGACACAGAAAAAAATATAATTTCCCCTCACTTAACAGCCTAGTAGTGTGTCCCTTGCAATGGGGCTGTTTACATTAGATTCACTTGTGATTACACTCAGAGCTATTGTCTGATTATGAGTGCCTTTAGCTTCTAATGCTGCCTCAAATGTCAATCTTTATATTACGGAAGGACAATTAGGCAAACCATGTAATTGTATTGTCACTTATTAATTTCAAGCTCCAATGTCATAAATTATATGCCTTAATTAATACTGTGTGTCAATCGCAATCTGCAACTTTGAATGCAGAAGGAGGTTAACAAGAATACATAATTAAAAGAAAACAGTGAATAAGGGCACGGCTGAACAGTTTATAAAATTAGGCAAGAAAACTAGTGCCTTGTCAGCATTCTAGGCACAATGATAAAAAAAAAAGTGAAGGGGCAAGGATTAATAAAAGAGAGAATAGGAATTGAATTCTTAAAGTGAGGCAGAAGTTAAGTCTGTGGAACCAGGTTGAATGAATGAACTCATGACACTTAAACTCTAATTATCCAGAATGCTCAGGGAATGAGCTTTTCTAGGTAACTGAATCTCCTGGCTAACTGAATTAACCAATCTTTTTTTGTTTCAACTTTCAGTGCTGAGTTCTTCCTAAAGTCACTTTCTTGCCTTAGTGAGTACAGTGGAGTAAACACAATAATAACTCAGTCTTTCTTCAATAAATGAGAATGTTGCTGAGAATCTTCTTTACTAACTAAATCTCCAGTAGGAGCTTTGTTCTTTGCAATTTAGCCTTTCCTATAAAAGTAAACAATCTGTTTAATTGAAGGGTCTAATTAGTTAGGTTCCAGTTAATTGAGGTTGTACTATAATTGCATTCTTATAAGTAGGATATTTATCTGCAGAAAGAAGCAAAGAAAGTTAATCTAGGAACTAAATATTTCTCCCAAGAAAAGATAATATAAAGGAAAAACAGCAAATATATGTGAACTTGCCTGGAGTTGAGAGATAGAATAATAGGCCTACATTCAGAGGAGATTCCAACATTAGTGTGATTAATAGGTTAAATGAAACTATATGCCAAATGAAGTAGCAAGTACTGTTATATAGGAGTGGGGAGTCAGAAGAGCTTATTTTCAAAAGAAAAATTCTTCAATGAAACAGTGGGTGCCAGTGAGACTTAAAATAGAAGTAGAGAAAGAAACCTGGGGAAAAAAAAAAACAAAACATGGGAACCAAGTATTTAATAGGCTTAGTTATAGTAGTTGCCACAATCCCCCTGGTAGTATGTGTTTGCAGGAAACTCACGGCAGTAATAATTATGTGAAATAAGTAGGGGGAAATGGGCATGAAGTATACTCCACTTAACTGATGGGAAGTGTATTCCCTATATGTGTTCATCTGTCTTGTTAGACTCTGGCCATCTTTCTCCTGCTGATGTAGTGGACTGAAAAAAAACTTTGTTGTAAAAATAATTCCAACTAGCAAACCAATTTTAAAATCAGATTTTATTCATGGTACTGGATTGATGATATTTCAAAGACAAAGTATAAAGAAATATTATCTTATTCCAGATTAAATGTAATATTTTCTTTCTTCTCAAGTTGTATTGTTTTCCAATTCTCTGCGATCTCATTTTGGGGTTTCCTTGGTAATGATATTAGAATGGATTACCATTTCCTTCTCTAGCTCATTTTACAAATGAATTACTGAGGCAAACATGGTTAAATGACTTGAACAGGGTCACACACAGCTAGGAAGAGTCTGAGGTAGAATTTGAACTCATGAAGAGAAGTCTCACTGATTCCAAGCCCTGTACCCTACTCACCTTGCTGCCCCCATTAAAAGTTGCATGGACCCGTATAATAATAGGTGCTCATAAATCCCTGCTGAATTGAATCAAAATGGCTCGAACAACAAACACTTGCTGTATTCTTTTGCATAGTAAACTTATTGGCAAATTGCCTCAGCTCATTCAGGTTTCCTGCTTTTTGTTCACTGGTCTTGACTATAGTAGAGATGTGCTTATGTGGGGGGATGGTGGTGAATGTAGAACATGGTGTTTTATGTAAGCAAATGACTTTGGTGACTTCTAGCATTCTACTTAACTTGCTAGGTAAAGCATAGAACTCATATAAGAGCTTTATTTTATAATGCACCAATAAACATTTTCCTTCTTGTCTTCATAAAGCTCCCATTCCACCTCCCACTTCTTCTATGTTTCTAAAGGGATACTAACACTTCTCTAACACTTCTGGCTAACTGGGACAAGAGGACAAGGACTGGGCGAATGGAGGTTTGTTTGGACCATGTTAACTGAAGGAGGAGGTTTAAGGTTGAGAAACCCAGGAATTTTCTCAGGGTCTCAGAGAAATTTAGAATTGGTCACATGTGCATAAGAATTTGCTGCTTTGCTTTCCTTAAACAAACATAAACCTATCTTTAGCCTCTGTCCATGGTCAAAGCTATTTTTTTCCAAATCAACTTAACCCTCTCAGTACCTCGGAAATTGAAATTCAACAGAATTAAGGGTGCAAAACGTAACTCAGTCAAAATGGATAATCCTGTTGCTATCCAGAATTCTTCCCATATTCCTTATATTTTTTCCCAAATTTTTAAAATCTCCTGGTAAATTTTTTGCTTTAAGGCTTAGATGCTGATGTATGATGTATAATTTGATAAAATCTTATTACTCGCCTTTGTTATGTTAGGGTTTATTTGGTGGCAAAGAAAGGAACAATCAATTTACATAAGTAAGCCTTATGGTAAATGTTCCTGACCAGGGCAACAGCATCTATTTTGTTGCTGTTGTTGCTGTGTGGTTTGCTTTTTTTTATTCAACCACATTTTATTTTCACCTCCAAATTATCTTGTTCTGGTTTCCCCCTCCCCGACCCATAGAAAAGGCATAAAAATTATTACAAAATTTATAGTCAAACAAAACATATAGAAGGAAGGGAGAAAAAATGTCGGTCTACTTTGAGTCCATCAACAATCCCTCTTTCTGCAGTCTATTTCTTCACCTAATCTCTACTAGATGTCTTCAAGGGAGTCAAAATAACCATTGGAGGTGTGGGGCTATGGATGAGATGTTGTAGTTCTTATTAGTGATCTGGAAAGACACTGAACTAGGTCACTGCTAAAGTTCTTTGCAAATCTGAAAATGAATAATTGGACACTTGGTTTGAGAAAAACTAGGAGCTTAAATTCACCTTTCATGTTCCAGGGGTTGAATAAAAACTCTCTGGTTGTGTCCAAGTGAATTCGCCCAAAAACTAAAAACTTACCATGTTCTTAAATAAAACAGAAAGAAATTTTGAACCATACTTTTAGAAAGTATTTAATCAAGTTAACTGATTACATTAGTATTAGAAAGGGTAAAGGAAAAGTCCTATTCTGAATCTGGAAGTTCGATAGATGGGCAGGTAGAGCACCAATGCTTTATAAGAGCACAATACAGAACATTAGATTCTCCAAGATATCTATATTTTCCTCAAGGCATATAAGGCACTTGGGAAGATATATTAATTCTTCTAGATCACTGTCCAACTCAGGCCAGCATTTCCAACTTGGATTAATTCTGAAAGAGGGGGGAGAAGTAATGGCTGTACTTCCAAATCTAAGCAAGCTCTCAGCTTTTTTGTGATCATTGATTACTTCTTGAGTTACAAAAAAATCTGTGTGTTTTTCTCACTCTTATGATTGGTAGAGTTGGCAGTGATGGAGCTTTTGATTGATATTTAAAGGATGGTCATTCATTTAAAATGAAATATGTTTGGAGGGAGGAGGTTATTCTAGCTTTGGGACCTGGGGCATTCTAACTTCCCTTTGTATCGGTTTCCTAACATGTAAAATAAGGATTATAATCCCATCAGCATCTCAGGGTTGTTGTGGGGATAAAAGGGGGAAAAGTCTTCTGCAACCTTAGAGTGAGACAAGTTATTAATATTGGTGTGATAGTAATAAAATAATAATATTAATTGACGTAGGAGACATTATCACCAAAGAAATACAGGCAGGAAAGCATGAGTCACTTTTCAAGATAAGTAAGTAGTGGTTGGAATATAGAATACATAGAAGTATTATGGAAGAAGACTGGAAAAGTAGGAGTACCATTAAGCCAGAAAAAATTAGAAAACATTTCTGGAAGAGTTAATTCACCAAGAATTGATTCAGTCATTCTGAGAAAAAAACATGGAATGATAAGTAAGAATTTTCCATTAAGCTCCTTTTTATGACTCAGAAATCCTTCTAATGGAATCAAATATCACAAATATTACTGACAACAACAGAAAAGACTATGGTATATAAAATCATTTGTAGCAGTATTATCTTTGATAACTAAAAATTTCTAACAATTGAGGAATGACTAAACAATGTGTACTATATGAATGTCATGGAATAACTAATAATTTAACAAAATGAGATCTGTGATATCAATGATAGAGAGAAACCCTTCAAGAAATTGTCTTTACCAGTGCAGATCAGTAACTCCGAAGCCTACAGTATTAGGATTGTCTGGAGAACTGAGAAACTGAATAATTTGCCCAGAATCACATGGTAAATATGTGAAAAAAAGCAGATTTGAACTCAGATTGTTTTGATTCTAAAACCAGCTTGTTATCTACTGTGCCAAGTCTGCCTCTTGAGACTATGGCTTAGGGAATGAGAAACTGGAAGAATTCAGAGAACATGGAAGAATGTGTGAAGTAATGAAGAGTTGTTAAAACAGAGCAAAAAAACATCTACAGAATAAATTAAACAATATAAATGAAGTCAATCTGTAGAAGCAACAAAACTCTGGTCAAATAAAATAATGTTAGTGCACTCCTAAAGTAAAAGGACACACCTTTTTATTTTTACACATAGAAAAGCAAACTGTTTTTCTCTGAAAGTATACTTTGTAAACAAATTTGTTTGGATGTTGTGAAGTAATCTGTTATTTCAGAAACATGTTACATATATACATGGGCAGCTAAGTGGTGCAGTGGATAGAGCCTCAGTGCAGGAATCAGGAGGACCTAAGTTCAAATCTCACCTCAGACACTTGACACTAACTGTGTGACCTTGGGCAAGTCATTTAACCCCAATTGCCTCATCCTGGGTCATCTTCAGTCATCCTGATGAATATCTGGTCACTGGATTCAGATGGCTCTGAAGGAGAAGTGAGACTGGTGACCTTGCACAGCCCTCCCTCACTCAAAAAAAATCAAATGCAGGACATGTCATTATTTCTCTGATGGCATGGTCTTAAGCAACGAAGGACAAACACACACACATATATGTGTATATACGTACATATGTGTATGTATGTATGTATACACATATAGACATCACCTAGACCTCTCTCAGTTCAAGGACAGGCACTGGTTTTTACCTTTCGTCTCTCAGTACTTAGCACTGTACCTGACACATAGAAGCTTAATACATTTGTTGAATATCATCCATCCATTTATCTATCTATCTATCTATCTATCTATCTAAATGATGCTGGGTTGTCAAGGTCTTAGAATGACAAGCAAAAGGGATCAAGGTATAGCTACTGGAGGATTTGTTGTTTTGTTTTAAGTAGTGGAATGACACGACTACCTCTCTGGTAGTTGTATGAAGCATGGATTCAATCAAGGAGGGAACAATTAGCAAACCATTTCAGTAGTCTCCATGGATGGCATGAATTAGAGTGGCTCCAGTGGGAAAATAGAGAAGAGAGGAGAGAGAGAAGATGTAGAATCTATAGAAGTTGATCCCTGATTGGACCTGAGGTGAGAGGAAAGGAAGCATCAAAGATAGCTTGGTGGATTTAACATGGAGGACAAGGTGATTAGTGATTACCACTGACCTAAATCATCTCCCCTCTCTAATATTCAACCTTTCCCCATCAACTGGCTCCTTTCATACCACCTTTAAATCTGCCCAAGACTGCATCATCTTAGAAAACCTTCCCTATGCCCTACTATTATCTCAAGCTTTTGTCCTATACATCTCTTTGTCCCTTTTCATCTAAACTCCTTGATAATATTGTCTACATTTACTGACTCCACTTTCTCTCATTTGTTCATCAATCTTTTGTAATTTGGCATTAACCTCATCACTCAACTAGAGCTACATTTTCCAACATTATCGATGATCTTTTAATTTCCAAATCTAATGATCTGTCCTAGTCGTTTTAGACCTATCTGCTGTATTGGACACTGCTGACCACCCTTTCCTCCTGGATACTTTAACCTCTGGTTTTTCATGACCCTGCTTTATCCTAGTTTGCCTCCTATCTCTTTGCCCTTCATCAGTTTCTTTGGCTGGTTCATCATCCACATCATGCTACCTTACCTGTGGATGTTCCCCAAGGTTCTGCCCTGAGCCCTCTTTTCTTCTCCCTTTATACTTTCTTTCCTGGAAGCCTCATTAGTTCCCATGAATCTAACTATCATTTCTATGTAGGTGACTCCCGGGGTCAAATAGTTAACCTTAGTATCTCTACTGACCTTCAGTCTCCCATCATCATTTGCTTTTTGGTCATTTCAATCTGCTTGCCCTGGAGACATGTTCATCTTAAGATGTCTAAAATCAATCTCGTTATCTCTTCCTATAAAGCCTGCTCTCTTCCAAACATCTTTATTTCTGTTGAAAGCACTGTGAACACTCCTATATCTCAGACTCATAAACTCCTCATATCCAAATAGGTGCCTGTTATCAAAGTTTCTATATTTCTTCCATCCCAACCTTTCTCCCCACTCACACATATCATTTAGTACATGTCCTTATCACCTCTTACCTAGATTACTGCAACAGTCTCTTAACTGGTCTCCTTGCCTCTTGTCCTCTAGTCTACCCACACATTGCAGCCAAAGTAATTTCTTGTGCTGTCTTGCCCTTCATTTTGAAAGAGGACCAATGACATTATGGGTGATAGCTTGACTTGTGGGAGAATCAAATTTAAATGAGGCAGAGATG
>CM053773.1:84473597-84503597 GCA_028658325.1 Potorous gilbertii | reverse complement strand
CCCCTAAGAATGGGAAAATGACTTTTTATTTCCAAAGAAACAGCTGGGCCTAAAGTATTGTACCTCAATTTGTGTGTCAGCTGAGGAGGGTGGGGGAAAGACAAGCAATCTGAAACCTGAAATCTGTGTTGTTTTTCTTGATATTGCCTAAATTCCTTCTTTGGAAAATTCTATTTCTAGTTCCATAATACTCTATAAGCCAGAAACATTTGTTTGTTTTTGACCTTGGTCTATAGTTTTACAAATTCACATGAGGCTATGAGTCTTGAAACAGGAATTAAAAATATTCCCAATTATTCTATGACTTAATATGTAATTTATTTAAAAATTAAAATGTTACTAATATTTTGTCCCCAAGCACCTCTCCACCAAAAAAAAAAAAAAAGAAAGAAAAGAAAAGAATAAACCCTCTGGAAGACAATAGAATTTCTGTAGTTGAGGGAAGAAGGTTCATTTTCCTCCTGTCTAAGGAGTGAAATGTCTCTATGCACAAGGAATGGAGTGAAGAAAAGAGACTATCTGGAATTTTCCTTAGATCAGAGTTCCTCAAGGGGAAAAATGTTAGTAGTTCAACTCATTATTGCCCTAAATGTTGTTCTCTTTACTGAAGGGTGAAAAGGGAATGCAGTTGAAGAAAATCTGACTACAACCCAAATTATAAACAAATAGAATGAGTTAAGAACAAGAGTTATCCTAATATGATGCTTCCCAACTATTTTTATTTATACTACAACTGTCCCTTCTGTATTTTGAAATGTAGAACCTTTATGAGCTACCACCTTCAGCTACCAGTGCAAACCGGTAATTTTTGAAGAGCAATTTAGTACAAGATGTATTTTGCCTTTCCATGGGTTGGAGAACAGTTTTCCGTAAACATTATCTTGTGTTGATTACACCAGGGCAAAAATCTGCTGATTCCTTCAGGAGCTGAAATAAAAGGGTTGTGTGAGGTTGTGTAATGGCCAAGAGTCCTGCATTTGGAGCCAGAGCCCCTGGATTTAAATCCAGGTTCTGTGACTTATTCCAATCTCCAAAACCTTGGGCAAATCTCTTAAACTTAGGCATCCAACCAGCGGTCATTCTTAATTATGGAAAACAGAGTGATTTCAGGTGACAAACTTTCAATTTTATTTTATGCAAATAAAAATGATAATGCTTGAAATATTAATATAGTTATTTATTGGTTAACATTTATTAAACTAGGTACAGAATGATAGATGTTCTACTGAAGGAGGTCTTAATCCGGGGATTTGTGAGGTGTCTATGTGTATGTGTGTGTGTGTGTGTGTGTGTGTGTGTGTGTGTGTGATTGGTTTCCTTGATAATCCTTTGTATTTTGTTTTATACATTCAAAAATATTATTCTGAGAAGGGGTCTATAGACCTCATTAAACTATCAAAAAGGTAAAGGACACAAAAAAATTAAGAATCCCTGTTGTAGAGTGTACATGTGAAGGGTAGAATTCTTCAGTTTATTGAAACCAAATTTAATCAGCATCACAGGAAAACCTTCTGAATCTTCAGTCCAATAGATGCCAGATACCTCTCCCATGCCATTCTAGAGTATGCATGCTGGGCCATTAAGGAGAACAATAGAAATGTATAAGGTATTTTTTAAAAACAACTTTTCCTAACTCATAAGACAATGAGGAATTATCCTCATATCTTATTTCCACTTATAAGCATATAAAAATGAATATGTCTCAGAAGGGTAGACCAGTGAAATATGCTAGTTACTCAAGACACAGTAGTCAATGAATATATCAATCTATTGTTTGATAAACCCAAGGACCCAAGCTTCTGGGATAAGAATTCACTGTTCAACAAAATTGCTGGGAAAACTGGATAAAAGTGTGGCAGAAACTAGGCACAGACCAATGCCAGACACCGTACACAAGAATAAAATCCAAATGGGTACATGATCAAGGTATAAAAATTGATACTATAAACAAATTAGTGAAGCAAGGAATTGTATATTTATTAGATTTATGGACAAGGGAAGAATTTTTGATTTAACAAGAGATACAAAACATTATGAAGTGCAAAATAGATAATTTTGATTACATTAAACTGAAAAGTTTTTGTACAACCAAACCCAATGCAACCAAGATTAGGAGGGAAGCAGAAAACTGGGAAAGAATTTTTGTAACTAGTGTCTGTGATAAAGGCCTCATTTCTAAAATATATAGAGAGCTGAGTCAAATGTGGAAGAATACAATTTGTCCCCCAATTGATAAATGGAAGGATGTGAACAGGCAGTTTTCAGAGGAAGAAATTAAAGCTATCTATAGTCATATGAAAAAATACTCTAAATCACTATTGATTAGAGAGATGCAAATCAAAACAACTCTGAGATACTGTGTTACCTATCAGATTGGCTAACATGACAAAACAGGAAGCTGATAAATGTTGGAGAAGATGTGGGAGAGTTGAAACACTAATTCATTGTTGGTGGAGCTGTGAGCTGATCCAACTATTCTGGAGAACAATTTGGAACTGTGCTCAAAGGGCTACGAAAATGTGCATACCCTTTGAACCAGCAATACCACTTCTAGGATTATATCCCCAAGAGATCATAAAAATGGGAAAGGGTCCCACATGTACAAAAATATTTATAGAAGCTCTCTTTGTGGTGGCCAAAAACTGGAAATCAAGGGGATGCCCATCAATTGGGGAATGGCTGAATAAATTGTGGTATGTGAATGTGATGGAGTACTATTGTGCTATAAGAAATGATGAACAGGAAGACTTAAGAGAGGCCTGGAAAGACTTATATGAACAGATGCTGAGCAAAAGGAGCAGAACCAGGAGAACTTTGTACACAGCCACAACCACAGTGTGAGAGAATTTTTTCTGGTAGACTTAGAACTTCATTACAATGCAAGGACTAAAAAATTCCCAGTGGTGTTTTAAGGCAAAATGCCTTTCACATCCAGAGAAAAAACTATGGAATTCAACTGCAGAATGTAGTGGATCATTTTCTTTTGTATTACCTTTTGGTTTGTTATATGATTTCTCCCATTCATTTTATTTGTCCTATGTAACATGACTGTGGTGAAAATGTATTTAATGGAAATGTATGTGTAGAACCTATATAAAATTGTATGCTATCTGAAGGAGGGAGGGGGAAGATGGGGGTAAAGAGGGGGAAACAATCTAAGTTATATGGTAGTGTTTGTAGAACACTGAAAATAAATAAAATTAAATAAAAAATGTATATGCACACACATATTTCATTGAACAAATGCATAGATAAAGGGTTCCAAGAATAGTAGATATTATTAAGCCTAGGAATTCTTAAGATGTTTTCTAAGGAGAGTTGGGGGGATCTGTGAACTTGAATGGGGGAAAGTTATTTATTTTCACTAACCTCTAATTAAAATTTAGCATTTCCTTTAGTTATTAATGTCAAAAACAAACTGTAGTAGCCTTATATAACACCACCAGATTGCCAAAGGAATTTGTGATTCCTCAAAGAAGAATCCTTAATAAAGACAAATACTCTAATTTCACAGATGGAGAAACTGAGTCCCAGAAAGATTAAGTATCCACTGCAACTATATAAATATAGTCATCTGAATTTAAAACGTTTTGTCCTACTGTTACATATAAGTTTAAACTAAATAGACCCTTAGCTTAAGGCCTAAATGGCTTAGGAATCATTTTGTAGTAAGACTGATTCTAAAATTTGCCTTTCCTACATAATACACCTGATTTGAACACATGACAGAAAACATCTAATTCCTTGGAGCAAATTTACTCAAAAGTTTCATTTCCATTTGTTATATTAAACTCAAAAATGGATCTGCTTTCTTTTTAAGTTGGCAAGAATTACCAAGAATGATTTTTATCTAAATCTTAGGAACATGGATGAGGGCTAGAAGCATCTTCTGTTGTTCTTCATATCTTTTTCAGTGCAACTGTTTGTGTATTCTGTTTTTAATTCAGTCTTTTCCTCCCATCATTTATTCTTGTTTTTACCCCAAAGCCTCATTGTGGCATGGATGTATCCTTGGGTTTTTGAAGGTTATGGTAGCAGAAAAATAATCTAAAAAAGGTTTCAAGAGTTGGCCTGATGACGGATCATCTAACATCTGAGAATCAGCCTTATGAAGTTCAGAGAGGCTCATCCACAAAAAGGCAACCAATGAGACTACCAGATGATGACTGGTTTGTTTGTTTGTTATTTGATCCACAGCAAACATGAAGTACCTCTGAAGTCATGAAAAGTGCTCAGGAAATTTGAAGTATTGAAATATTTGGGGAGGACAAAGTGGTAGAGAATGCTTTTAATTTTTTTTTTCTCTTTTTCCCTATATTTCTCTCACACAGTGGGTTAGAAGTGATATGTTTTCAATATTAAAAAGATAATCTAAGATTTTAATAGTAATTTTATAAAATGGCTTTAGGAGTAAATGCATGTACTTACTATGGTTCAAATAGGAGAACAGGTTATCACATATGCTAATACCCTTTTAGACTCACTGAGGAGGAAAAAACATTCAGTTCATTACCTGTGTTTTCTTTAGCTTTTGATTTCAAAATGGATTTAGAAGGAAACGTACCTGTCTTGGTATCAATTTTCAGCAAATCAAAGTGTCTTTGGATTTCATAAATCCTATAATTCACATTAGGATTTCAAACTCCATAACTATACTTTTATATGTTTATGGTCTTGATTAAGACAAGATGCTTTTATTTAAACAAAGTTTTTGGATTAATTGCTAAGTAGAAATATCATGAATTGGCTAATTGTTCCTTTTGCCATACATACACCAAAAGTTGATCTGAATCCTAAATTATTATAATGTAAAATAATGTTGCTTATCATTGCTACATTTTAGGAATAAAAGATTGAGAGTTAAATACAAATTTTTGGAGCTACCAGAATGGCTTGTTAAAAAAATCAAGTAGGCAACTAGGCAGAATCCATTAAGATTCAAACTTTTGAGACAGGAAACTTTAAACAAAATGAGTTGGAAAGGACTCCAGAGGTCATCTAGTCTAACTTATACTGGTACTAAAATCTCCCCTTAAACATCTCCCACAGATGATAATATAGTCTTTGCTTGAATATTTTTATTAAATAGTGGGTACTTATTTCCTGGGGTAGTCAATTTCCATTAGGGATAATTTTAATTTTCTTCTTATTATAGAATTCCCTAGCTGACAAGGACCTCAGTGGTCATTTACTCCCAACCCAATTTGAAAAGTAACCTGCCCATCAACTAACAAGTGTGATCATATAGCATTTACTTGAGGGTAAATGCACCAATTGCCTGCTTCCCCTCGCATTATATAAGCTGCCCTGTTGAAGTTTACACCAAGCTTTCCTAGTTCTTTCCTCTGAATTTTAGCTTTCTCAATAACCTTTTAAATATGATGTTCCCCTTGTTTTCTCTCTGATAAAGTAAACATCTCCACTTTCTTTAGTCAAGTTCTTTACGACCTGAGCATGAGGCTCCTCACAATCCTGATCACTTTCCTTAAGACATTCCTTGCTTCATTAATGTCCTTTCTAAAATGTAGAATCTACACCAAACATAATACTACACATGTGTCTGAATAGGCATAGTATGACAGGAGCATCACCTTCTTATTCCTGCATGCTAAAATTCTGTTAATGAAGTGAAAGATCACATTCGCTTTCTTGTTCACTGTTGATTTACATTGAATCCACAGTCCATTAAAACTCCAAATCTTTTCTTTTTCAAATGACTTTCTAGTCCTGCTTTTCCAGTTTTACATTTGTGATTTTTTAAGCCTGAATGTAAGACTGTACATTTATCCCTATTAAATTTCACATTATTCATTTCACCCAGATGTCTAACCTATCACAAGCTTTTTAAATACTGATTTTGTCATTGAGATTGTTTCAGTTTATGGTATCAAACTCGATAAGTATGCAATTTTTTATTTTATCCAAGTTAGTGATTAAAATGTTAGACTATCATCTGTCTACAATTCAGAATCTTTTCTAAAGAATATCACAAAATCTGTCAAATATTGGCTAAGATCTAGGTAAACTACATCTCTCCTGGTCTACCAGATTAATTATTATTAAAAAGGAAAGAAAACAATGTGACCTATTTGGATTTCCACTCTCCTTTACCCATTTCTATTCTATTCTTTCAACTCCACTTCTTGGATTGTGAAACTGAACCAGAGAATTTGAGTGAATTGTTTAAGGTCACACAACCAGTCAATAGAAGAAAAAGGATTCCAACTCAGGCTTCTTGACTCCAGTACTGTGTTTTGTCACCTTAATCCTAATTGGCTTTTTAGAATTATTAGAAACTAGAAAAAAATGGTGTTTTCATTGAAATTCTACTTGTATATAGACTCTACTGTGGGAAAAAAATTGGTACTTTCTACACGAACTCTTTAGCATAATTTGTTCGTGATTATTGTAACAAGGAAAAAATTGATAGAAACTGAGTCATTATATTTATATACACAAGTATGTCAACATAACTGGCCTCTAACAAAACATTTCATCAATGTTAGGAAGTTGTTCAGTTCTAGTAGAATCTGAAAAAAAAAGTTTTAATCAAGTAAAGTAAATGAAATAGTTTGTTAGCCAGTGCATAAGTTTCTCCTCCGCATTTTATCCCCAAGATACTTCGGGATTGGCTAGAAGGTGCAAGTTGATTTATCTAATTGATGGTGACAGATACTCAACAAAGGTGCAGTTTGAATCTTTAGGACAGAAGTTTTTGTAGTTAATTAGCATAAGATGTACATTTTAGAAGAAGAAAATTAGAGGATATTAGTATAATTTTGCCAATCTATAAGTTTTGTTTGTTGATAATTTAGTAGGCTGATGTAAGAAATGTTGGGTTGTTTTCTATTTTTCTTGTATTTGTTTTGTTTTGTTTTCTTTTAAAGTTTGATGTAATGGGGAGAGTATTTGGCAAGAATTAGGGAGATTTAGATTCCAGTCCCAAACCAGTAACTAGCACTGTAACCTTGGTTAATGCACTTCATTGTTCTTTGCCTCCATTAAAAAATTACAAATGATCTTTAACATCCATTCTAGGTCTAAAATTACTATAATACAGTTCCTAAATTCATAAGGAAAAGATTTAAATTCTTGAGGTCAACCGTTGGGCCATTGATATTTAAGCACATATTCATATTCCTCGAGTCATTTTAGGTAGCAACATTTACTACTGCATAATGACTATATTTTGAGTTAGATACACTACATTTCTTATTTGAGCCTATTTAGCTGACTTTATTTTGAATTTGTTGGCATTTACTACTTACAGTGTCACCCAGTTTGCCCAGAATCCTGTCATGCACAACATCTCTGAAAGGAAGTACATACTGTGTTGATTGTAGCTCATCCTGTGATTGAAAACATATATCATTGTATACCATCCCCAGTTCATATGTAAAATGATAATATCCCCAGTTTTCTGCAGTCAAAAGCTTTGAAAAAGCATCTCCCTATAATCAAGCCCCAAAAGCATCCTGTCAGAAAACAGCACCACCAAATTGGTATCTCAACGACACCTGCTGGAAACTCAGTGGGAAAAATAATGTGCTTTTGTGGGATGAGTGCAGCAAAGCATGCTTGCAATTTTAGATTGAATCTGCTATAAGAAAAGAAGAAAAAGAGTGAGCAATGAGAAAGGAAGGAAGGAAGGGACGAAACCAGAGGAGAAAGAGGGGAAGAGGGTAGATAAAGGAGGAAGGAAGAAAGTTGAATGAGAAAGACAGAAGGAAAGAAAGAGAAAAAGTGGAAAGACAAAGAGTAAGAGAGATAGTAATAGAAGTGAAAAATAATATGGCAACTGGTTAATGAGCAAGTATTTATTATGACCTACAGTGTTCTAGGAACTAGGCTAAGTAATAGGTATACAAAGAGAGAAAAGAAACAATCTTTGACGTCAAGGGACTTACATTACATTGGAAAAGACACATATATACATGCATGTTTCTCTGTGTGTGTGTGTATGTATGGATGTATAGGCTAGAGGGTAATAAGCATTTATATAGCTCCTACTGTGTTTCAGGCACTGTGCTAAGCTTTACAAATATTTTCTGATTTGATGCCCACAATAACACTGTATTCTATATACTGTGCCACCTATCTGCCTCAATTGGTATTTATAGGGATCAGGACAGGTCTCATATAAGAAGTGCTACTTGATTTTAACTTTTAGGAAACTAGGAATGCTTTGATGTGATGGTAAGAGGGGAGTGCATTTCAGACATAGGGAAAATATAGTGCAAAGGTACAGAGATTAGAGAGGTATGAGGAAGAGCCAGTGTTTGAATACTATCTTGTGAGGTAAGGAGTAATGTACAAATTTGGAAATGTAACTTGGAACTGGATTGTGAAGTTTCAAATGAGAAATGGAAGCTTGTCTTGGTTCCTATGAATGACAGAGAACCGCTAAACATTTTTGAGTATGTTCTTACCTGTGTTTTTTAAGAATACTACTTTGGACACTGTGTGAAGAACTGGATAGAATTTATACTTGAGGTAGGGACCAATGATGAGTCTACTGTAATAACAGACTGGATGAGAGGACATGAAACTTAACTGGTATGGTGACAACGGGAATACAGAGAAGGAGAAAAGGAAGGAAGGAAGGAAGCAAAGCAGGAAAGAAGGGAAGTAGGGAGGGAAGGAGGAAGTATAGAAAGGGTTAACAATAAAAACAGAAGTTGTTATAGCACATTTCAAAGCAGTCTGATACCATCTGTAATCTTATTAAAACAAAGGAAAAACATGCAAAAATACGAAGTATTAAAGAATGAAAAATGACAGCTAACGATGTCCATGAAATAAAACATAATGGCAAAAACGAAAAATCTTCAAAATAGTGACATATCTAATGATATCTAAAAGTTTACATAAGAAATCTTTGGGCAATGATGATAGCAACCTTAGTGCAATTAATAAAACGCCTTCAAATTAGAAACTGCATGCATACATGTAGTTTTCGGACTGAGCCTTAATCCAAGGCTGCACAAAAGCAGCCTTCTGAATTGGTATTGTCTCAACTTTATCTTCACGGGGTCAGATTAGGTTGGGTTTACAAAAAGGAGATAGCCTTTCCATTGCCAGCAGGGTCCTGAGGACAATGCATTAGAAAACAACCTGGTAAAGGTCAAGCCTGTCATTCACTAAGTGTACCAAAGAGAAATTTTGATTTTTTAAAATAAAAGGTAATTTGATTCATCTATACTGAATGCTACATTAGAAGGTAACCCATTTTGAGCTGATATAAACACAATAGTGTTTCAAGGAACAGTGTACATAAAAACCCTTGAGTCTTGGAGAATATATTGATTTCATCTGAGTTAATAAATGTGTAACAATGAAACACACTAATCAGGGGCCATTGGCAGAAATACCACCCCTCCTCCTGAGTAGGACAATGGGGATAGGACATCTTATCTCTTCAGAGAGCTGAAAATATCAATGATTCTATTTTTGACTTTCTGGGTGATTTCTTTATTCATAGCCACAGAACCCCCAACATTCATTCTACAAAAGGATCGTCCTAGGTCTTTACCTACTGTCAGGGTTCAAATTTTGTCCCAAACAAGGGAAGGCTTTCAATGAGTACAGAGAATGAAGGCAAAAATAAGAATTGGACACCTGCCACTATGGATTCAATTCAAAATAGTAGGGTTGACCGTACACAAAAACTTTACTGCTACACCAGGTCCCAGTGCAACCATAATAGCCAAATTTATTTCCTTTTTTTTTTCTTTTTACTATATGTTGTTTTTTCCTACTGCACAATGCTATAATTTCTTCATCATTTTTATTCAGTTACCACTCAAATGATTTCCTCCCCCTCCATGGTCAGTGAATCAAACTCAGATGCTATTTCTTTGTAATTATTTGTGGTCACTTTTGTTATAAAGTGTGGGTCAATTTGGGGAGAAGAGGGAGTACCCTTCCTGTAAT
Source organism: Potorous gilbertii (assembly GCA_028658325.1). Classification (NCBI taxonomy): domain Eukaryota; kingdom Metazoa; phylum Chordata; class Mammalia; order Diprotodontia; family Potoroidae; genus Potorous; species Potorous gilbertii. Next base: position 84,493,664 of record CM053773.1, on the reverse strand, counting down.
AAAACTTAATAAAGCTCAACAAATTATGTTTTAAACATGCAGGTACTTGTATAATATAGATATGACCTAAAACCTGGAAGCTCCTACAGTCTTTTTTTAGCACAACAATTTTATTCAGTTAGAAATTGTCACCTTGGAAGACAGGAGAAATCCATGCATGAGGGATCAAAGCATTAGGACAGGAGAGAGCCCAGGTATTGATGGCATGTGAACCAGAAAGAAGATAGAAGAATAGTCATAGTCTTTGGAGGAAAAAGGGTGTTGATTTTTTTTGGCTCAAACTATACTTTGGTCAGTGGGAGTCTAAGAGGTTAACATATGAGAGTCAGGCCTACAATATATTTGCTTCTAAAGCCATTAATTCATTTTTTATAGCATATAAATGTAATCCCTTTCCTGAAGCCCATTGGTAAGGGACTCTTTCTCTGATGATAGAGATGCATGTTTGTCCCTGGATAAGTGACAGGTTTGAGTTAGTGAGAGACACAGAGTTTCAGTTCTCAGCCATTCCCCTACTGGGAACACATCATTAGAATGCTCCTGGATTCCAAGTGTAAGAGTGAAGATGGAAGAGATCAATCTTGTTTCAGATGGTGAAGGAAAAGATTCTAGGAAGTCATGAGAGGAGTGGACAGTCCCCATCAAGTAGGCAAACTCCTATTCCCAGTTTGCCATTCTAGAAACTTTGTGCTGTTTCCCCTTGAATGAGATTTAGGACACTGTCTCTTGGTTGAACTAAATTATCTTGCTCCCAATGGGAGAGTACCTTCACTCAATTGTCATCTGTTATACTATATCCTACGTATACATTTTCTGATTCCTATTTTGCTACAATTTGGATTAATGGGATTCTTTGCTATTCTATATGTGTTTTCATTGTGGAATTAATTTTAAGTGAGAAAGGGGCCAAGCCTTGGATATAGAGCTTGTAGTCCCTCTTCTCCCCAAAAGGTCATAACAATTAAAAGTTAGATGGAACTTGATCCAATAATAAGTTAAATAGAACTCAATCATATTCTCTAGATGAACAATATTTAAGAGAGCAGATAGACATACTTCTTTGGAGTCTACCCCCTTTCCCTCTGTGGATAGCAGAGCGGCGACTTCTGGCTTCAACCTTCTTCTTTCCTTCCTGTAGCAGCAAGCATCCTGACACAACCAGAATGACCTGCTGGTACAGGCTCTTAGATCTGCTTTTCTAAGAGGTAAACAACTTTTGAGGGGTCAGCACTCTACTTTAATTACATTCACCAACAGAGAAAATACAAGCAGAGAAATAAGGGCCAACAGATAGGACTTCTAACTGTCTGACCATAAGCAAAACATACATCACAGATCAACAGACAGATCCAACTGTCTGACAATTATATACATACATAGTTACCAAAGAGAGAAGCACCAACATCTGGATTTTCAAAACCAGAGAGGTGGGGTTGGGGGCTCCTTTATGGCTACCCAGAGTCTCATCTGGTCATATCACAGGAACATTCTTCTAAAGAGTAAGCCTCCAAAAGCAAAACTTCACCTCACAGGGTATATATACTTTTCAAACTCACAGTGCACAACCCTGGTGACCCAGTGCCTCATTAATTAACAAAAGGTGTTGACCTCCCTACAAAACAAACCTCCCCTAATCAAGCCTCCCTTAATGGGCTCTACTTGAGGCTGATTAATGGGTGGGGGAAGATCTTTAACTCTAATTAACATTATACTTCCTGGCAGGAATGAGTCTTTTGGAGAATGTGAAGGGATGGGGGAGAGAAGAGATTAGATCTATTTTCTATTCCACCTCCCTTCAAGTCACTCAAGGACAAGCCCCTCACTTTATGTGGATACTCACGATACATATGGGATCACACTATACACATACTTCTACTACACAAGGTTATCTATCCCAGTAGAAATACACATCAGCAATTAACAAGATAAAGAATTTAGGTAAATACTTGTATTCAACTGGAAGTAAGACTCTGATACCCTTCTTCCACCTCATTCCCATCTTTCCTTACATTTTTTTCCTGATATTACCAGAATATTTGTGAATGTTTTTTCCTCAGCAGATGAACAGGATTGAGAAACTGGCCAGATTCATCTTTCTAAGTTGATCCTATCACACTGCAACCTCAGTTTTTCTGTAATCTCTTTTAATTGTACTCCCTGGAATGCTCTCCCCTTCCCACCACTCAATTTTTAGTAAATTCTTTCAAGTCTTTTTTTCACATTCCTTCTTTCTATCTTCTTGTTATCTCAGATACTTGGTTCCATATAGGAGGCACTATATTATTAATGCTACATTTTTTTTTCTTTTGCTTTCCACCCTTTTAGTTCCCACTGTAATATAAGCATCCTGAAGGCAGGGAATGTCTTGCTTGTTTTATTTGTACCTAAAATACTTAGCACAGTGCCTAACACATATAGTTAATAAATATTTTTTTATGCATTCATTTATTCCTTCTTCATACTAGGATGCTCCTTCAAATATGTCCCCCTAAGCACAGAACCAGGAGATATAGAAGGCTACTTACTTGATCATCACTGTCACTTCTCTATACTTCCTCTGCATTATCACTTAGCAACATAAATTCCTTTGAGATTTATTCTGTCTTTATGATATTTCTTTTATTATCTATTCTCTCTCATTTCAATGAGTAATTGGTTCCATCTCTTTCTTATCTAAACTTTACCTTTATACATAGGAACATTAATATGCATAATTATGGCCTCAAATATTTTGGCATTCCGAACTCTCATGAACTTTACTCTATCTCAATCTCTCATAGGGATATCATACCCTAGACCCCTGTGCCTACCTCCATCATTGTGAACTCAGACATTCACCTCTGGTATTAGCAGTGAATGAATACCTATATTACCCATTGACATCATAATCACTTTTTCTTACAACTTTTCCTTGACTTACTCCTCCTAAATAGTTTTTTATCTCATTCTTATCACAACTTCTTGTTCATTCATCTCTCCCTATTCAGCCTACCATCTTTGACTTCTTGGCCTCATTAACCTACCACTAGTTATATCTTGCTAATTATCAACTCTATATTACCTCAACCATCTACATTCAATATCAACATTCTCCCCTCATACCTTCCAAAGTCACAATTTGTGCTGATTATGTCCACTACATATTTTGGTACCCCTTCTCCCTGAGCGTGTTGCTCTGAAACCTCACTAGTTGTGGCTGTCCCTATGGGCCAACAGCATATAAGACAATGCTAAAAGGACACTTGGAGGGATATTGACAGAATGTTTGTGAATGTTTTTCCCTCAGAAGATGAATAGAATTGAGAAACTTGGCAGATCCTGTCCCTTATACTCACTGGTATAAAGTAGAAAAGAGATGTCAAAAACACATAGACCAATGCAACCTGCAACACTATTGAGTGCAAATGTTTAAGGAATCAGATTAAAATGTAATTTGGAAATATTTAACAAAATATAAAAAAATACAATAGAACATAGATAATATTAATGCATAGTTTGCTAAGTCAGTATTTGACTTGCAGAGATCCTTATGTATGATGTAGTGCCCTTCCCCCATTTCTATTTGATTTTGGAGATGATGAGGTTCAGGGGGTCTCCCAGAAATACCAGAGTATCACAGTGTCATATGGAAAGAAGTCACAGTCTCAAACTGTCTTCTAGTCAAGTGGCACAGTTTTATTGTGATGCTTATGAAGTGGGCTAAATTCCTGAGGGAACTTGTAACCTAATGTGTGATACAGGCTAAAGCTTATATAGAAAAAGTTCAGGGAATAATGGGCTACCTATGCTAATTAGGTGGTTGGGGTAGAATCAGGGTGGGATTAAGGAATGGTCAGTTCTTAAAGGAACATGCAATTTTTGTACTTAGTGCACATGTGTTTTATCCAGAGTTCGCTACAAGAGGCCCACAAAGGGGCTACTAAGGAGTGTGTTTTTAGGTCTGCAACATCAGTTAGTCAAATGATGGTCATGGCCACCATGTATGTTTTCAATTAACATCCTGTTAGACAGGATAACCTTGGGAGTGGATTATCTTGACTTCTGGAATGTGTATTGTAACAAAGGGAGTTGGTAAGTGATAGCTCCGTTGATACAAAATAGTCCTGTTTACACAAGGGAAATTCTACAGGGTCAGCATATACCTGTAACAAGGAGAGATATTTTTGTTTCACTGGGGCACAGTCATGAGTTATTGCTAGATATATCATCTTTGGGCTGGGTTCCAAACACCCCATCAACATCATTTTAGTAGAACACAAGTGACTGAGCTGGCTATACTGGCTAGCTTCAGAACAATGAGTAAGGAAGGGTATAAAAAATGATTTGGAGGTGGAATTCAGACAAGAATTTTAGTGTTTAAAAAAATTCACAGTCATTATAGGAGATTAGAATGCTGAAATAGGAAATCAAAAGATAATTAGAGTAATAGGCAAGTTTAGCTTTGAAATACAAAATGAAGCAGGGCAAAGACTAATATAATTTTGTCATGATAAATTTTTGGTCATAGCAAACATTCTTTTTCAACAACCCAAAAGGTAACTCTACACATTGATATCAGTAGATGGCAAATATGGAAATCAGATTGATTATACACTTTTCAGTCAATAGTGGAGAAGCCCAAACAGAAAAAATAAAAGAAGACCTGGAACTGACTGTAGTTATAAACTTCTTATTGCAAAATTCAGACTTAAATTAAAAAAAAATAGGGAAAACCATCAGACCATATAGGTATGACCTAAATAACATCCTTTATGAATATGAAGTAGAGGGAAAGAATAGATTTAAGGGATTAGATCTGGTAGCTAGAGTGACTGAAGAAGTATGACCAGAGGGTCTCAATATTGTATAGGAGACAGCAACAACAACCAAAAAAAAGATTCCAAAGAAAAAGAAGAGCAAGAAGCGGTTATCTGATAAGACTTTACAAATAGCTGAAGAAAGAAGGAAAGGGAAAGGAGAAAGAAAAAGATATATCTAACTGAATGTAGAATTCCAGAGAATAGCAAAGAGAGAGAAGAAGGGTTTCTTAAACGAGCAATGCAAAGAAATAGAAGATAACAATGACATGGAAAAAAGAAGAGAGCTCTTCAAGAAAATTAGAGATATCAAAAATAGGCATGATAAAAGACAAAACTAGTAGGGATTTAACAGAAATAGAAAAGATTCAGAAGAGGTGGCAAGAATACATGAAAGAACTATGCAAGAAAGATCTTAACATCACCCACAACCATGATGGTGTGATTATTGATCTAGAGCCTAGAATCTTGGAGAATGATGTCAAGTGGGCATGAGAAAACATTGCTAACAATAAGACTGGTGGAGGCGTTGGAATTCCAACTGAGTTTTTTCAAATCCTAAAAGATGAGGCTGTCAAAGTGCCACAGTCAATATACTGCTATAGTCAGCAAATCTGGAAAACTCAGCAGTGGCAACTGGATTGGAAAAGATCAATTTATGTCCCAATTCTAAAGAAGGACAATGCTAAAGAATGTTCAGTTGAACAAGTGCGCTCATTTTACACACCAATAAAGTTAAGCATAAAATTCTGCAAGCTAAACTTCAACAATAAATGGACCAAGAATTGCAGAAAGGCTTGACGGGTTTTTGAAGATGAAGAGGAACTAGAGACCAAATTGCCAACATTAGCTGGATTATGGAGAAAGAATGGAAGTTCCAGAAAAAAAACCCAAAAAACCAAAAAAACTAAAAATTGTTTTTGCATGCAACTAGGAAATAAGATGTACAGACAATGGGGTATAGAAATCTATTTTGCCCTACAGGAAAATGGAGGGGAGAGAGATGGAAGAAGCAGGGGGTAATAGAAGGGAGGAGAGACTGGAGGAAGGGGAGGAAGAGGTTGGGGTCCATGCTGTCCTAGGGTGAAGAGTGCGGAGAATGGGGGAGAAAATTTTGAATTCAAATCCTTGTGGAATTGAATGTTGAGAACTGAAAAATAAATTAATTACACATATTTTTGTTTTTTTTTTAAAGAGGGAGAATGATAATATAACACTGCCACTTTAAATCTTTGGCAGTAGACTAACTGGGAGTAGGGAGCTCTGTAATCTGAAGCACTAGGAATACATGACCAGTAGGAGAATTGAGATTTTTGTGATTGTAAATCCAGATATGCTGTGATAACGATGTGTCCTGAAACTAAATTTTAGTGCAATTTGGTATTAAGGGAAATGCCAAAAGAGCATGATCAGAGAAAATATGAATTAAAGAATTCAACCTCTGTAAGTTTGTTGGCTGTGTGATTTTAAGTAACTTTGTCTCTATTTGCCTCAGTTTATTAATTTGTAAAGGGGATAAATATAGTGCCCACTTCCCAGGATTTTTACAAGATTGACATGATGGTGAAGTGCTTGACATAAGATTAAGTATATGTATATGGCAAGCACTATATAAATGTTGATTATTGTTATTTCTTTAATTGAATGTAATTTGTCCTACTGGATAACTGTATTGAGTTTTAGACTTGATTATTATACATGATAAATGAATATGATAAATGAGTAATTTTCTATGTAAGATCATTTGGAATTGCATTTGACTAAGCTGATGTCATCTATTTTAATAAGTTTTGTTTCATGCTTTAAATTCATGATATTATAATGTTTCTAAATTTTCTAGTATTGTAAATTCTGGGAAATCATTGTGTAAGAAATACAGTTAGAAGGATGATGCAATTGTGTCATTGGATATTTTCAAGTTGGATACTTTTGATTTGAATACTGTGAATTATTAATTAGGTTATTAGTCATAATGTTAAAATCTTCAAGCATTTAAAATGTCTATTTCTATTTCATTAAGTACACTAAAACCTTTGTGAGAATCACAAAAAAAATGCGGCAAGTCCTCAAAGAGATGGGAGTACTGGATCACCTTACCTCGTGAGAAAACTGTGTACAAGTCAAGAAGTTAGAACAGAATATGGAACAACTGATTGGTTAAGACTGGGATAGAATTACAAGACTGTATGTTATCACCTTATGTTTAACTTACACGCAGAGGATATCATATGCAATGCTAAGCTGAATAAATCAAAAACTGAAATTAAGGTTGCAGGGAGAAATATTCACTCTAATGGCAGAAAGTGAAGAGGAATTAAGAAGCCTCTTGATGAGGGTGAAAGGAGAAAGTGTAAAGCTCCCTTGAAGCTTAACATAAGAAAACAAAAACAAAAACAACTAAGATATTGTCTATTGGCCCCATTGCTTCCTGGCAACAAGAAATGAAACAATTCTTGGGCTCAAAACCCTTTGTAAATGGCAACTGCAGTCATGAAATTAAAAGATACTTGTTCCTTAAAAGCAAAACTATCGTAAATCTCCATGGAATACTGAAAAGCAGAGACATCAGCTGGCTGACAAAGATCCACATAGTCAAAGTTATTTTTCCCCAACCTCAATGTATGACAGTGAGAGTTGGGCTATAAGAAAATCCAAGTGGCACAGAATCTATGCTTTTCAATTGTGGAGCTATAGAAGACTTGTGAGAGTTCCTTGAGCAACAAGGAGATCAAATCAGTCAATACTTAAAGAAATTAGTTCAGGTCACTCAATAGAATGCCAAATGCTGAAGCTAAAGCTTAAATACTTTGGCCACAAAATGAGAAGATAGACTCTTTGGGAAAGCTCCTGATGTTGGGAAAGATTTAAGGCAAAAGAAAAAGGGGACACTAGACAGTTGGATGGATGGTGTCATGGAAACAATAGATATGAACTTGGATGGACTTCAAGAAATAGTGGAGGATGGAAGGGACTTGACTCGCTACTATGATCCTTGGGGCTACATAGATTCAGACGTGATTAAAAGACTGAACAACTACAACAAAAAGTAACCCTGAGTCATCCCACTTTGTGGGCTAGGAAGAATGGAAAGACTGAAACAGAAGTATCTGAACTGTAAACCCCTAAGTTTTCTTAGAATTTTGCATACTCTCAAGAAGAAATTTAAGCACCTGAACTCCTGAACACTGTTCCTTGAATTCTCCATTTTGACAGTGACCCTATAGACTAGCTTGGGGTTGTATAAATCTGAAGGGAGCCACAGTTGGCTCGTCAGTGGGGCAGTATTTCCTTTTCCATCCCCTGCCCATTTATATTCTATTTTTGTCTCTGGCTCCATTATTAAAGAAACACTTGAGGGCTCCAGAAGGCAAATTGGACAGGGGCTGGACTGGGAGTAAGAAAAACCTGACTTCAGATCTGGTCTCAGATAATTACTAGTTGTGTAACCCTAAGCAAGTCAGTGAACCTCTGTAACTCAGTCTCCTCATTTGTAAAATGGGAATCGTAATAGAACTTACATCCCAGGGTTTTTATTAGGACAAAAAAAATTTAGTAAAGTGTTTTGGCAACTTAAAGCTTCTTGTAAATGCTAGCTAATAAATACTAGTATTATGCCATGTTTGTATGTGACTGAATTGTATTGAAATCCATCAATGAAAAGAAGAATCCGGAATTTTTCCCAGCAAGTTGCAGAATGATCCATAATTGTCTAATAGAATAAATTCACCAATATTATACCCTTAAATCACTGAAATGAGCTATGTCACCAACTGCTATGAAAGACTTAGGAAATAGAGATAACCAGCTCTCTGAGAGTCACAGAGTTTAAATGTTTCCCAGGAGTGGCCTTAGGTGGAGCACATAACCAATGGATAAGCCTTTGTCTGAAAGTGCTTGGTCCCCATTTTTAACAGGCTCAGGCAAGTGGTCCAGCATTGATTCCTCCTGGTTAAATATTACCTCAATTGGGCCTTCATTGCTTTGCTGCAAAACTTTTATTTCCTTATTTGTACTCCTTCTGAGCTACTTTCCTTTCCATCACTCATACTGGCAGGTTAGGTCCCCAGAGGGTAACTGACTATTTCTCTTCTCTGGGTTCTATCATTGAGTAATCCTGAAGGAGTTGGGGATTTCTAATTCTTTTGCTCATGGATCCCCATCTGGTATGCCCCTGATTCATTATCAATTAGCCTGCCAGAGTTAATTAGCTTTTAGAAAGCAATATTTCTAAGGTGGTATAGAAGTAGTTGGTATAAAACCAATTCCCTCAAAACTCTGAGATACACTCTTGCACAAGTACCTACTACTCTCACAAGTCCAGGGAAAAGTGGTCTCAATTTAGAGAACTCACATGGCCAAAGAGTAAAGTCACAGTTTCTGGCATTTGGAAGCCAGTTTTTCCCTTTGTGGAAGCCTCATGAAGTTCTCTGCTTGAATTTGAGTCAGTGCCTTTGTGGGGATTATAGCTGCACTGGTTTCTTCTCCAAAGAGCTCATGCTCCCTTGAAGCTATCTTCCTTTGATGTATTTATGCTTTTCCTTGATTGGCTGACTATTTCAAATGAGAAGTCTGAGTTTTCTGTAGCAATTGAAGTGAAGCTCCCATCTTACACTTCTTTGACTCTCTCACTTTTTTATGTGGCTATTCAAAAGCTTATTTCTCTTTTCAATCCTTCGATGATTCCACAACTCAGTGTCCCACTTAGCAGATGTCCTAGACTCCTACTTTTCTGTGAAATCACAGGCTGAATGCTAAGAAATCCCTCTTCCACTACGCTTACTATTTCAAAATTCTTCATTTGTATTCATCTGGTTCTCCTTTGATCCTATTAAAACTTTAAAAAGGAGATCCATTCTCTTTACCAAAGCAGCACATCTTTTTTTTCCCCATTTTTTTCCCTTCGGAATTGTTCAAGAGATTGTCTTATTTCTCTCATGTCTTCAGGCTCTCCCCATATACTGGCTATTTCAGATACCTAAATGCTGAAGATGGTTTAGCTAGTCCACTCTAAACACAACAACAATAAAAAACCTTCACTTGACCCTCTCTAATCTCAAGCCATCTCAATGTCTTAATCAGTTACTTATATACCAGCTCCTAATCAGTTTCACTGTCATCACTTTAAGCTGACATTTATATATTGTTCACAAGTTTGCAAATTGCTTTACATCTGTTATCACATTTGAGCCTTGCTATTTTAACTCATTAAAGTAAGCACTAAAAATCATTTTGTCCTGATTTTACAAATGGGGTAAATGAGTCTCAGTGAGATTAAGTGACTTGTTGGTTGTCACACAATCATTAAATAACAAAGACAATATTTGAACCCTTTTGTTTTGTCTCAAAGATCCAACACTCTACCCATTATGCATACTGTTCTTCCCTTCTATTTAAACTGATGGTTCCAATAATCTCTAAATGGTTCAATCCAATGAATCTTTTACAGTCTGCCTTCTCCTCATCCTTCAGGTTTTGATATTGCTCCCCACCCTCTCCTGGGTACTTTTTCTTCCACTAGCCAGTGGAGGACATTGCTTTATCTTGGATGGTCTCCTTCCTGCACAGTTATTCTTCCTTAGTTTTCTTTTTCACATCATCCTTGTCTAATCATTTCAGTGTAGGTGCTTCCTAGATCTCTATCTTGTGCTCTCTCCTCTTTTTTTCTCTACACATGGTCTCCTGGAGATATTTTTTTAAATCTCTCATTACCTTATTATCTATTTCTAAATCTCCTTTGACTCCTGAACTTAGTTATGCATCACCAACTACTATTGTATAGTTTCTCCTAGATGTCTCTTAGGTATTTCAAATTCAGAATGCCTAGTACATTTTGGAGGCGTGGAGGAAGGAAGGAGTGTCAGCATCTTTGTTATAGGGAACTACAAGTACAGAAATGATACAAAATTCAGATTACCAAGTTATTTGCATTATATAGTCCTAGAGATTGGTCTTGCACATAGTAGGCATTTCAATTTTGTTGAATTGATGAAGAGGGATGTTACTGAGTGAGGTACCATTGTTCCACTAAACAATCTTCAAATAAAAATCCTTGCTATTGTAACTTTTGGGTCATTTTATTAGACAATTTTGAATATAATACAATTTTCTGGGACAAGGATAATTTCCAAGTGATTTTAACTGAGTTTTACACAATATCTTTAACTTTCCTGAATTATATTAATTATTGAAGGAACCACTGTTCTTTAATTATGTTTCATTGACCTACAGAATAGAAAACAAAAGGTCATAAGTACAGTTCTCCTGCTTCCAGACAGCACAAAATTATTCCACAAAGCTGTGTTTTTTCAGTTAATATTTCTTAGAAAAAATATTTCGTAACTTCCTTAATGACCACTTTTACCTCCCCCACACTCATCTAGGAATGAGAGGATCCAAATGACTTCCTCTTCATACATTTCTTTACTTTGCCTTGAACTAGCATTAGATTTAGTGATGAAGCCAAAATCATTCTCTCCTTTTAAAGAAATTTATCACCACTGTTGACTGCTTTTAATCCCTTTCCTAAATGAATTTTCAGAAATAAAGTGGTTTCTTAATTTATTCGACAATTGTTTTTCTAAACCTTCACATATACATAATATGAAGTAGCAAATTCTCCCATGTTAACATTTCCTAAGCACGCTGGAACCCCCTTATCTGCTTTTCATCAATAGTTATTTTCACAATGTCTTCATTACCTCCCAATTATCCAAGCTTCTTTTCTTATTTTTCTTGTTAAAGACAGGTTTAAAAAAAATAGTCCAGGAGCTTAGCCAGTTTAGAATCATTCTTGATTTTCCCCCTCCTCATTTATTAATATTCTTTTTTCCCCTGGCACATATGTAATGGCCCTGCTTATTTCCTTCAGTTCCTTTGGGTAGAATTAACGCATTCTGCTTTACCATTGCTATTACTTTTTTTCTCTTCAGGCCTTAGCCAGATGTACAATACATTTTTTTCAAGTTATTGCCTACATTAATCGTTTCATTATAAAGTTTTATAACTTCAGACCTTACCACCCTTTGTATGCAAATGTATTTTTTCTCGTATTCCTCTTCTCCTCTCACCCTCCCATACTCCCGGCTAATAAGTCCTTCATGCCCTTTTTCAGAGTTATATGGCAAAGGGTACCTTTAATATTTGTCTAGATATTTATTCATTGTAAACATAGGAGAATGGAATTTTTTACTTTGGTGTCTTCACTCAATAACATGTTCTTGGACCCATACTTTCCTTTTAATTTGAATTATTATTGAGTAATTAATTATAGATTAATTATCAAGTCTGTATTTATCAAAGTACTTATTTGGCCTCCATAGTTCTGATGAAAAGCTTGCTGCGTAAGAGAATGGGCAGAATTTCATTCTCTTATCTGAACAGGAGACGTTCCCTAAGTCATGATATTCCCTAAGTAACACTTCTTTCTCTTCCCAATCATCTGATAAACGTAAACAATACTGTTGTCCTTCGCTACCCTAAAGATCACTCAAACATACAACCTCTGTTAGATGTCCCAAAATCCCACCTCTGTTGTGCTTTATCTTTCTATTATCAGTGGCATTGCTTAGCGTTGTCCTATACGTAACTGGTCCAGACTCCAGCAGGTGCTCCTAAATGGTAAGTGTCCTGTTCTGTCTATCTATTGGTTAATCAAGTCTAACTTTGGCTACCTTCAATTCATTTCTGTGGACTCTACATTCCTGTAGTCCTGCTAGGATCCAATGAATCCTGTTTTAATTCTTATGTTGAACCACCCTCATTCTTCTCTATTCTGACTCCCTTTGTATACTTAGGACAGTTTGTAATTATACATTCTAAAAACAAATCTAACAAAATTATCACAAATACTAAGAGGCTGTTTACTTTACACTCTTGTACATGAGCTAGACCTTACCAAGGTTCAACTCATGCCATTCTCACACTTAGTTCCTCAGCTGGTAGAAGTCACTATCATTTAATGTGTTGGCTGACATAACAGTTCTCTACCTTTTATCGAATACAGTATAATTTTTAATAAATACAATGAGGGAACCCTATCCTGTGGGATACCTGAGTCAATTGTGCTACCATGTGGGCAATAATATTCCTTCATCCACAAAATTCCTAATAATAGTTCTCAGCATGTTAATTCAGCTCCTTACAATTTTAAAGTTGGCAAAATCCTTTGAATTTTTGATAGGTCCCATACCCAGGAAATGATGGTAAGTCAGGCTACAAGAAAAATATCCCTTAAAGGTTATTCTTAGCAATACTTCCATTTTTTACATCACAATATTGTTTATTATGTGATGTTTTACAATACAAGCAAAAATACAGAAATGCAACATATGAAAACAGCTAAATGCAGAATGGTGAGTTTTTTTTCTAGGTCAAGATTTCCATTTCTAGCAAAATAAAGAAGAGATTGCACACAGATCAAAACAAGTTGGTAGCTAACTCCACATTTTTGCCAAAAATGACCTATTCATCCATTTTTTCCTGCTAATTATCATAAAGTGTAAAAAGTGAGTTAAAGGAAAATTTTACTTACTGATTCATATGAACGATTCTATATTCTATTTTAGCAATATATGGAAAATATCTAAATTTAAATGTTATTACAAAAATGAAGCTGTGTATGAAAGTCTTCTGGCTAAAGAAGACATTAAATTGCAAAGAGTATATATTTTAACAATCCAAAACAAGAAAAGGTTGTTATAAAAAGTTTTAGGTGCTCTGGAAGCTTGCAAGTTTCTTTTCTTTCTGTGATCATTTTTAAACAATTGAAGCGTCAAAAAAGAAGATCAGTTGTGTTAGACTAGGTCACATTGTCATCTGCTGAGAATTTTGAGAGACAGACAGACAGAGAGAGAGAGAGAGAGAGAGAGAGAGAAAGAGAGAGAGAGATAGTATTTTGTATTAGAGTATGAGTAATTTCTCCCCCATGCAAACCTTCCAGAATCCTTTTATTTCAGAATATCCTGTAAACACTCAAACTACAAGAACATGATTGTACAACAGTAAAAAATTCTCTTGAATTAAAATGAAGACATCTATATATTAAAAAAAAGAAAAATCGGAAAGTATTTAGAGATGTTTTCTTCTAAGTATGTGACACACTATGCAATTCAAGGCATCTTAATCTCCATCAACTGGATCATGCTGTTAAATTCATCATTATGGATACAAATGGTGCAAAATTGATCAAATGGATCCAACAAACACTGACATCCAGGCTGGCATATTGGCAACTAATACGTAATTGATGGTCACTAATGGGTTTAAAAGATCTTTCCCTCTTGTTCTTTTCCAAAGTTCTGGAAGAGTTCTGTTCCTCCAAGATGCACTGCTTAGTTTCCCAGTTGGCCTTGTCATCCTCAAACTGATGCCATTTTTCCTCTAATTCCTTGTACAGTGCCTCTAAATTCTTTTTCATTTGCTCATGGTACAACTTCATAGTCTTTCAGCTTCTCCACCTTCTTTTTGACCTTCATTTTCAACATTTACTCCATTTCCTTCTCCATTTCCTTCATTTTAGCAACATGTTCCCTTCTCTCTTCCTCCATTTGGGTCAGGGGGCTCTTGATCAACCGTCCTCTGTTCTTGTTGTTCATGCGTGGCCACCAGCTTGGGACTCTTGTAATTCTCATGGTGCATGTTGTTAGTCACGTCCTTCAGGTCCTGCATGTTGGTTCTTATCAACATGTTTCTTAGAATTGTGAAACCACTATGATCGCCACTTTCAATTTCTGTAGCACCCCAAGGATACTGCCTTCCTTGGACCCTTGGGTCTTTTATCTCAATGATAGTATTACTACCAATCATAGCAAGAGGAAAATGGTCTGTTATCTTTTTAATAAGCTTATTTTCTTCTTCATCTGTTTCTGGACATTCATATATTTTAATTTTATGCTCCTGAATTTCTTTCACTATATGCTTTTTAAAGCTGCTAGCACTTTTCAGGGGTCAGTGTGTCTGCTTTGGTGATGAGGGGGGTAATGTTCACCTTTGCATGCAAGCGCTTCATAAACATGATGTCCAATGGCTTGAGGCGATGTGCAGAAGAATTATATACAACACTGTACCCTGTTGTCTGGAATTTGTTGTCTGTTCTCCTGAGATTTTGTGTTCAGAGAATCCTCAAATCTACTATCAATGTAGTCAATAACAAGCTTCCAACAATTGCTATTATCCACTGCATCGCCAAATCCAGGAGTATCTACTATCTTGAACAGTAACTGAACAACTCCATCTTTGATTAAAACATTGGTTTGTTCCACCTGTTCACTCTTTTAAACTCTATGTGAGGTGTCTGGGTACTCTGAAGAATACAATTCTGTTAGGAATTATGAGTTGATTAATGTCGACTTCCCCAATCCAGATTCTCCTACAACTATAAGTGTAAGCTCAAACCCAGTCTTCAAAGATTTTCTGTATACTTGATTTGGGAGATTTGTACATGCCAGGTAGCCTTCAAAATTCTTCTGTTGAGCTACTAAGGCACCACCAAAACCTCCATATCTCTCCTCAGTCACTTGCCCACTGACTGACATTCCTTCTTCAGGCAAGGCCGTCCACCCATGTGCTGATTCTCAATACTTCAATTTTAAATACAGATATAATCAAAAGTCAGAAAACCACATGATCACATCAGAACCTACCTAGGTCTTACTCATCTCTATTTAATATTCTGGCCAGAATAACATAACATATGTAGATATGTTACTCCTTTCTTTTTTCTACCCCAAAATTCATATCTCTGGCTATGTCCAGAGATAACTTTGAAGAAGGCAAATTTAAACTATCATCTTTCCAGCAGCAATAGCTAGTTAAGAAAACAGATCCCTGCAAGCTAAGTGTCTGATCAGAACTAGGGAGAAAGGAGGGAAAATATGTCAGTAAAGGGGGAAAGTTGAAGAGGAACTGCTCTTGGACTTGGCTATCATCCAGAAGAAAACATATACTTACTAATGTGGCAGTGTGGAGACAATAGGGCGATTTTCTTTTTCCAATTTCCACTCTTGCTACATAAATCTAGGGACAGAATATTGAAGACATACCTCTGTAGGCCAATATTTGCCTACACTTCCTTCTACTCTATTTCCCTCTTTTTAGAAGGGAGAAAACTTGGTTCATTATCTGACTACAATCTCATTTTCACATCCCTCCAAAACAAATAATCTTGTTTGCATTAGAAAATAGGATGGAGTGGTTGGGGAAATTATGGACTTAGGTTCATCTGACCTCATTTATTCAGATCATGTAACATATTTAATGAAGAAAATTTAACTTGATAGCTAACCCTTTACCCCATGTTGAGCCAAACCAAGATGAGCACTGTATATAAGTTGCTATCTACCCTAATAGTATTTTAGTAATTCTTCCTGTTAATTAACTTGTTCATTAACTCATTAACTACATGAAAGTTCTCAAGGCTTCTGAGTTGAATAAATAGGAAAAGTCTAGGTTCAGTTTTTGGTTTATGCAGTTAGAAATAAAGCAGAATAGACACTAAAATGTTTTCATACACACTTTCAATTTGATGGAGAAAATCCTTAAGCAATTAAAAAAATAAAATAAAAATTAATACCTGCCCCAATGGAAACTACCTCACAGAGAAGACCTTTATATGCAGTTACTCAAATTTCTATCCTCCTCATCTAGAAGGTTCACTGAGGAGATTTTGTTTGTTCTGTGATTTTTTTCCCTCTTTTTCTTTTTTCTCTTTCCTCAGAATATCTCTGAAGAAATCAAAGCAGGAAATTACTTCGCCTTGTCAATTGATTGTAGAGTGAAGACACTGTGATGGCTGGAGATCTGTATCCACAGGCCAAGTGGATTGAAAGGCGGTACAATGGGACCTCTCCCTTACCAACTTGTGCCGCTGACCTTCTCAACCTTGACCTAGAAGCCAGGTTCCATCTCAGGAAAAGTGAGATAAAGTGTATAAAGCAGGTGTACTGATCAGAGGAAGGGCTTCAGACCTATGTGATCACTGCCTCCATTTCACTGAAGATCTCATTTTGAGCCTCAAGCCCCACCTTAGGAAGGCCTTCTGTGCATCTGTATGAATCAGTATTTCTCATGACTAGCAATGCTGAGCTGGTGGAATTTTGTTTTGTTTTTTGACTAGAAAGTGCTTCTCCCCAGGGACTTGGAGAACCTTGCCTCAGAAAAGGTCAAACAGCTTGCTCTGTGTCAACCACATAAAATAAACAAAAAGTAAGACACTGATGATGCTTGTTGCTTCCCTTCTGGGTTTCTTGTTCTGTTTTCTGGTCCATCTGTGGTATTTTTTTTTTCAAAATGACATCTTTCCTTTGCCTTTGAGTGAAGATCAAGAGTAAGTGGGTGGCATTTTAGAGTATATTCACAAGGGTCAAAATGTCATAATTCCTCAGCAAGGATCATAATTGGCATACCTATGTCAATATCTTAACAATTCCAGATATTTCAGCATTAGAATGAATTGATCTTGCAAGTTTGGGTCACTTATCAGCAATTAAAATCTTGGGTACAAGGTCTCTGGAAACATCACTTATACTTAATAAAAAGAAATGGTAGAAATCCTTGCAAATTCAGAAATAGCGAGAGCAGGAAGCAACTGTTTCAATTTCAGAGAGCCTAATTCATGTTAGTTATATTTAATAGCAATAGGGGATGGACTTCATATTTTATTGGTATGGGAAATTCCTGGCTGAGAAAATTCCATATCCCAATGCAGAGCAGCATATGTCTTGGAGAATTGACTAGAGCAATGGTGTCAAACTCAAACAGAATGGTCTTTGAGGAGGGAACAAGGGAAGCACTAAATTATACATAAAGATCTTTGCTGGTGGCACAATGATATAGAAAACCACATTAACATTATGTTCTATTGTATTTTTATTTATTTTGTTAAATATTTTCCCAATTACATTTTAATCTATTTGGGCTATGTGTGGAAGTGTGGACCGTGAGGTTGATGGCTCTGAGTGGGAACAAAGAAAGGTTAAGTGACTTCATAAAGCTTAGATAACCAACATGTATCAGGTATGGGATTTGAGCCAAGATCTTCCTGGCTCTGAGGCTGACTGGGGATCCTCTACATTATGCTGCTTCTCTCATAGTAAACATGTATTAATCTCCACTGTATAGGACATTGTATTCAGTATTAGAATACAGAGAGCTATGTGGTACGTGATATTCCTCATACTCTGTAAAAACTTATTGTCTGATTGGGGAGACAGAACATAGACATAAAATCCCACTTGACTGGGTGATGCATTCCATGTCTGAATTTCATTAATATAGGGAAATCAATGTGGATGCTTTGTTCACCAAGCAGATGAGCAGCTCTGCCATTATTTAAAGTCTCAGATAGTTGCTTGGAATACGGAAAGGTAAAGGAAGTTGCCTGTGATCACAGTACTACCTGATCGCAGGTCTACCTGATCTGTCAATATGCCAGATTACCTGTCTCATAAAATATTTTGTGATGATAGGAATAAACATCTTTTGTTAAATTATTGTCAAAGGTAATAATGCCATAACTGTTTTATTCATTCCTCACGTGACTCTAGTGACTGTTCTCAACCTTTACATCTCTCCTCAAGGCCTCAACTTTAACCCTATTTTACTTAAAAATCTCAGGCTGCCCAAACTGATCATCTCTACTGCCAATTCAAAATGTTTCTATGTCCCCTCCTATGCTTCTTGTGATTTCTCTTATTCTTTCCCTCTAGATCAGAGTATGAGGAGTCTTTTATCCTTTTCTCGGCTAGTCCCCACACCCACACCCACCTTAATCCTATTTGATCCCATCTTCTCAAGGACTCTGCTCTATCTAAATCAAACAATTAGGTAGTATTTTAAATCTGGGAAATATTTTTTCCCTATATTGTGTTATTTTTGCCCTCACCTCAACTCTACATGTTGAGTATTTAAGTGTTCTTATCCCATGATCTTGATGAGGAAAGTGAAGTATAGAGTGATGAAGTAGTTTGCATATGGTCAGACAATTACTAATTTTCAGAAGCAATTCTCAGAAATGCTTTAATAGAGGTTCAGTAATTTATGTACTCTGTCATGCTACCCTGATGACCATTCCCCTCTTACGTTCAATCTATTCTTATTCTGATATAGTGGAAAGACCATTGGATTTGGAGTCAGGAGACTTAGGTACTGTCCAAACTCTGTTATTTCCTGCTTATTTGACCTTGGACAGGTTGACTTCTCAATGGATCCTTATTTCCTCATCTGTAAAGTAAGCAACTTCAACTATGTGACCTTGAGGGTCATTTCTATTGCTTAAACTATAATTCTGTGATATTATGATCTCATTGGCTCCTTTCCCTCTCTAGAAATAAAAAAATAAAATAAAATCTTACTCTTATAAGCAAAGTTAGAAGAAATGCAGGTTAGAGTTATTTTTTTTGGAGAATAACCAGGGAAACTTTATCCAGAATCAAAGAATATCAGAGTTGAAAGGAGCTTCTCAAATCTCATCTAGTCCCACAAAGCCTCTCAAATCTCATCCAGTCCCATATAAGTGATACCTTCTATCCAGTAAATTTTCATCCATTTTCCTCTTGAAAACTTTACTGAAGGAGAAACTAAGAGGTTGTGTTGTTTTTACTTCAGAACAGTTCTGCTTGCTAGGAAATTATTCTTTATGAAGCAAGTATACACTAATGGGGGTATAGTTCACTCTTTCTTTGCCCCTCTTTCCATTAATTTCTCATACTGGTCATCAATGGGACAAAGATGGAAGACACAGCCACAGAGATGAGGAGTTGTGTGGAAAGACAAAGTAACAGTAAGTCTGAGGAAAGGAAGGGAAAGGAACTACTGCCAAACATCAGACCCTCCCAGATCATCAAGAGACTTAAGACTTGAGTCTGTGGCCTCCAGAGAGAATGAAGCAAGAAGCAGATGAGAAACTGAACTGGTCTTGGGACTAACAACAGCAAAAGGGAAGGACATCACCAAATGGTATGATGAAGTTGTTTCTTTTTTAGTTGAAATACCAGGCAGGAAAATAGAGTTTAGCAGGAAGGGTATCTTATTCTTTACAATAAGTTTCTGTGTTTGTTCTCTCATATAAACCTATGATGTTTAATGTACATTCACTTTGTATCCCACTTCTGACACTAATTAACGTTTTTTCTTATTTTAATAAATTTATTTATTTAACTTTTTACATTCATTTTCACAAAATTTTGGGTTCCAAATTTTCTCCCCATTTGTCCCCTCCCCCACCCCAATACACCCATCATTCTAATTTCCCCTATCACCAATCTGCCCTCTCTTC
>CM053773.1:84436009-84473097 GCA_028658325.1 Potorous gilbertii | reverse complement strand
AGAACTATTTTCTTCAGTGAGCTTTTGAATCTCTTTTTCCATTTAGCTAATTCTGCTTTTGAAAGCATTCTTCTCCTCATTGGCTTTTTGAACCTCTTTTGCCAATTGAGTTAGCCTATTTTTCAAGGTGTTATTTTCTTCAGCATTTTTTGGGGGTCTCCTTTCTCAAGGTGTTGACCCATTTTTCATGCTTTTCTTGCATCTCTCTCATTTCTTTTCCCAGTTTTTCCTCCACCTGTCTAACTTGATTTTCAAAATCCTTTTTGAGCTCTTCCATGGCCTGAGCCCACTGAATATCTATTTAGGATGTTTGGGATACAGAGGCCTTGACTCCTATGTCTTTACCTGATGGTAAGCATTGGTCTTCTTCGTCAGAGAGGAATGGTGGAAACATCTGTTCCCCAAGAAATTAACCTTTTATGGTGTTATTTTTTTCCCCCTTTTCTGGGCATTTTCCCAGCCAGTTCCTTGACTTCTGAGATTCCTTTCCACATCCACCTGGCCTCCAGATCCACCCAGCTAGTGCTTGGGGTCTGAGATTCAAATGTTTCTTCCCAGCCTCAGCGCTTTCAGCGGGGGCGGGGATGCTATTCAATGGAAGATTAAATTCAGCTGCTCAGATTGGAACAGGGCCACCACACGGGGCTAAGTTCCCCCAGGGGGTTTATGAGGAGACCTTCAACAATGGATCTGAGCTCCTGCATGCTTTGGGAGCCCCTGTCCCCTGCTGCCTCCTGGGGGGGCCCAAGTTATGGAGACACCCTGCTCCCCTCTCAGCCAGCCAGATAGGGTCTCTCACTGAACTTTGTGCCTGTGGGTGAAGGGAACTGCGCAGCTGCTGGAGATTCTGTCCCTGAAGCCTGCTCGGATCTGCTCCTCTCAGGGCTGTGTGGCCAGGGCAGGGCTGGGTTCTGCTCTGGGTCCAGTGCATGACAGACCTTTGGTGTCTGTTTTTCTGATCTCTCTGGAACAGAAATCCCCTCCACTCCATTGTTCTGTGGCTTTTGCTGCTCCAGAATTTGTTGGGAGTTCTTCTTCACATGAATTTTATAGGCTGTGGGTTTGGAGCTAGCATATATGTGTCTTTCTACTCTGCCATCTTGACTCCTCGACACCCATTAATGTTAAAATAATTTTTACTGAGTCAGTCTCTAACTTGAGAATGCTAGGTGCCCCAAAAAGCAGGTTCAAGACTGAATTTTCAGTAGCCAAGTATTTAATTAATCAGTTTCAGAGTGAAGAATGTTCTCTTAACTGAAGTGAAGGCACAGGTTATATGCTTAAATCACAACTAGGGAAGAGGAGAGGAAGGTGGATTACAAACCATCATTTAGTGGTTTCCCACAAGAAACCTGTAAGTCCTGAAATGCCACAATTATGGAATCAAGTCTTTAGGTGGTATGACCACATCCCCTTAAGTAGAGAAACAAAGTTCTACAGTCTTTGATTTGCTTCACTTCAGGTATGCAAGCAGAGGGATGCCAGTGATTGTGAGCCTTATCTAGGTTTGATTAATAAAAGGCAATTCTGCAAAATCTAATATATTACTATATTCATTACACATATTATATTGGTTATCTTAAAAATTATAAGTTCTTTTTCAGTCTTATGATTGTAGCAGAACTTAATTTTTAAAGGACATGAGTCAAGTAAAGATGTTCCTAAGGTTTTCTAGGTTCACAGAAAAACAAGAAGATGATATTGTTATTATTATAGAAATGTGAACACAATTGAACTTAGCCAGTTATGTCAATGGTAAAGATCTCTTCCTTCAAGACACAACTGAAGCACCAACTTCTGTAAGCGACCTTTTCAGATCTCCTCAACTACTACTTGTGCCCTTCCTCTGATGCTATCTTGTATTTAATTATTTTGCATGTATTTTTATTTATGTTGTTTATATTTATTCTGTATATCCTTAGACATGCAAAAATGTAGCCTTGTTGTTTCCCTCATTAGAATTTAAGCTTCTTGAGAGTAGGGATAATTTCATTCCCCACACCTAACATAGTGTCTAGCAAGTACTAGTTGCTTAATAAAACGATCTTTGATTCGTTGATTGAAACACGGGTCAGACTTACACAGAGATTAAATCTTCCTCTGCAACTTTTAACAATTAGTCCTATTTCTACCCTTCTGGCCAAGCAGAACATGTCTAAAATGCTGTTCATATAATAGCCCTTTAAAATACTTGGAGAGCTTTCCTAGTCTTTTAGATCTCCCCTTCTTCACACTAAGTATTTCTAGGTCCATACTTCATATGGCAAAGTCTCCAGTGCCCCTATCATTAAGATTCTTTCACTTCAGCTTGTTGATTTTCTTCTTAATTTGTAGCACCCAAAACTAAACCTAATTATCCCCATGTGGTTAATTCAAAGCAGAACACTGCAGGATATCCCCCTTCCTTATTTTGAATACTACATCTCACTTAATGCACCTTCGTTCACATGAACTTTAGTTTCTACTAAATGTGACACAATCAACTCATTTTTAACCTTAGGTGGAGTGAGATAAAGCTCTACAGGACACAACTGGGACAAATTGTGGGCTGATTACATCAAAACTTTCATTGTAGAATGTAGTGAAAGGATAATGTAGAGGAAAGCAGAGGGTTAAGTAATGTGTCTTAAAATGTTTACAAAAGACATAGAGTGATTCAACAAGACTAAAAAATTGGTCAAAATTATAGGAGAAAAATATAGCAAAGTGCCAAAGAAATCAAGAAAAAAAGGGCTTCATTAAAGAGAAGTTGTTGACAGCTGTACATTTTTCATACTCATCAAGAAAAATTAGGATTGCTATTATATATTTGCATCTTATTGAATGCAGAAGGGAGAGAGAATTTAGAACTTTAAATTAAAAAAAAAGAATGTTCAAAATAAAAATTACAATTGACAAAGATCATTTGACTTAATAACTAAGAAGTTATTAGTGGCCTTTGAAGCAATTGTTTATGTAGAGTGGTGGGTGTAGAAGTTAGACAGAATGAGGGCAATTTTTGATAATGAGTTCTTAGAAAATGCTAAATATATATATATATATATATATATATATATATATATATATACATATATGTGTGTGTGTGTTTACATATGCATATACAAGATTATTCTTTCTTTCCAAATGTGTTTTCAGTGAAAGGACAAAATAGTAAACATGGAATTCCAAGAAAAGATTTTTAAGGGTTAGTGTTAGAACTATGTTTGCTGGTATAAACACAGAAAGATAATGAAGGATAGAATTTGAAAGGGAGGAGAAGAAGAAGAAGAAGAAGGAGGAGGAGGAGGAGGAGGAGAAGGAAGAGAAGGAGGAGAAGAAGAAGAAGAAGAAGACGAAGAAGAAGAAGGAGGAGGAGGAAGAGGAGGAGGAGAAAGACAAGGAGGAATTAATAAAGGAATCAAGAGCAGAGACTAGAATGAATAGCCTTGGTACATCTTTTGCTCTTTATTGTTAGCAGCATTATAAACAAAAATTTTGGGGTAAATCATACTGGATAAATAGAAAATGAAGAAATTTGAATGATTCTTTACTCTTCAAGCCTCCTTATTTCCCACTTAACTCCTATGTAAAGAAAGCTTTGACAAGTGTTGAGTGTATAGGGAGTCAAGTGAAATTACAATGGGCTTAACAAGTATTGAAGTTCACAATAAAAATGAACGAAGTTTCTAAGTGCAAAAAAGGAGCAAAAGAAGTAAAATGTATAAATATGGGGCCCAGAGACATACTCCTCTGAATTTAAGGTTTTGGTGATAAAGTAGATCTTAATACAAAATATGGTCTAATCACTAGGGGATTAAAATAGAACAAACAAGAAAGCTGTTAGAGGTGAGAAAGATCAAGGTGTTAGATGAGTCATCCAAATGAATGTTGATTTCTCTGATGATGAATATAGAAAATAAGGTATAGCAGAAAAAATTAAACTGTTTCCTAAATTAATTCCCCCAGATGGAACTGTTCATTGAAGAATAGAGATCATTACATGCAAAGAATTATTATATTATTATGTATTATATTATATTACATTATGTTACATCACGTTACATTGTTATGTTTTACATTACATTATGTTATGTTGTTACATTATATTATGTTATGTTATATTGCTCGGGGCTATTCCCCGGGCCTTTGCCTGCACACTAGGCCAGGTGGTAGATACACTGGGCTCCAACCCCTCGGGGCCTCTACCCTTTGGGGCCTCTACCCCAGATACACGGGCCTCCACCCTTCGGGGTCTCTACCCCAGATACACGGGCCTCCGCCCTTCGGGGCCTCTACCCCAGATACACGGGCCTCCGCCCTTCGGGGCCTCTACCCCAGATACACGGGCCTCCGCCCTTCGGGGCCTCTACCCCAGATACACGGGCCTCCGCCCTTCGGGGTCTCTACCCCAGATACACGGGCCTCTACCCTTCGGGGTCTCTACCCCAGATACACGGGCCTCTACCCTTCGGGGTCTCTACCCCAGATACACAGGCCTGGTCTCTTACCCTTTCCCAGGTCTTTGGATGTCTCCGACCCCTACCACACTGCAGCACGTGATAGGGCTATCCCCTCCTCCACGGAGGGGAAATGATTACACAGTTCACCCGAGATGGTCAGTGCACTTCACTTTATTAATGGCATCTCTTCTCTCTTGATCCCTCCCCAACAGCCCCTTATATCCCCAGTCAGAGCCCCTCCCATGTTCCTCCCTGAGGGCAGAGCCATCTCCCTGAGGGGGGAGTCAGTTTCCAGAGGGCAGTCCAGAGCTTGGCCCCTAACATTATATGTTCTGTTCTGTTCTATGTTATGTTATATTATGTTATATTGCATCACATCACATTACATCGTATCAGATAGCATCATATTGTACTACATATGTCACATGGTGTCACATGGTGTCACATTGTGTTTGTATTACATTGTGTTACATTGTATTACATTATGTTACATTATATTGCATTATATTATGTTATATTACATTGCATTACATGATATTACATTACATTATATATCATTATATTATATTGTAAGCAGCTGCAGAGTAAGAAAATTGATGTTACTTTCTGAAGTAAGAGTACAAATGATAAGTGGCTCTAAAGTGTTTAAAAAGATACCAGAATCCCAGGATAAGCAACTTAAGGTTTAGAAATATGGAAACATTACATTACTAACACTCTATTAATGCCATGTTTCCCAGCTGAGGATAGAACACTGAGCCTGGAGTCAAGTAAACCTGAGTTCAACTTCAGACACTACAAATTGTACATTTCTGAGCAATTTCTCCTTCAGCTTTCTACTATAAAATTGATAATAGTACCTATTTCATAGGGCCATCATGAGGATAAAAATGAACTAACACTTGTAAAGTACTTGTATTTGTCCTTCGTTGCCAAAGACCTTGCCATCAGAGAAATAATGACATGACTTGCACTGGACTTTGTTTTGAGTGAGGGAGGGCTGTGCAGGTCACCAACTTCACTTCTCCAGAGCCATCTGAATTCAGTGACCAGATATTCATCAGGATGACTGGAGATGACCCAGAATCTTGAAGCACTATAAATGCATGCATATTAGTATATGTCTATATGTACATGCGTATATATACATGTGAATATACATATATATTTACTGAACCTGAACTTGATATATGTGGGGAGATACTGGTGAAAAAAAACCCTCTACCAATGCAAATCAGCACCTCCTCCATAAAATATAGTCTTAGACAGATACCTTGGGTTCAAAGATTAAGTGATTTATCTAAGATGATACATCTGGAATGTGATAGAGATGGGACTTGAAGCAGGGTCTTCTCGACTCTGAACCAACTCTCCATTCATTAGGCCATGTTGGTTTCTTCTTAGGCAATAGAAAGATGCATAGCTATCTGAGGGTTTTGTAATCTACTTGGTAAATCCATACTACAATGTAAAAATAAACAATAAAATAACATATAATGAGTTAATATATTGTGCTGTGCAATTTATATGTGCTGAGGAATGGAGGTGGGACCTGTGCCAGCTTTTGAAAAATAAGCAGGCTTGGGACCAATGAATGAGAAAGGAAGGCATTCTAGGAAAATGGAATAATACAAACAAAGGTAAAGCAATAGGAAGAAACATGGTGTGTTCATAGGATTATGAAGAAATTGGCCTGACTAAACTAAAAGGTTCATGTTGGAAAGTATAGGGTTAATATAGATAGGCCAGATTGAAGTCTTGACAGTCATGCAGAAGAATTAAGATTTGGTAAGGTAGGGCATACATTCAATCAATCAACAAGAATTTATTAAGTTCTGACAGAAGAGGCTGAGTTCTGCTCATCAACAATGAGAACCTTGCCAAAATCTAAATTTGCCCAGTGACAGGGGGGTTCTATCTGTTGACAAGAAAATCTGGCTATTTTCTGTATATGTGACTAATCCCTGTGGTTTGTGCCCATATCCTTGAATGCTGCAAGTTAAGGTCCTTGATTTGTGATCACATCCCAAAACTGTTTTGTAAAGTACACAACACAGCTGCTCTCCCTTTTCTGACATCCTTCCCTGTGAATATTAACTGTCCACGTAGGAGCATACTCATATGCCTAGTTGAGTGCCCCAAACTTGTGCATGAAAGCAAGCCCCCCTCAAACTTCTAGTCCTTCTTCCAGAGCTAGCTCAATGCTTTTGTATCAATAAAGTCCACTCGACTAGAAGAACCTTTGCCCCTTGAATTCTTTCTAGATAAACTGACTCTGAACCTCATCTACTTGTCATTATTATATATACTAGAATTTTTTCTACATAAATTGCCATTGAAAGTTTCTTTAGCCATTAAATGGATATAGAAAAACCATCTCTTCCCAAGTGGCTCATAGTCTAATGAAAGAGAAAATATGTAGTACTTTAACACTACACTAAGATTTTTGGGAAACTCTCTATATATGAACACACACATATACATATATGTATATATATATATATATACACACACACACATATATGGATATGCATGTATGTACACACACATATATATGTGTGCATGTACATAAAATCATATATTAGAATCTGAGAGACCAACTAGAAAACTATTGAAGTACTATAGTCATGCATGACATGATGAAGATATGAGTTAGGATAGAAAGTACAAAATTACATGATTTAGTGTAATACAGCCTTTTTTCCCTATTTTTTTTTGTTGTTTTGTTTTGTTTTACCATTAATCAGCCACATTACCCTTTCTCTAAAAGAAAGTATTTCTAAGTATACATGTTTTCAGAGCTGTATTATATTATGGATTGTAGTATGCCATTATATTACAGTGAGAGACAACATGGATAGTGGATAGAGACCTAAACTTAGAGCTAAAAGGACCCAATTTCAAATTCATTTTATTTTTTAACCCATACTGACTGTGTGACTTTGAGGGGAAGAGATATCAGTTACCTTTTCAATACTCTTGAGTAGAGGTATCAAACATTCTGAAATAGCATCATAGTCCACAACACTCCTAAGTATGGCCTGAAGGCAGAAATGTAATTGGGAAATACTTAATAAAATAAATGAAAGTTCAATAGAACATAAAAAATATTAATATGTGGCTTTCTGAATCAATATAAAGCCCACATGTATCAATGTATCCTTATTTGGAGTTTAGAGGGGTCTATTTCTTTCTGAGTTTGACACACCTGCTCTAGGCAACTTTGCACTACTGTGTTTCAGGTAAGGTGCCGAAATAGTGTGAGCTTTCACACTGGGGATATCATTATACTAATGGAATCAAGGTCTAATTCCTACCCCTATTACAGTGTTGCCTATTGTCAACAGTTTCACAACCCTTGAGGGAGTGCTGTTATCAGAAAGCAAAACTTGTGAAAATTTGACAAGAAAAATGGTATTGTAAGAGCCTAGCATCTTAAATTTGGATCTGGGAAAGATATTAGAAACCAACTAGTTCCAAGACCTCATTTTACAGATAAAGAAACAAGTCCCAGAGAAGTGGTGCATCTTCTCTAAAGTCACCAAGAGAAAGAAACAGAGGCTTGTTCCATTTAACCTCTCAGAGAAGAAGTAAAAGCATTGGTTGGAAACTTCAGGGATGCCAATTTAGAATAAAGGTCAGGAAGAAATTCCTAACAATTAGAATTGTTAAAAATAAAATACAACAGCCTGCATTTCATGGGGTTGTTACAAAGCCTGAATGATGACTTAATTAGGGATATTGTGAAGGAAATTAATTTTTCTGACAAGACAGTTTGACTAGATGACCTTTGAGGTCTCCTCCAAGTTTCATAGTTTTGAATGTACCTCCATAGACCACTTGGAGTTAATTCATGTTTATACAGAATGTGTCACTTGGAGTTTCTTTCTTCCTTCTTGAATTTTGAAGAAAGAAGGCAAGTGATGGGTACATTGAGCTCCAATGGGCTATTTGTCACACGTCAGGAAAGAGGTACTCATGGCTGACTTCTGCACTGTTTGCCATTAGATAAAGAGACACACAAATGTCTGACTATTTGAACCTTACAATGTTTTATCCCCAAGAGAAAATGATTGATCTTTTTCATCAGAACATACGTCAAAAACTAGTAGCCAAATAACCAAGATCTCCAGGTTTCAATTCTCCTGGGCTCCCTGTGTGAAAAGTGCGATCGATTTTTACTTTTTAGGGTGGATTTGCTCTTAAATTAGTCTCTTTTTTGCTGCATTTCATTCTATAAAGTTGCAGTAATGGGGAAAAAGCAGAACTAGCAATGCTAACTAGATGGAACAAATGGAATTTTTTTCCCCCCTTTGTAGTTCTTGTAGAGGAATTCAAAACAAGTAAAACTTTTCTTTTTTTTCTAGATCTGGGAGTTAAAATGGAGGCCAGTATCTAAAGCTTCATTACCATTGTTAAAGAGTCCCACACTTCTGACAATATGTAGTTTACCTTCATCCTCCCAAAAGACTGAATGAAAATCTTCCTGTCTCTCACAAGGAAAAATCATTAACCCATAGGAATCCCCTCAGGGAGAGGCGTATAACCATCAGCTGCAGCCCTGGGCTTGAGTGAGGCCAAGCACAGCACATACATGCACACAGAGTGCATTCCCATTAGCAGCTGGCCAGTCTCCAAGAAAAGCAACTCTGGCTCAGCACAGGGCACAGGAGAACTATTATTCATATGTGTTTACAGAAACAGCTGTAAAGGAAGACATGAGTTTACAACGGGTGTCAAATACACGTGTTGGCTGTCATGCCTGGCTTACTACTGTGTTGTCACTGTCAGAAAAGGAAAGTTAAAGTGAGGGCTCCATTACTATGTACTCAGTTCAATGACCAGGAGACGTTTTCTAAAAAATTTATTGTTTTGCTTTGTTGATTAACATAAAAGTGAACATGGAAGACTCAAGGCATGAGAAAACTGACATCTGTTTTACTGCTACAGAGCCCCAATTTTCACTTTACTCAAGAGGTTTAGAGTTTTAATTAAAACCACAGGATCTGTGGAAAACAATAAGCCCAGTTCTTGGTGACATGTGAATGCCTAATTTTACCTCCCACCCACCCACTCACCAATGATGTGGGTAAATAGGCCCTTCTTTCAATTCTTCATATGCAGTTTGCATGCTTGCCTTCTGAATTTCTCTGTGTCAGTTTGTGGAGGAGAGTGGTGTTGGGTGGGATTGTCTTTAACATTTTCAAATAATCTGTCCCATAGCTTTTGACTCTGTAATTTTGACAAGAGAAAAGTGGCAACATCTCATACAACAGATGCCATGAATCTCAACCCTGAAGTGAAAGGTGTTACAGTGGAGTCAGAGATCCTAATCTCAAAATCTGAATCTGTCAGTCATATTGATGTGACTTTGGGAGAGTCATATATACTCTCTAGACTTCAGTTTTCTCCTCTGTAAAATGAGATACTCAGATCAGATAATATCTTAACCTCAATACCAGTTCTAATTTTATGATCACAGATGGGATCCCAAGGTGCAATGAATCATGGGATCACAAGGTAGCCAGAGGTCTTTAATGGGGGAATACTAAAGGGAACCACTCAATAAGTGAACACAACCCAAATTCTTACATCAGTTGAGGAGAGACCAACAGAATTCAATCTGGGAAATTTACATACTCTAGGGTTCATCTCCACTTCCTAGGATTCCTCAGGGAACGTCTACTTTTGGCTCATATGCAAGTTCTTATCTTGATATTTTAAATTCCTCTGTTAACTTCTAGTCTATAAGGTATAGAGCATAGAGCAGGTTTATTGAAACACTGGAAAGAACTATAGTGTTAGGTATGGTAAAAAGCAAACAAGCAAAAAACCCCTTCCTTTGTCAAGGCCTACATTCTCTAGGGGCCTAAACGATTATTGCAGACATAAGAGTACCTTTGGCAGGTCTCATTTTCCTTTAAGGCCTATATATCTGATGTGACAACCACAGTAATCAAAAGTCAGTCAATAAATATTAAGCATTTACCATGTGCCAGGCATTGTGCTAAGCACTGGAGATACAAAGAACATCCCTGCCCTCAAGGAGCTCATAATCTAGTGGGGGAGACAATAAGTAAACAGGTATAAACAAACAAGCTATTTACAGCACAAATAAGATATAAATAACAGAGAGAAGATGCTAGAAATAATAAAGGTTTCAAAAGGCTTCTTCATTTGCTATTCCACATGATAGTTCTGGCTGTTCCTTTATTCTATGTAATGTTAATTACAGAGTTAAAAATCTTCCCCACCCATTAATAGGCCTGCGTGTTAAGGGAAGCTTGATTAGGAGAAATTTGTTTTGTAGGAAGACCCATACTTTTTGTTAATTTCTAATGAGGCACTAATTCTCAAGGGTTGTGATGCGTATGTGTGTGTGTGTGTGTGTGTGTGTGTGTGTGTGTGTGTGTGTACACACACACCCTGAGGTAAGGTTTAGTTTTGGGGCTTACTCATTGAAAGTGTTTGTTTGGTGAGATGAAACTATGAGTAGCTCCTAAGGAGCCCTCCCCACGCCTTCTGTCTGGTAATACAGGGTCGGAAGCCCTTTCTGTTGGTTGATCTTTGTTTCTCTGTATTTTCTCTGAAGTTCAGGGTACTGACATTTCCCCCTGAACTAAGTGAATGATGTATGTGCTTGATTAAAGTAGATTGTTGACCCCTCAAAATTTGCTTTCCTCTTAGAAAAGCAGATCTAAGAACCTGTATAGCAGGCCTCGCTCTGTATGTCAGGGTCCTTGCTGTTACACCTTAGCTCCAACACATTTCTATTTGGTGTGATTCAAGAACTTCTGCACTGCTCAGTCACTGCCCAGCATCCATTCCTGTTAAGGTTTAGAAGCGATGACACTCTGCTTATAGTAAGTCCCATTTCTATAGTTGCAATTAGGTTCCCATTGCTATGGTCATGTCCTTGCTACTACTGTCACCCTTGCATCCTTAAGGAAGTGTCAGGGAGTATATTTTAGAACTAAAACACCTAGAACAACATACCTAGAATGAATAATAATGCCTAGAGGAATAACCTCAGAACTATTTAATACTTTTATAGTTCTTTTGATAGTTGGGTCTATAGAGGTATCTTTCTAAACTTACATAGTATAGTGAATAAGGCCTTATACTTGGAGTGAAGAAAACCTGAGTTAAATCCTGTCTTAGACATTTACTGACTAGATCATCCTGGTTCCATTATATTGCTTCCACCTTCAGTACATGACTGTATTTTAAGTTTTAGTTCTATCATATTTCCTGTTCCATTATCCTCCACTGAAACTTACCCCATAACAGAAAACAACAAATTAGCAAAGACAAAAACAGCAACAAAAAACCAAAATAACCATATCTGACAGCATGTCCATCATTATGAGCCCATAATCCCCTGCTTTTCTATGAAGAGGAAGCAAGCACATTTTATCATTTATTTCTTTTTTCAAGTCAGAATTGTTTTTTGTAAATATTTTCTTACAGTGAAATAGTCTTCTAATACACTTATAAGTTTCAATTTGCTCATCTGTTCCTCAGTTGATGGGTGCTATTTGATCTTTAAAAAATTCTTTTAGCCTAAAAAGTACTGCAACAAATTGATAGAGATTTCTTTCTGTCACTGACCAAATGCCAAGGAGTGAGATTGTTGAGTCAAAGATAAGAACAATTCAACTTCTTTTGTAGCATAGTTCCACGTAGTTTTCCAGAATAGTTGAATTAGTAAGTACATAGTTCAATAAGTGGTAGCACTGATGTTCACAATATACGTAACACTTTAAAGTCCACAAATTGCTTTACCCTTCTTACCTGATGTGATATTCATTGTGAGGTAGAGGCTATTAATATCCTTATTTTGCAGATGAAGAAAGTGGTAGACTAAAGTTAAGTGACTTGTCTAGGATCACACAGGTATCTGGAACAAGATTTGAACTCAAGTCTTCCCATGTCTCAGTCCCCCTGGGACTCTTACTCACTATGGTACCACATAGGGTTATAATATGCTTATCTTTACCTATCACCTCTGAAACTGATTTTCATTCAATATTATCATTGCCAATTTGATGGCTAAGAGACAAATCTTTTTTATATTGTTGATAATTAATATTTCTTCTTTGTACAACTGTCCATATTCTTTGACCACTACTCTACTGGAGAATGGCTCTTATTCTCTAATACTTGCATCACTTTCAATGTATCTTGAATTTCAAGCCTTTATCAGATATATTTGATGCAAATTTTTTCTATTCAAAGCATATATTCTTATTCTAATTCATTCTTCCTCTTAAAATTCTTTTTCAATAACTTTCATGTGTTCCCACTTTTGTTCTTTTAAATAATTCTTTTTCCAACTCCTCCCACCCTTCTTATAAGATTTGAATTTATTCACGTCACCCAAATTTCATCTATCATAGATTGAAGTCTTTGTTCATTGGATCTCACATATTCTTCTCTCTGAAACCTTTGAAATCTTCTTTTTCATAGAGGATAGAGCACCAGTGAAGGAGGACCTGAGTTCAAATCTCACCTCAGACACTTGAGACTCCCTAGCTATGTGACCTTGGGCAAGTCACTTAGCCCCAATTGCCTCATCCTGGGTCATCTCCAGTCATCCTGATGAATATGTAGTCACTGGATTCAGATGGCTTTGGAGGAGAAGTGAGGCTAGTGACGTGCACAGCCCTCTCTCACTCAAAGCAAAGTCAAGTACAAGTCATATCATTACTTCTCTGATAGCATGATCTTCTTTGGCAATGAAGGACGAACACACACATACTATACCTGCTTTCTTCTAATTTTCTGATACAAATATGCTTTCATCTTTTCTCGTTTAAAAAACTAACTCATTGCCCCTTTTCTTTCTGTGTCCTCTTTCCTCCCCTGTCCTTCTCCTTCTCCTCCCTACCTCCCCCCCATTCCCATTTCCACCCTTTCCTCCATCTGTTTTCCTTCCTCCCTTGCCTGGCCGAGACAATGCCATGGTGGAGATGGCCGAGGAGGCCACGGAGCCCGTCAAGGTGGACATCATGGGACTGTGCCAGGACATATTCTCCAAAATGACTATGTTCCTGGCAGGTAAGCTGATAGTTACCGAGGAAGACTACAAACTTCTGGAGGATATGACAAACTAACTGGCTTGAAGTATCTAGAAATGAAAGATATCACAGTAAACATAAATAGAAACCTAAAGGATTTAAACCAGAAATATGCAGCCCTTCAGCCTTATCTGGATCAGATCACTTTAATCAAGGAGCAAGTAGTACCTTTGAGCAGACATCTAACAAGTTGGAAGATATTCAAAGAAACTAGAATCAAAGTACAAATTAGAAAAGCAATGAAAGACTTCTTTAGCACGTTTTACAAGAATGTTTTCTAAGAACTGAAATAAGTGGGATGGAACATCACCATGCTTCAGTTCCTAAAAGGAAGCAGTGCTGTTGATCCAAGGAGAATCCCAGCCCCCATCTCTGGTTGGACCATCCACAAAGGTTTCCGATACATGGACCCCACTGAAGCCCCATTTTATCCTGTGCTTCATTGTGTGCCTTGGACCAAGACTCAGAAATCAGGATCAGCCTCATCTAGAGCAGGCATAGATGAGAGGCTCTCATCTCCCTGTCTCCTCCCTTTTTCCCTTTCTACTAGTCTCTCCCCCACCTCCTTCATAACCTCTTCTTGATCATAAATAATAATACTGATGTATGAAAAAAACTAGCTCCTTATTGATTCCTTACCTATTATTTTTTAGTAAATAGAAATTGTGACAAACTACATTGCCTTTTTTGGATAGAAAATGCAGTGAATTTCCATCCCTAAAACAGGTCCCCCAGTTGCTGGGAAGAAAACAAACAAACAAACAAACAACCTAAAAACAAAGTATGACAAAGTTGAAGAAATATGACTTTCTCATTCCTCTTTTCAATGCTCAAGAATCTTTTTTTCTGAAGTATTTGTACTATCATGCCTCTCTGTTTTACTAACAATCATCATGCTGTGGCCCATGAATTGAATATGAAAAAGATAGTGGGCTTGGATGCCTTAGGAAAATTATGAAATTCTTTTAGGGAACCTATACTTCTCATTATTAGTATATTATGTCATGGAAATTTGGTGCATTCTCTCTCTCTCACTGTCCCTTCTCCATGCACACCCAGAAACACATGTGTGTATATATGTACATGTATGTATACATACAATTTATATACACTCAAAGATAGCTTGAAGAAGGCATCCAAGCAATTGAATAGGTCACTTGTAGTTGGTTAATCAAGTACGGATGGGATGGGAATCCCACTGTACCACTGGAGGGAATACTTACATTAATAGCATCATAAGGTCCTTGCAGTACTTGAATAAGAGATCCATTCAAATAGTGCTTTCTTTAAAATGATATAAAGCCTCTTCTAGTAGGTAGCATAGATTTGATTAAAGGATATAGGTAGTGCAGGGGAGAGAGTACTAGACTTGGACACAGAAAGATTCAAGTTCAAATCCCATCTCAGACACTTAGCTGTTTGAGACTGTGTGACCTTGGGCAAATCACTTAACCAGCACTCATGGCGAGTTATTATGAGGATCAAATGAGATAACACGTAAAATGCTCTCCAAAACTTGAAGTGCTACATAAATACTATCGTTATTGTTCTTGTTTTAAATTATTTTCATTTTTAGAAATTAGTAAAATTCAGAGATGTTAAGACACTTTCTCATGGTAACATAGCTAATAAATGGCAGAGCTGAGATACCAATCCAAGTCTTCTGACTCCAAGTAAGGAGCTCTTTCGCTAAACCATGTTTTCATTTGTTCCACCCTGAAAAATTGAAACCTATAAGAGTGTTTATAGAAACAGACTATTTTCTACTGTGACCGCATCTCTATTCATTCCCTTTTGAAGATATGTTTCCTACTTAAACATATCCTCTGAGTAAACTTGCTGGCCTCTAGGGAATGAATACATAAAACATGCATTTAAAAAATGACATTTGTAGTTTTTTATTTTTCATAATTAAACAGATGTGGATATACCACAGACAAAATTAATTATCCTCAAATATCATACATGTGTGCATATATCTGCGTTGTATATACATATATGAACATACATATCCTTATAGAATGTACTATTTGCCTCTAAAGAAGTTATTAGGTCTGTCTCAGAAATAAGCTTTTGGTAAATCAAAATAAAACTCTGGCAGAAGGTTGGCCACTCAGCAATAATTATTTTGGCTATGTTAAAATCCACTGCGGTTTGTAGAGAGAGGATTTTAATCTCTGCTAATGAGAAGAGTTCCCATGCCAAAGAGTTCATGTTTCTTTTGAACTATAAGTTGGATCAAACTCTGACTAATGAGCAGGAAGGGTTGATATGGTGGTCATCTTTACAAGGATCAATTCCTATCCAATAATTGCTTCACAAATATTCCTAAGATCCAAAATTTATCCTACTTATTTTCCTAACCCAAGTATGGCGTTATATCTACTCCCATAAAAGAATTTTACTTGTTCACCAATCAATTGTCTTTCAACATTGTGTTACATATGTGGGTTTAAACTTGCCTGGTATTGAATAAAATTATCTAAGATATATGAATATGACTTATAGGCAATCTAGATAATGGCCTATAGTAGGTACTTAATATGCTTATTAATTCATAGTATCACAGAATTTGAGAGCTAGAAGGTACGTCAGAAGTCTTCCAGTGCAACCCATTCACAAAAGCAATCCCCACTGTAACGGTGATTGATTAAATAATTCTAGCTTAGCATGAGAAAAGTAATTTGTAATCCATAAATATACAGATGTCTCCAGACAAGAATGATTGTAATTATCTCAAAATTCCCTTCCATATCTAAATTATACAGCCTTATTCATTTATTACTTAAAAATATAGGGACATATTGGTGGCAGTTAGAATGAGTGGTGGAAACCAAAGAACAGGATGGAAACCCTTGTGCCAGATAACAGCTGAGCCAATACCTCACAGTTACATGAGTCAGGAGTTGGGTGCACTTATTCTACTTTTTATAAATTACCCATATGAAGGGAGTTCAATTAACAGCTTCATATAATCTTATAAGCAGCAATTTTAGAAATAATGCCAGGAAGTAATGAAACTGAAACCACTATGAAATTGTCATGGGTGGATGCCAAAAATCAACATGTACAAGTAGGTAAAGCTAAATCAATAGCAGTTATTGGAGATTAAAATAAAACCAATAATTCTCCAGCAAACCTAAACAGTAATGATGTCTATAAACAATATTTAGATGACAGTATAGTTTGGCATTTCCTTTCAGTATTCTGGCTGCCCTAACAACTTCTGTGTTCCCTTTTCTGAAAGAATTTTTCATGGTAACTAGAGCTTAATTTCATCATTTTGGATTTTATTTTGTTTCATAATAGCACAGCTTGTCCCTTGAGGAGTCATGTGGTGTTCGGAAGGTAAGTGATTGGTGACCAAGAAAACTTGCTTGTTCTATTGGAGCAGAATGAGATACTGGCTCATTGGCTTTTTCAAAGTAGAGGACAACTGGGTTTATGGGTTTAGGGAGGACTGCAATGTTGCTCTTAGGTGGAAAGCATAGAGAACAAAAAAAGTCTCCCCATGTGGGAAGACTATCCTGGCTTCTGTTTTCTACCATCACCTCAAATTTTCTATAACTCTTGTCTAGTTGGTCTGAACACAGAGAAGGCAAGATGCCAAGCAGCTGCAGCTTTCTGCAGATTCAGTGTGTACTTTCTATTAATTCTTACCTCTTATGGCTCTCCATAAGTTGATGCTTAAGTAGTGGAAGTAATACGCATTTTTTTTCAACAAAGACAGATATTGGTGCTGTGGATAGAGGGCTGAGTCTGAATTCAGGAAATTTTTAGTTTAACTCTAGCCTCAGACACTCAGTAGCTGTGGAACCGTAGGCCAGGAGTGGGGAGCCTGCTCTAGACAATCCCTTTTTGTCCCAATTTCCTCAACTGTAAAATGAGGTTAATATTAGCACTTAATTTAAAAGATTGTTGTGAAGATCACATTAGATAATATTTATAAAAGTGCTTAAATGGTTATTTCATTTCTTTTCTTTCGTCTCTCCATGAAGACTGTTATATAAAGAAATAAATTTCCCTCATTTCTTGTATTTAAATTTAAAGGTTTATTTAAATGGATGTTCTTAAATCAGAAGACATAGAACTTCAGAGCTGGAAGAAACCTTAGAGGTCATAGAACTATAGATTTAAAAGAGGAAGGAATCTTGAATTCTTCTTAATTCACCTCCTTCATTTTATAAATGAGAAAACTAAGATAGAGAGATGATTAAAGATCTTTCCAAGGCAAATAGTGTAGGCAAAAAAATGGAACCACTGGAAAAAAATGAATTTGCTTGAATAACTTTTGGTTTTATGATTTGATGGATGTCGGTATCCCCAACTCATACAATGCAGATCATAACCCATGAATTCCCTCTTTTCATTACATGCTAATCTCATTCATACTACCCACAAACCTTACATAGGAAATTCACTCAACATGTGTGTGTATGTTTATTTTTTTGGGAGAGGAGGTGTATTCCTCAAATATCATTTACAATTTTGTGGATTCCATTGGATTGGGCAAACTCTTCCTTGTTTATCCTTTTCTCTTATTGCATGACTAGATCACCTTTGCTTGTACTCAGACATCTCTGTAATGATATCATTTTTTCTACTTTGCCATTCAATTCTTCATTGTTTACTTATATATTGCAGTTTCACTCCCATCATTCATATTTCCAGAGCTTTTTAGATGATCCTCAGCTCTACTTCACAGAGGTTGTGCTGTTCCGTGACACCCATGAATACCCAATCAAAAAAATAGAAAAATATTTTTTTCTAAAGAAAGGCATTTGTGTAGTGAAGATGTTTGGGTTCATTAAAAGAGCAGCACCATTTCTTTTTCAGTCACTATGTGCTGCATTTTAAAATGATCAGACCAAATTATTATTTATTTTTCATATAGTAACCATTGGAAATATTTGTAACGCATGAAAAGAATGAATTTAAAAGCATTTATTAAGTCTTTGCTAGAGAAATAAATACAAGAATGAAGAGTCTGTCCTCAAGGAGCTTGCATTCTATAGGAAGCACTGAGCAAATTACTGGAAAGGAGACTAGAGCCAAATGATTGACTGATTCAACATTACAACTGAGCAATATCAGAATTGATTTGATTATGGTTACAGAACTGAAGAAAGCATAGATGATGGAGGCACCATGGAGGTTGCCATGGAGACAATGAGAGTGAAGGACAGCATGACTGGATCTGGTCTTAGGTTGAATGAATCACTAAGACGAACATGATCAGATCAGTGTGCTCCAGAGTAGGAGGGCTTACTTTTCATGAGTAAGCAAATGTTGGGCAGCTAGTCAATGTAGTGGATAGAATGACCAGCCTGAGGTTGGGAAGTTTCATCTTCCTGAGTTCAAATCTGGCCTCAGAAACTTACTAGCTGTGTGACCCTGGGCAAGTCACTTAACCCTGTTTGCCTCACTTCCTCATCCATAAAACGAACTGAGAAGAAATTGGCAAATCACTCTGGTATCTTTGCTAAGAACCCCTAACTGGGTGTTTGAGGGGGGTGGAGCCAAGATGGTGGAGTAAAAGCTGGGACTTGCTTGAACTCTCTCTCAAATTCCTCCAAATACCTGTAAAAATTGACTCTAAACAAATTCTAGAGCAGTGGAACTCACAAAATGACAGAGTGAAATAAGTCTCCAGCCCAAGACAGCCTGAAAGGTTGGCAAGAAAGGTGGGCAGCTAGGTGGTGCAGGAGATAGAGCACCAGTGCTGGAGTCAGGAGGACCTGAGTTCAAATCTCACCTCAGACACTTGACACTCACTAGCTGTGTGACCTTGGACAAGTCACTTAACCCCAATTGCCTCATCCTGGGTCATCTCCAGTCATCCTGATGAATATCTGGTCACTGGATTCAGATGGCTCTGGAGAAGTGAGGCTGGTGACCTGTACAGCCCTCCCTCACTCAAAACAAAGTCAAGTGCAAGTCATGTCATTATTTCTCTGATGGCATGGTATTCTTCATTAATGAAGAACAAACACTCAGGAAGAGTCTGTCACATCAGACTGGGACTGGTGTGCAGCGTGGCATGGGCTGCACCAGC
Source organism: Potorous gilbertii (assembly GCA_028658325.1). Taxonomy (NCBI): domain Eukaryota; kingdom Metazoa; phylum Chordata; class Mammalia; order Diprotodontia; family Potoroidae; genus Potorous; species Potorous gilbertii. The sequence continues at coordinate 84,453,523 of CM053773.1, read as the reverse complement.
ATAGACAATCTGGAGCAGACCTCAGGGGACTGAATCCCTGGCAGCTGTGGTGCTGTGGAGAAGGAATCCTCCTCACCATTCCAAGGCATAAAAAAGTGCCTGTGGTCACTCACAGAGCAGAGTACAGGCAGGAAAGGGGGAAACACCCCTCTTTTGATTATACCATCTTGGGAGAACTGAAAATTTACAGGCCCCTTGAAGTACATATACATACATATACATGCATACATATACACACACATATACATACATGTAATACACATACATGCAAATGCACATACACACACATATATATTATATTCATATAGACAGAGGGCACAGGATGAATTGAATATGAAGGGATGATATCTAAAAAATAAAATTAAGAGGTGAGAGAGAAAAATATTAAGAAAAGTAGAAAGGGAGAGATAGAATGGAGTAAATTATCTCACATAAAAGAGGCATGAAAAAGCTTTTGCAATGGAGGGGAAGAGGGGAGAGGTAAGAGGGAATGAGGGAACCTTCCTGTCATCGGATTTGGCTTAAGGAGGGAATAACACACACACTCAATTGGATATCTTACCCTACAGGAAAGTAGAGGGGAGGGGATAAGAGGAGGGAATGATAGAAGGGAAGACAGATTAGGGGAGCGGGTAGTCAGAAGCAATACTTTTGAAAAGGAACAGGGTCAAGGAGAGAATAGAATACATGGGAGGGAGAGGGATAGGGTGGAGGAAAATGTAGTCTTTTGCAACATGACTATAGCATTATGGAAGACTATATCAGGAAGTATGTTGCATAACCACATGTATAACTTATATTGAATCACCTCTCAGTGAGGTGATCGGGGAGGGGAGAAGGGAGAGAATTTGGAAACCAAAGCTTTAAAAACAGATGTTAAAAATTGTTTTTATGTGCAACTGGGAAATAAGATATATAGGCAACAGAGTATAGAAATCTATCTTGCCCTATAAGAGAGTAGGAAGGAGGAGGGCAGACTGGGGGCAGGGTAATCACAATACAAGCTATCGTGGGGTGAGGGAGGGGAGAGATGGGGAGAAAATTTGGAACTCAAAATCTTGTGGACATGAATGTTGACTGAAATAAATTAATTAACAATAATAATAAAAGAAACCCTAAATGGCGTCACGAAGAGTTGAACGATATTTTAAAATTTTTAATTAATTTGATTTTCAGTTTTCCACAATCACTACCATACAACATAGATTATTTTTTTACCTCCCTTCCCCCTCCCCCCTCTCTCCCTGAGATAGCATACAATCCTATATAGGTTCTACACATACATTCCTATTAAATATACTTTCACTATAATCGTGCTGTGTAGAAGAATTAAAATGAATGGGAGAAATCAACTAACAAACCTAAATGCAATACACACACACACACACACATACACAAAAATGATCTGCTACATTCTGTGATTGAATTCCATAGTTCTTCCTCTGGATGTGGAAGGCATTTTGCCTTAGAAGACAACTGGGAATTTTTTTTTTAAGCCGTTGCATTGCTACGAAGTTCCATGTCTACCAGAAAAAGTTCTCGCACACTGTGGTCATTGCTGTGCACAACGTTCTCCTGGTTCTGCTCCTTTCACTCAGCATCAGATGATATGAGTCTTTGCAGGGAAGTCTTCCTGCTCATCATTTCTTTTAGCACAATAGTATTTCATTACATTCATATAACATAATATATTCAGCCATTCCCCAATTGATGGGCATTCTGTTGATTTCCAGTTTTTGGCCACCACAAAGAGTGGTACTACAAATATTTTTGTATACATGGGACCCTTTCCCATTTTTATGGTTTTTTGGGGACACAGTCCTAGAAGTAACATTGCTGGGTCAAAGGGTATACATATTTTTGTGTGACAGAAATGATTGAAGAACAATAAATAGTAACAAGTCAGTGGCTTCTAATCGCTAATATATAAATCAGAATCAGTTCATAAATTCTTCCACAAATTTTGTTACCAAACATCCTTACTTCTTAAAACATATAAACTTAAAACTTGATGCCTCTTTCTTCTAGAATGCTGGTTCTGTCAACACTGGTGTCCTCTGTCTTGGCTCATGAAGCCTTCTTATGAACCACCATGAGATTATCCAAGGTAGAGCAGTCCATAATAGAGAGCTTAAGTACTTTAGTAATCAGAAATATAATTTGGATTAAGAAAGCTTACCAAATTACCAATACAGTTCATTTTCTGTGTGATGCCAGCTTTTAGTTGTGGGATTCAATGAATAAGGCCACTAAGTTAATTGTCTTTTAAGTCAGTGATTATCTGACAAAGCCTAGATCTTCTCTGCTAGTTTTACAATATTTCACCCAACTGTCCAAATCCAACTACCCAGACAGAACAGATTGAAAGAAGGGCACAAGAGAGGGGACTGTTGGCTGCAATTTAAGGAGAGGTAAGAAGACATGTCAGCACCTCATAAGAACCTCAGAGTTACAGAACTGTAAAGTTCAGAGCTGGAAAATCTCTTTATATGTTTCCTAGTCTATTCCCCTTGTTCTTGTTCACATTTTGCAAATGAGATAATTCGAGCTTAGAATGATCAAATTATATCACTTCACATCCTTAGGTTCTAACGAAATATAATATTGGAGCAATATGAGATACAGTGAATATTGTAGAAAAGAGAATCAGGAAGTGGAAAGAATAATGTGATTATCACCTTTATAGGAAATGGGGATAAATGGGGTATGGGAAAAGGTCTCACAAAAACACAGTGGGAAAACTAAAGCTCATAATCATCTTACTTTCACATAGCTTTATATATAATGCTATACAGTAAAACCATGGAGGTTCTTACTTTTTCTATTTTTCCTTTACATAGATAGTAAAGGTAGGGAGAGAAGGTTAAATAACTTCTTTAATTACTTCTCAACCAAGTTTTTGAGGAGATATTGAAAAACTGATACATGGAGGGCACTTAATCTAAAAAAAATTATCTGTCCAATTCAATCCAATAAACATTTTAAAATTACTTGTCATATAGAAAGGTTGATGAGAGGTACTGAACATAAAAAAAAGTAGACCCTGCTGTCAAAGAGATTGCATTTTATTTGAAGGCGTTTTGTGTCTGACTCAGTGCTATCCTCTAGTAGTTTAATTTTGATGCTATAATGAAATAAGATATCCATGCATCATTTAACAATTAACAAAATATTTATTTAGCCATAGTAAGAATGAACTATTAAATGGGCATAGGCATCAAAGACACCAAGGGTTCATTTATCTTAGCTTTCCTGCTTCCAAGTTGCCCATGATGGTCTACCAACCAAACATGATCAAAGTTCCTAGGGCTCCACTAAATTTGAGGTTGATTTTAATACCTTTTAAGGAAAAACTAGGCCAATGTGTATGGGCTTCAGGAGGAGAAGAGGTTAGGATTTTGCTCCTTCCACAGGGATTGATTCTGTGAGTATGTATCTCTGTATCTGTGTAACCACATTTATTTGATGAGAGAAAACGTTAAAGACTAGAGAGATCAGGAAAGATTTCATGGAGGATACAGCACCTGAACTTGGTCAACAAGCTTTCTGAGAGACATATGTGAAGAGGAAGGAAGCAATTGGGCATGCTTACACTAATGCCTAGAAGTAGAAAATGGCATATCTAGTTTAGCCAATATCTATTATTCCTTCTTAGCTGTGGCATAGGGTTTATGATGGCGAAGGGTATAGAATAAGGTTGAAATGGAAGGATCCCGACCATGAAGAAACCATAGCTACACTGTAGAACGTTTGGTGTTGTTATAGAGGAAATTTATGTTCACCTAAGGATTGGAGTAGATTGTTTTTGAGGACCTTTCTTACTCAGAGATTGCAAAATTTCTCTTGCTCTCTCACTACCACCAATCCTTCCAGTGAAGACAAAAACCTGGCACGATACTAGATCAAGGCAAGAAATGAGGAAGAAAAATAAGAATGAGAGTAATCATTGAAGAAGAAAAGTAAAGAAGGAGATGAGGGAAGTCAAAAAATGAGGCAATAAGGAAAAGAGGACTTCCAAAGAAAATCCTTGTATGTAATGGCCTTACATATCTTATTCCATGACCTTTGTGCCTAGCAACTTGGTAAATCCAGGATTCTCCTCTGTTCAGCTCCCACATAATCTCACTACTTGTTTGGTAGCAAACTGCTCTAGTTTTTCTTTACTTACTTCTTTACTTTACCATGTAAATTTAGATTATCCTCAGAGGGTAGTTGAGAAACATACCATTAAAGAAGCTATTTTCTTATTGCAGGACAGAGTTTTAATAGAACAGCTTAACAAAAGTCATGTTGGTAGAATAAATTAAAACTACCCCCCCTTTACCCTGTAAACGAGGAGAAAATAAGAATTTGTTTTACAAATACCCGGAAAGTGTTCACTCCTAGGGCCTTTTGATCTGATGCCTAGTGTAAAGCATGAGTTATATGTTACAAAATATTTCAGCTTGCTTTTACCCTTTCCTTTCTTTTCTTGTCCCTCCAAATTCTATATACTATGACTCATTTCAGGCTATAATCTGAAAGCAATGTTTATTCTATGTGACTATTCTCATTTCACAGAAGATTTGAAAGAGGATTACAATTCTACCCACTCCTGCTCCATGTGTATGTTTGCTTAAGGAGGTCATGAGCAGAGTGAAAAGAGCATGAGCTTTGAATCAGATATGATTTCCCTTATTAGTCATCTGAATCCACTCTTTTTTGAAATAGTCATAATAACATGGGTGATACTCTCAGAAAAACCTGGCAAGACTTACACAAACTGCTGCAAAGCTAAATGAGCAGAACCAGGAGAATATTTTGTGTTTGTCCTTCATTTTTGAAGATGACTATGATATCAAGATGATGACATGATTTGCAGTTGACTTTGATTTGAGTGAGGAAGGGCTGTGCAAGGTCACCAACCTCACTTTCTTCTCCTGAGCCATCTGGGTCCAGTGGTCTGATAACTCATCAGGATGACTGGAAATGGCCCAGGAGGCAATGTGATTCCCTGGCCCTATGCAAAGTGAAATGGGCAGAATCAGGAGAACATTTTACACAGTAACAGCAGTATTGTGTGATGATCCACTGTGAATAACTTAGATTTTCTCAGCAATACAATGACATAAGACAATTCTGAAGGGTTAGTGATGAAAAGCTCTGTTCATCTCTAGAGAAAGAAGTGAGCCTGAATGCAAATGCAAGTTACTTTTTCTTTTTTTTTTGTCTGTTTTTTCTTTCATAGCATGACTTACATGGAATTGTGACTATACATGGGTAACCTATGTCAAATTGTTTGCCTTCTCAATGTGGGGGAAGGGGAAGGAGAGAAGAGAATTTGGAACTCAAGATTTGAAAAAAAAGAATGTTAAATTGTTTTTATATATAATTGGGGGAAAATAAAATGTCAAATAGAAACAAAAATGTAAATTAAAAAATAGTCATAATAAGGCTTACATAATCTACTTCATGAGAAGAAAAGAGGTGTTATGGTTCGGGATACTGCATTGGAGTCAGGAAGACTTTGGTTCAAATTCTTTCTCTACCAAATGCTACATATATGGACAAGTCACTTAACCTGTCAGTGTCTTGGGTAAATTTTAAAGGCTCTAAATTTGAGATGAGCTGCTGGTTTGCATTTATGGAAGTATTGGGGCATAGTAAGAGTGCCCCACTACAATGAAATTACATATGTGGAAACAAAGACATTTCATGAGGTTATTGCAGGCATCCATTAATTCAAGTATGTGAAAGAATGCTATAAAATACAAAACACATTATAAATAACAAGTACCATGTGCCTTAATATATGGGATTTTGGGACTCCTTATCAGGAGGTTATAGCTTAAAGTCCTGTAACTGAAACTTTTTTAGCCATTTAACCATTGACAAGTTATTTAATTTTTCTGAAGATCAGTTGCATCATCTGTGAGAATGGCTAGGACCCTACCTCATAGTGTTGTTGTTAAACTCCTAAGGAGATGTATTCAACATGCCTTTCAAATTTAAGGCATTATAGAAATGTCAGTTATTGTTATTAGTGACAAATATGTGCTTAACGAATTTGAAATATCAACTTGGCTGCTACCAATAGAGGCTAGGTGGGACACTTATATGTAATAGATTGACATGATGACCAAATGAAAGCAGTGTATGTTGGAGGGGATTTGGGAAAGCAAGCACATTAATATTGGTGGGCCTGGAAATGAATACCATAATCCTGGCTAGCAATTTGGAATGACATGCAAAAATGTTACTAAACCATATGTGCCTCTTGATCCAGGAATATCATTGCTAGGTCTTAGAAATTGGAAAGAGAGGACCTATTTGTACAAAAATAATTACAGAAGCTCTTTTTGTAGTGGTAACTGGAAACAAAAAGCATACACATACCCATCAACTTAGGAAAACGTTATGGTATCTAAATGTGATAGAATACTATTGTGGTTTAAGGAGTGAGCAAATAGATGATATTAAATAGATAAGGAAAGACAATAGAAGTAGAGAAACAGTTTACACTTTATTAATATATTTAGAAGTTTTGAAGACTTTCTAAACTGACAAGGAATAAAATAAGCAGGACAGAATAATTTATACAATAACAATGCTGCAAAGACAAGCAATTTTGAAAGTTGTAAGAACTCTAATTAACAAAATGACCATTCATGATTCTAGTGAAAATATAATCTACCTTCTGACAGAGAGGTGACTGATTTGGGAGTACAAAATGGTACATATGTATTAGGAATTTATCCTTTATTCCCCCTCCTTTAGAATTTGACTCCTGATCGGGGGTGTAATGAAGTAAGAGTCAATGACATCCTTCTCAGACAGGGTCACTGAAGCTATACTCCAAATCTGATGTTCTTTGAAGCTCTATTAAATAGGGGTAAGTGTCCCTTTCCCAAGATATTATACCAAAGATATTCAGAGGCTGGCAGGTCATTCCAATTATTTCTCAGTTGACTAATGGGAGAAAATGGGCAAGCCATTGACAAATTACCTAGAATTTAAGAGAACATGAATCCAGATCAGGATTCCCACCCCATTTCAGGTGAAGTTATATTCTAATCATATTCCTTTGAATTGCACACCTTGGAGATTTGTTCTCAGAAAAGAATAAAGTTCTGAGAGTAGAATCTGAAGTTTCTATTCTTACATGCTTAGCACTTCATTCTGTGTCATACACATAGTAGGTTATTAGTAACTATTTATTTAATTGAATCATATCTCTCATTTCTGCTTAGTGGAAGAACTAGGAAGGCCAATGTTCAGAATTCTTGCTCTTCATGCATTACAAATTTACAATCAATCTTAGTATTGAAATTGCGACCTTCAATGACATGATGTTTGAATACTCAGATTGTAAAATGATGCAGAGGCCATTGGGAGTGCAGGACCTGAGATCCCAAGTACTGTGCTATATGAAACTCATTCTTTAAAGTTCATGTAATTTGAATATAGTTCTGAATATCTGGTTAAAGTGATATGCCTTATGTTGTACAAAGATGGTATCATAGCATAGGTCAGTAATTGACTGGTGATCTCTAAGTTCACTTGTAGCTGTAAATCATGTGACTTTATGATTCTATAACTAAGACTACATAATTATGAATAGAGGCTTTTAGATCTCTTGCTCAGTTGTCACCATGAAAAACATCATGTATATACTATAAGGATAATTATTCAGTAAATCCTTTACTGGAGTGTGCTGGTAAATGGTCAACAGTAGACTCTCCTGGGAGGAAACATGCACTTAAGACACACTTTTCAGTTTAATCTACATTATTAACATTTTCCTCCACCATGTTTTTTAATTAACAAAACAATAAGTCAAGCCCAGGTTTGGGCTTATTTGCTGGTGTAAAAGCACATAATGAGAATTTCACAATATTAAAATCTTATGATCATGTTTGAATTGGCTGCCATACCCACCTGCTACAACATCTTGCTTTTAGTGTGATGCACTCTCTTAGACAACTGTCCGAGTTCTGGTTTGAAACTTTTCTTAAGTTTGTTCCAAAAAGAGTGGGACAAAGAGCATTTAAGAGGCACTTCCTGCCCAAGTGCGTTTCATTGCTAAACTTTGCATGTTCTTTTTGGCACAGGAGTGGGGGAAAGCCGCCCTTCCCATTACAGTTGCTTCCAATCTAATTTGCCAAGCCAAAGGATAGTCTGTGTGATCTAATTCTCCATATGCTACAGGATTGAGGTGAAGAACAAATCATCTTAGAAGATCCAATAATTTTGTTTCAATTGATCAGTTTCTTAGGCAGCATCCTTTGCTTGAGACTTTTCAGATAAGTAAAGTAAATGAGGTTGAAAAAGAAATGCTTTTTTCTCAAACGGGGCTTTCACAATGTATGTTCCTCCCTATAGCAGCTTGGTAACCTTTCGTCTCTATGCTTGAGGCCCACTGAGCAGCATTTACTGTACTCTATCAAAGCCCAGTTCTTTGCAGTTCAGTGAATAAAATACCGCAGTTTCTCCCATTGACTGACTGAAATAAAATAATCTATGATGCATGAACAAGTCTAAATGAAATAATAATATCCTTAGCAGTGAAAAACGGATTGGTAATACAGTAATTGAGCAGATTTATTGCCATCTCCTTGAGCTAGCCTGCTGAAACAGCCTGCTATTTTATTTAATCTCATATCAGAGGAATTACTGGCTGGTAATCCATTGTTAAACATCATTTAGAATGATGGATGAAAATGTCAGCTTTTCCAACATAATCAATTCATATCTCATTAGCACATATTATTTATGATTCTCCTAATGGGACCTGCAGGGGTCTCCAGGGGGAAATGGAGACCTCAGCTGTTGTTGAAATGAGATGAGATATACTGTAGCTTATGAGTTAATAACAGCATATAAAAAAATACTTCTCAACAGTATTGATTGTCCTTTACCATTTTACAAATGAATTGAGCCCAAACCTCCCCTCCTTCAGCGGATTGCCTGTATGGCAGCTCTTCACCCAAAGCCAGTGAAGGCGAATAATTCAGTTTTAAAGTATTTTCTTTTTTTAAAAAAATGTATAATAGAAACACTATTTTAGAACTTTTAAAAAACCCCAGGAAAGAAAGCTCTTGAATGCAAAGTAATAAGAAACACTTTACTGCTCTGTTGCTGTTTGCTAAGGACTTTGGGCACTTTTCTCCCCCTCACCGCCTATGAAGACAAATCGACATATTTCTCCAGCTGCAGCCCAGTTGCATTTTCAGGATACTTTCCACCCTGTGCTGCCTCAAAGACCAATGAAAAGCAAACCTTGATTCATGGACTGGATGTAGCTGATGGTGCAGCAGTAATCATGGTCACAGTGTCAACTGCTGCCTCAATTAAACTACATTTGAGAATCATTTTATGCTCCAGCTCATAAACATCAATAAAGGAAAATGAGTAATAAATGACTGTCTAGAGTACAAAGGACCAGCTCATATTTCAGATGAAAATGAAGACAAAATGTAGCTTTTATTTGCCTGTGGAATTCCCATTAACCGCATCACTGACAGGAGGGAACTGGATCAATAGCTGGCTGGCCGCAGAAAACAGTTTCTGGCTGTTCAGCAGCCAATGCCAAAGGAAAACTGTCATATTGCGATCTTTATCAGGTAATCTTCATTACACCAGACCAATGATATATGGATATGCTGGCCAGCTAGGGGCAGTTCTAATTCTTGGTTCTATTTGTGGTCGCAGTGCAAGGTGCTCACAAATTATTTGTTTACAGCAATGAAAAATCTTCCATGTTCATCTCTTTTATTCTTTTTATAGGTAATCCATAACGAGGAACTTTCTCCCTCGACTACTTTATTCACTCAGGATTTTTAAGAAAGCATTATATCAAAACTTACCTTTCTTTCCTCTTGCTTTTCTTCCTGGGTAAAGGAAACCTGCCAAGCTAGTTACTGGGGCTGAGGAGGGCAATTTGTAAGATCCTTCTAGAAGTTCTGGAAGGATAAATGTTCTTCTTTGCTTTCTTCTAAGGTTCATCCGTTAATTGAACAGAAAGAGCTGCTAGCCATCAAAGGGGAAAAAAAAGAAATAAATGCTTCAGATGAGTTGCAAATACAGCAAAAGTATTTTCTTTTGACATCTCTGTGTCTTTTAAAAATAGGATACGTTCTGTTAGACTAGACTTATTATCTACATTTCAAGAATTGTTTTCCTTGAGTACCACGTTAATGAATTTGAGAGAGCTCAAAAGTGTTTATCAAAATCTGTTCAGAAGAATAACATTCCAGAATATAAACTACAGGGATAAAAGTTAAAGTAGATCAGAGACTGAAGAGAAAAGCAGGGCATTCCTTATGAGTGAAAGGTACAGGGTAGTGAAATATCATTAATAGTTACAAGAACAATGATGATGACATTTTCCACTTACAGGGCATCTTGGATCCTGAAAGATCCCAAAGTGCTTTGCAAATGTTATTACACCCTGAAGAGTCTTTGGAAGCGAATTAAGCTTGCTGACCTGGTATACCTTACTAGCTTTGATTTTCTGAATTAAACTGGATAGGATCTGGTTCTCTAGCTTTTCTCTTCAAGCTTAGATTTCTGATTTTTTGTATTCTTTTCTGAATCAATTTCTTGCCACGCATTTTTATGAGCCTGTTTCCTCCTCTTATGCTCCTTCCTTCCTTTAATAGCTTAAAGGCGAAATGTTATTCCATTAACCGAAACCACATCATTTCAGAAGTCCTGTTCTGTAATATGACATGAAATCTTACTAAACTTTCATCTCCAAAGATATAACTGTATGGAGAGATGCTAAGCTTATAGAAAAAGTCCTGAGCCAAGAGGGCTTTTACTATAGTTGAAAATGATGAGTGTAAATATTGTAATCTTTATAATACAAGAAATCATACTTTCCTCATGCTATGTTTATAAATCAGTGTCCTCTCAAGAAGGTATCCAGAATGGAGATCTGTCTTTCTTGTTTCTACTGCAGTGGTTGGAAGCCTTGTAGTGGTTTGCCTGTTGGTTGGTTTGTTTCCCCTTAAGGCATAAATGGAACACTTGAAAGCCTGGTTGGCGCCCTAGCCTTCAGACCTGAACTGCTTTCTTTTGTATTCAACTTTAAGTGGCTCAGTAGTTTAAAATGGCAGCAGTTACATTTTTCAAAGCAAGTATAGGGAACCCAGTAAAACCCCAGAGAAAGAGGGAAGATGGATAGTTAGGTTTTACTCATAGATAATCCCCAAGGGCTTGGGATATTATCACAGGAAGAATGATATATAAAGAAAAGAAAAGCTATTCCTTGTAATCAGTCTTCCACACCCCCACAGGCCATATTAATTATTATAGAAGTCAAAGAATATTGAATTCGGAACTAGAATGCAGCAGTGAAATGGATAGGTTGTATGTAGGTAGAGGTGCTGCTCAACTAAGATGTATAGGGTTTTCTCTCCTTTGCCATTTTAGGGAATAAACCTTGTCACTGGATTTGTATTCAGATGAGGTCTCTCAGCATTGCTAGAGCTACTTTTATTTCAGCTTACTCCATAAGGAAGATAATTCACCCATGTAAATATGCAGAAAAGAGAAGACTGAGTTAATGGTAAGAACCGCTGTGAGAGTCACCAAATGTTTAGACAGAGACTGAGACAGGCAGGCAATGCAAGGTTTTAAGAATAGAAGTTGATATGACTAATTTTAATATAAAAATGCCAAAAATGATGATCAACTTCAGTACCTTGTATTGATGCTGTTTAGGGCCGCAGTTGTCTGGAAAGAATTTTCAGACTTAAGCAGTCTTCCAATCAAATGGCAAAAAGTTTATTGTAGCACTATATAGTGGCAGAGCTCTTTAGGGAACTGGACATCTAATAGGAGTGATGTTAAAGTTTATACAGGAAGGACTTAATGCATTGTGTCCCAACTATGCTAACTAGGTAGTGCAGAGTAGGGTCAAAGTGTGGTCAGCTCCTAAAAGAATCTACAGATTGCATACCTTGAGCACCTGTGTTATTCACTACTAGAATGGCTGTCATGTTTGTATAAGATAGCCTCCAGAGTTGACATCTATAGCTTGACCTCTGGATTGTATACTGTAACTGTGGGAATTAGTCCATGATGGTTCTGCTGGTACAAAATAGTTCTGTTCCTACAAGGGAAATTCTACAGAGGTCAGCTTGTTCTTTTAATGGGGAGAGAGATAGTTCTCCTTTAGAATGTACATTCACACTATGTGCTGTGAACTTCTGGAAAATACCTTCTCCCTAGAAAAAGTAACCCGAGGTTAAAGAAAGGGAGGTACACAGTTGTATAAACAGAGAGACTCTTAGTCTATATTTTATTCAACACGGTAAGCGTATGGATTCATTCTTGAAGGAGGCCTAAACTATCTTGGATATCTTCAATTCCACATGGATCTTCTGATGGGATTAACTGGAGATACACATACACATTATACACACACACATACACACACACACATATATATGCATACATATATACAGAATATATAGATGCTTGATGTATGTATGTATGTGTGTATACATGTATGTATACACACATACACCTGTATCTTATCCACCAGGAGATGTTCAGAATTTTCCTAAGGCAAGTCAAATGGAAGTGATTTGGTTTCTTGCCATGGAGCATGTATGCTGTCCAGGTTTCCCAGCCATATAGCAATGAGGTCAGCAGAATGGTTCCATAGACCTTTAGTTTGTTAGTCAATCTAATAAGTCTTTCCCACACTTTCCTTTGGAGCCTCTCAAACACTGAGCTAGCTCTGGCAATGGGTACATCTGGAATTAAATCTTACTCCATCAAAATGGTTTGATGAGATTAGCTACAGAAGACACCCCTACCAGAAGAGATCAGATCATTGGTGACTCCTGGGACAACAAGGTTAACTAGTGACAACCCCAAGATTTTTCCCTTCCCTGCAAATCATCTGACAGTCTGTCCCTACTCAATCCCCAAAATAGAAAAAAAAAGTTGCTGAGCCACCTTATCTGCTTGGTTCCTTTTTCTGACTGGTATGTTGCTCTAAAGTTGTGTAAATCTCTAGAAATGTTCTGTAGTGTTGCTAGCTACTTGGCTAATTCCTCATCCACAAATACCAATTAATTTTTTAAAATCTTCTATCCTTATTTATTGGTCATGACAGTCAAAGGGACCTAAATGGGAGGAATTATTCTGGTGGAGGATTTTAGGACCTCTAGATTGTAGAATTCCCCTCTGAGATGGATAAAGAAAGCCTTATTAGCTGCATTTTATTGATAAGAACATTAGGGACAAGAGACCTTAAATGTGTTGAACAAGTAGATCTTCTGAGTCCAGTTTCAACAATATTCTGCTTTTATTTAGCATCCGCAACTTGCTAGTCATAGAAACTGGATGAAATCTTAGGCTACATTCCAAGAACTGTCAGTTGCCTTCTACCCTCTCCTCAGAGGTCAGTTGGTCCAACCTTCTCATTTAAAGGGAAGTAAGCTAAGACCCAAAAATCTTAAGTGACTTTCTCAAGGAAATACAAAAAGTGAGCATCATTGATGGGATTTGGATCTATGACCCCTGACTTTAGAGCTATTTTTCTTTTCACAAGTCAGGGAAGCATTGACAAGCTGGATTACATTTGGTGAAAAGCTGTCAGTATGGGAGAGCACTTGAAGTTATCTCATGTACTGATTGAGTTGAAGGCAAAAATAACTGTGATTTTAAGAAAAGAACATATTAAATGTCTCTTTCCTCTTTTTCCAACTTTCTCTCCCTCACCTATATACATATATATATATTTGTATATATGTACTTATACATATTAGCTGGTTGGTTTTTGTCTTTTGTTCTTGAAGGGAATCAAAATGATATTCCTGCTGGAGTCAAACTACAATGCATCCAACTGTGGCTCATTAGATCAATACCAGCTCAGAATGCTCTTCCACAGATTGAGCTTGTGTGGTCCATGTGAACACTTGGGGTGGATTCTCTAAATTTATGCATCTCATGTTTCTTTTGAGCTACTTGAATTCTATTTTGCTTGAAAAGCACAGTATCTTCTCTGATGTAGACATGCCATGCTGGGCAGTCCTGTGCCAGTGCATCTCATGTCACACAGTCCATTCTAAAGTTCTTAAGAGAGACCTTGAGAGTATCCTTGCATTGCTTCTTCTGATCACCATATGAGTGCTTGCCCTGTGTGTGTGTGTGTGTGTGTGTGTGTATGCATATATAACTGTTTTATAGTTCTCTATAAAATAGTCATTTAGGCAAGTATACATTTGGCATTAGAAAAACATGGTCAGCCCATCGGAGTTGTGCTCTTTGTAGTCGAATTTGAATGCTTGGCAATTTAGTTCAAGATGCACACATTGCCAGAGGCAGCTCAGTGTTTGGGAGACCCAAAGGAAAGTGTGGGACAGAAAAGGTATTAAACTGACTACCAAACTGAAGATCTATGGAGCCATTCTGACTTTCCTGTTGTATGCCTATAAAACATGGATGGTATATCAACACCATGGCAGAAAACTGAATCACTTCCATTTAAATTGCCTTAGGAAGATTCTGAAGATCACCTGGCAGGTTAAGATATATACATGTGTATATTTATACATACACAAATATTCATATATATGTACATATATATGCAAATAAAGCCTATTTCTGTATACACTATATTTATATTACATATATACATACATAAAATAAATCTATAAATAAAGAAATGAAAAGTTAGGAGGCACTCATCTATTTTTTCTTTGTCTCCCATTCTTTGTCTTGATATCACAGGCCTGGAAATTTGGGACCTCTGGTGAGTTGAAAGTACTTAGGCTAGAAGCCAATGAGAGGAACAAGACCTCTGGTGAAAAAAGAACATGGGATATAAAATTAAAAAACAGAACCCAGGACTTACACTTTCTTCAACAACTCTCTTTGGAGTCTGTTGCCTTTGTGCAGATGGCTTTCTCCTTACTGGCATATCTTGCCTGGGACATCTTCTGGAACTTAGAAGGTAACTATGATCTCATCACTGGCTTAGAAAGTAGCCATTATCTCTTCTGCTAGGGATGAGAACTTGTAGAATATATATCCCATATTCCAGAATTCTGTGACTCCTGTTCTGTGGGGGGAATCTCTTGTTATCTACTTTCTATAAGTAACCTTACCTGTGTGAATATTTGTAAATTATGTTTTATATGCACATTCATGTGCATATATCTATATACATGCATATATGTACATACACATACAAATTATATGTATCATATATGAAGCCATATTATATATGAAAATCTCTTCAATGAGTTTTGGGGGTGATAATACCACTGATCCTCAGGGCTAGCCCTAGAACCCTGAAGTAGAGTAATAGTAAAAATTTTCCCCGTGAGGATATGGCATACTAATGTGAATGGAGGGTAGGAAAGTTTCCTAGAGGGGATGCTATACTCAGAGAATCAGCAAAAATCTAATAAGCTTCCTCAAGGCATTGCTGATGTTCAGTTGTTTCAGTTGTGTCTGATTCTTCATGACCTCATTTAAGGTTTTCTTGGCTGAGAGACTGGAGTGGTTTGCTGTCTCCTTATCTGTTTCATTTTATACATGAGGAGCTGAGGCAAACAGGGTCATGGATTAAATGACTTGTCTAGGGTCACACAGCTAGTGTATGAGACTGGATTTGAACTCATGAAGGCAAGTTTTCTTTACTGCAGGTCCAGCACTCTATCCACTTAACCACCTAACTGCCTCCTTCCTCAGGGGAGGAGATTGTAAAGTAAGTTCACAAAAATGTCATCAGTGTTTTTTTAACAGTATTAACCAAAGCTGAAAGAAATTATATATAAAACTCTATAAAAATGATTACAGAATATATAAAAATATGTGGATTGATCTACCAAGACACACATAATACGTACATTCTATGCATGTATCTATACATAGAAATGCAACTACAAAATGCCTTTTATTTAAAAACAAAGGATTAGAGAGATTTCTACTGCTCATGGTTAGGTCATGCCAAATTTTGTTAAAAGTATATTAAAGCAAAAAGAAAGATTCAACACAAGAATGATACTGCAGGATTTGAGAAAGTTTTGTCATCAAAACTCTTCATTTTCCATTACCTCCCTCTCAACTAATATTTCTATGCAGATGACTCCAAGATCTATATTTCCAACTTGAGTCTCTGTCTGGCAATTCAGTTTTACATCACCAACTGCCTAACAACTATTTAAACTGTTTATCTCACAGTCATTTCAAACTCAATATATCCATAGAAGAACTCATTACCTCTTCCCAGGAGCCACTGATCTTCCTAACTTCTGTTTCCTTCAAGAGCACTGCCATCCATCCTGTTATGTATACTGATACTTGGTAGGAAATAAATGTTGGCTGACTGGTTGAGTGATAATCGAAGCTTTATATAAATTTCAAAAAATGTTTTTCTATACATCAATAATCACCAAGAAAATCAGGTAACTTCCTTGAAATACAAATATTTTTTAAGCTATCATTACCAAGTAGCTAGGTATGGAGAGTATGTGTGTCTTGGAATTAGAAACAATTAAATTCAAATTTTATCTTTGAAAGTTATTTAGGGTAGCTAAGTTACTAAGTTACTTAACCTTTCTATGTAACAGTTTCCTTATCTGTAAAACAGGCATATAAATAGCACGTAACTGATAAGGTTGTTTTGAAGATCTCATCACCTAGCTATCATATGTGAAACACTTAATAAATCTTCCGTCAATATATAATGTATCTACACACATATACCATATAGCATAATTTTATTAATAAACATTATAGGGGTGGAGCCAAGATAGCGGAGTAGAAAGACTCACATATGCTAGCTCCAAACCTACAGCCCATGAATTTCCTCTAAAAAGAACTCCCAACAAATTCTGGAACAGCGGAAGTCACACAGCAACACAGTGAAGGAGATTTCCGTTCCAGAGAGCCCTGAAAAACCGATCCCAAAGGTCCATAGCACACCAGACTGGAGGGGAGCCCTGCCCTGCCCTGGCTGCGCAGCACTGAGAGGAGTGAGCAGATCCAAGCAGGCTTCAGGGACTGAATCTCCAGCAGCCACGAAGGTCCCCCCACCCACAGACTCACAGGTCAGTGAAAGAGATGCCGGGAAGGGCTGAGAGGGGAGTGGGGTGTCTCCGGGAATCAGGCACCCTTGGGAGGCAGCGGCAGCAGCAGAGGCAGCAGGTGGCCAGAGGCTCCCAGAGCAAGCAGGAGCTCCACTACAAAAGGTCTCTGCATAAACCACCTGAGGGAACTGAGCCTGGGAGGCAGCCCTGCCCCTACCTGAGCACCAGAAATTAAGCCCGCATTGAATAGCAGCCAGGCCTGCCACCAAAAGCCCTGAAGCTGGGGAGCAGCATTTGAATCTCAGACCCCAAGCACTAGCTGGGCGGATCTAGGCCAGGGGTGGAGAGGACTCTCAGAAGTCAAGTAACTGTCTGGGAAAATGCCCAGAAAAGGGAAAATAACTAAGACCACAGAAGGTTATTTCCTTGGGGAACAGATGATTGCACCATTCCTCTCTGAGGAAGAAGAACAATGCTT